>CM053593.1:111011173-111061218 GCA_028646575.1 Pseudocheirus occidentalis
GAACAGAATGGGGGGGAGGGATAGGAAGGAGGGACATATGATCACTGTCACAATATGTCCACTATGAAGATGTCCTGTATAATCACACCTACACAGCCTATATTGAATTGGTTGTCCTTCCAGCAGCGTTGGGTGACAAGGGAGGAACCGAAAGAATCTAGAATATAAAGCTCTACAATACCTGCAACTAGGAATCAAGATATACAGGGGCTGGGATAGGGAGACCCTCCCTGCCCTACCAGAAAGTTCGAGAGCAGACCAGGGGAGGGGCTGTACAGTGGGATTGCTGTTTTGGGGTTGGGGCAGGGTATGGGAAAGATGGGGAGAAAATTTGTAACTCAAAAATCTCATGAAAATGAATGATGTAAACGAGAAAACAAATAAAATGTATTACATTAAAAAAGAACCTTTGAAATAATGTGTATAGAATTTACAATTTAAAATCTTTCTTTCTACAATATAAAAATAAAGTCTACAGCTATCACTTAGGGCCCTTGACTTAAATGACTGAGGAGGAATATAGGTTTCCTTTTTCTATCCAGATACCAGCACAATGTTTTTTCAATAGGAATCATGCACGATATGATGTATAAAGCAGAGTGGGGCACAGGCTATAGTTCTGACCAGTAACTACACTCTGTTAATCTCCATGGTGTCCATAACACATAGCAAAGAAAACTGAAAGAACCCCTCTCTCCCCCGATATAAAGAAAATGACATAAACAGAAGGTGAAGACGTAGAATGGCACATAGGCTGTCAGGTGCTATTTTTCTTTGCTAAATTGTAGTGTTTCTGTTATAACAAATAGAAATGACTGGTGCAAAAACAAAATTATTGATAAAACATTTAAGAAAACAAAGAAGTAGAAGTTATTAAGAGAAAAAGTAGAGATTTCTTCAAAGAGACCAATGTGACTATGTAATAGAATTAATCAACTAACTCAAAATTTTAAGACATGAAAAGGGGGAAGAACTAAAAAATAATGTTTGGTAGAGACAATGTCAAGAGAGATAAAGCTCAATATTAGATGGTGATGAATGTTAAGGAAAAGAATTTTTGGGGGGGGTTCTATACTAGGGAATAAAAGAAAAATGAAGAGACTGCTGTTGGTAGAAGAAGATGGGGTAATAACAAAGGAGAACAGTAAGAAATCTGTATGCTCCCCCCGATCAATCAATATGCTTTTATTATTGTTGACAATGTGCCCAAAATTGTGTGCTAGGAATCTGGGCACACAAAGACCACAATGAAACAGTCCTTATTACCCTTAAACAACTTACATTAAGTCAGAGGAGACAACATAGACATAAATAGGTGTAACGAGATTAAAAGTATTAGTAAGGGAAGGTGACAGTAGCTAGAAAAATCAAGAAAGGTGTTGTCAAGAATACAGTACTTGAGCTGCTCTCGAAGGAAACGAGGAGATCTAAGACACAAGGTGAGGAAGTGCAAAAATGGGAGGATAAACAGCAGTCAATGAACTTCAGAGTATGTAAACCGGCATAAGGAGCAAGGAGGGTGGAAAGGCAGAATGGAGCCAGTTAGGTGGTGGATGACTTTGAATGCCAAAAAGAAGAATTTAAATTTTGTCCTGGACACCAAAGAGAACCACCAGAGTTTACTGAAGAAAGTAATGACATAATCAGACAACTGCCCTTAAAAAAATATTTTTCCAGCTATTTGTATAAAGAAGCAAATTAAAACCTTCTTAAATCAAAAGCAGAAAAAAACCAAAACACAAACAAACTAGAACTGAGGCAGAACAGCAGAAACAATCCAAAATGCAGTACAAGTAGAACCAGAGGAAGAACAATGCCCAAAGAGGAATAGAAGCCTCCTCTTCTTTCTCTGATCCTCCTGACCAGGCCTTATTTTGATCCATGATTTTTTATTTAAAGGATAGTTTAAGAAAATTTAGCATCAAATATTCATTTTACATAGAGTTAAAATAATGTAAAAACTAGCAATGAAATGGAATAACTGTCTGTTAACTCAACTGGGCAACTGACAAGTCTTCCTCTCTATTTTATTTTTTGTACCACTTCAGATCATTTCTCTGCACTCTCTAATTACACCCTGCACTTAGTAATCAACACAGTGATTCCAAGTGAAATCATCTTGTAATGTGTAATTTCTGATCTCAATGTAACTCTTGAGCTTATAAGACAGAACTGACCTCTAAATCTGTGGTAATTAACAGGTATATACATGTTAACTAATTGAAAGAGAAACTAGGTAAAAAACAAACAAACAAACAAAAACTAAACTACTAGTCTCACATTTGCTTAAAAATGGAAAAGTCTGCTTCTAAAAAGTCTTAAAACTCACATAAATTATTTTATTTTAAATTTATCTAAGGCATCCTTTGAGACTTTGTTACTTTTCAAAATACCATGTAGTTTGGCTGCATAGGACGTTACTATATACACTAATATTTATTCTCGTGGTGTTTCAGCAAAACAAGTAATTTTTTTTTCAAGTTTGGAAAATCAAATGAAGTAAATGTAAGAGAAGAAGAGAAGGTATGTGGGACAAAAATGGAAATGAGCCTGGTTAGAATACTAGACTAAATTCTTTCAGAGCATCATAGTTTTTTGCTAAGTATTTTATATAGTAGGCACTTACAACTGTTTCTTGAATTATATAGTCAGATAACTGAAAGTAGAGAACTAAAAGTTATTATGTGGAAAAAAAATGTTTCTTACTACACAGGTTAAAATACTATCTTTCCTTATTAAAATTTTAGCAGTATGCAGCTGGCAGTATACAGTTAGGTCTTGATTAGTGCAAATAATGGATTCCATGAAGTTACTGCATTATTAGGATTTATATTGCATATTTCCATTAAAATGGACCCAACCTTAGATAATTATAACTTCAAATATTGCAAATTTTAATGTATGAGATTAATTATTCCAATTTATGGGATTCATATTTTGCATTAATTAAGGCCTAGTTGTAAAAATATCTGTTCCTTTTCAAAGTGATGAGTCTAAAAACTAAAGGATATAGATGCCAATGCTACCTGAAGATGAATTAAATGTAAAAAGTCACACCAAGAAGTTGGTGGTTTATTTCACGGGCCTAGGTTACTTTTAAAGATTTCCCCATGATCCTGCTTTTACATCTCCATGATTCATTCAGCAAGGATGTCTCTGCCACAATCTACTCTTGTTCAAATCCTACCCAAGAGAAAATGAGGTTATATGAAACAGAATGGAAAGAAAAGAAATGAGAGAATGCATGAAAAACCTGGAAGGGATAAAGAAATATAAAAATATCTTACATCCTTGAACTTGAAGGGAAGCTGCCTATTCCAAGGAAATAATTTGGCCTTAAAAGGGAAAGTTTTCCTTAAAAAAAAAAACACCAAAACCAAAACCAGCATAAATCTATACTCACCATGACTTTTGTCTACCAGTGCTTTGCTCAAAGGGAATGTAAATATTAATCTCTGAAATTTTTTCCTGTTTTTGTTTTTTCTCTTAAAGCCTAGCCTTAACCCCAAATCACTGTGGTCCTAGACCAAGCCTTACTTTGTCACTGCTTGGGCCCTGATGGGCTCAGAATGAATGTAAATAACAATTGTTTCTGTTTTGGCAAAGATCTTCCCCTCACAGAAATAAAGATCTTTTTAAAGAGGTCATTCTTGGCCTCATTTTATTAAGCCTTAATCACTGAATGGACACTGCCTTGGTCATACTGAGACCTGCTAAAGACCTTAGCTTGAAAAGGCCAAGGTCTCTGACTGCATCCTGGGCCATCTCCAGTTGTCCTGATCCATATCTAGCCATTGGACCCAGAGGACCCCAGAGGCAGAAGTGAGGTTGGTGACTTTGCAGAGTCCTCCCTCACTTAAATCCAATTCACTTGCATGTCATGGCTTCACCTTCCTGAGGTCATGGTCCTCTCTGAGAATGAAAGACAAACGGCAGAACAAATATTTGTTGGACTGAATCACCTACCTTATCAAGCTCATTTGAAAGTTTTTTATTTTCTTCAGTCAAGAGAATCTTTTCCCGTTCATATTTTTGTTTAAATTCACTTTCAAATTCTTCCCTTTCATTTTGGCTATTAAATTACAAAAAACAAAACAAAGAAAGAAAAAGTAGTCACATCATTAATATAAGCCAACAATTTGAAGAAAACTATTTTTATGGGAGTTTCTGCTTCAAAGATGAAAATACTATTAGAAATTAGAACATTATAATTAGTGAAATGAGTTATTACTATAGGAATACCAACATATTTTCTTAGTGTATTAGCAAGCATCTCATGGTCTTTTTTGGGATGGGGGTACAGACCTGTGATTTCACTAGTATAGGAACTCCATGGAACAGAACTCCCACAACAGAGAAACAACAGAACCTCACTTTTAACTTAGAGACTTTTAAAGTGTCACCTGAAGAACTAAGATATGTCTACAGCCACACATCTATCAGTAACTCAACAAATATCTCCTCTGTGCCAAGAACTGTGCTAAGAACTGACAGATACACAGAAATAAAATGGGGCCGTGCCTTCAAGGAACTCACACTCTCTTGAGGGGACAGAATGTAACACATGCCTATACAGGACATCTACAAATAAAATATAAAGCAACTGTGGCTTTTAAAAAAGTCTTCAATACAAGCCAGAGTGAGCAGGGTTTCAGAGAACACTTTAAAGAAACACATTAAGCTTTTCTTTTCTTTCTTTTTTTGTCTTTTGGGACGGGGGAAGGCAGGGCAATTGGGGTTAAGTGACTCATTCAAGATCACACAGCTAATAAGTGTTAAGTGTCTGAGGCCAAATTTGAACTCAGGTCCTTCTGAATCCAGGGCCAGTGCTTTATTCAATGCACCACCTAGCTCTCCCTACATTAGGCTTTTCTAAGCCAATTTGTAGTTTTACTAAGTCAAGAATATTATTTTAGTATTAATTTTAAAAATTTACTGTTAGATAACATCCAAATGACAGCATTATAGTGAAGTATGAATTAAAATTCTAAAATCCATTTTTATTGATAGTATATAAAAGATATATACATATGTATAAAATACACATAAATACACATATACAGCATGTATATGTACATATAAACTTCTACCCAGGGCTGAGTATTTAACAGAGAGTGTGCCAATGTGGGTATGTTTTTTGATCAGATTTATAATTACATCCGACCAGATTTATAATTATATCAGTGGTGGAAACTACTGGTGTTACACTCTTACCAGTGTAAATCATCCATGTAACTAAATATTGAACAAATCCAAAGAAACACTAAATCCTTCAAAGTTAAAGAAAATTTCATGTCTGTGCATGTGTGTGTGCATGTATGTGGGGGGGCAAGGGAGAATAGGAGTGACAGAGAGAGAACCAGCATGATTTGAAGATTAGTTCTACTACATATGTGACTTTGAACAACTCACTATTTTTGAGACAATTCTCTCATATACAAAATGAAGGAGCTATCTTTGCTCCCTTCTAAAAATAAGATTCCATGAATCAGCTCAAACAACAACATACAGACTCCATCAAAACCCTAGAGAGTAGATTCAATATTTATGAAAGATCTGGTTAACTGTAAGAACAATGTCATGGGAAAAAGCTAAGGGATGAGATATTATTCATAAAGTGACTTGACTCAAATTCATGGTAATATTGGAATCTCTAAGAAGCGGCAAGGATGAGATACAAGCTAAAAAAGAAACCATGGACCTAGTTCTCCAGAGTTTCCAGTATTTACATTTTATATATGTATATACACACTCAAGCTGAGAAATATATTTTGTGATATAGAGTATGCAACATGGGCATAAGTTTTGTATGCTCTTGATTTGGTCATACCACTACTAGGTCTGTATCTCAAAGAGGTCAAAGGAAAACGATTTATTTGTACAAAAGTACTTATAGCAGTTCTTTTTGTGGCAAAGAATGGGAAATTGAGGGGATGTTCACAAAATGGGGAATGGCTGAACAAGTTGTGACATATGGTTATGATGGAGTACTACTGTGCTAGAAGAAATGATTAGGCGGATGGTTTCAAAAAACATGGGAAGAACTATATAACCTGAAGCAAAGTAAAGTGGGTAGAATCAACAGGTTATCATACATAGTAATGAAATACTGAAATATAATAATGCAATATAATATGACATGATATAATAATAATAAAAAATAGCAACTGATGACTGTGAAAGACTTAGATATTCTAATCAATACAATGATCTACGACAATTCCCAAGGATTCATGATGAAAAAAATCCTATCGACCTCCAGAGAGAAAACTGATGCATTCTGAATGAAAAGTAAAGTATAATTTTCTCACTATGGCTAATATGGAAATGTTTTTGATGATTACACTGAAGAAATGATAACATATTACCTGTCTTCTCTCTGTGTTAGGAAGGGTTGGGAGGGAGGGAAAGAATTTGGACCTCAAGATGTTTATTTTAAAAGGTTATTAAATAATAAATTTAAGGAATAAAAACTAAATTAAATTAATTTTTTTAAACCCCATTTAATAACCAGACACTAAGCAAAGGAAATTCAAATAGAAGGGGAAAAAAGATAGTCCTGTCCTCAAGAAGCTTACATTCTAGTGAGAAGACAATATATAAAAGGAAGATGAAAAATGGGGTGGTGATATTATTATCAGAGTTCCTCTCCCTAAAACTACATCTGGGTTATTAGTCCATTTATTCTTATTCACTTCTCTTCTTTTATGGTCAAAGTGTGCATCTATTACACTGTTCTGGTTCTGCTTATTTTGTTTTTCATTATTTCATGAAGGTATCTCATGTTTATCAATTTGAAGTACACTATAATACTGTATTGTATTAATAGCATAATATATTTAACCACTCTATTATTAAACACACTGCTTCTATTATTTTGCAATTCAAAATATTACTGCTACAAAAACCTTTGAATACTTTTTAAAAATAACTTTTTCAGGCTATATTCCCAACAGCGGAATTGAGTCAGAAAGCATGAATATTTTATTAACTTTTAAAATATTCTATAGGTTTACATTTTTCACAAGTGATGAAAAGAGTATACCTGCTTTTTCACAACTCTGCCAATAATTGCCTTTCTTTTTAATAATCTGATGGTATCAAACAATAAATGTTTATTAAGTGCCTGCTATGTGCCATACACTGTCCTAAGCACTGGGAATTCAAAAAGGGTCAAAAGACTGTCCCTGCTCTCAAGAAGTAATCACAATCTGAAGATGGAGACAACATGAAAAGCAAGCTATACATAGGATGAATAGGAAATAATGAACAGAAAAAAAGGGGATGTTCATAATGACATGACTTTTAACTAGAATTAAGAGGAGTGGGGGAAGGCTTCTAGAGAATACAGGACTTTAGCTGAGACTTAAAGGAGGTCAGGGAGATCAGTAGGTAGAGGTAGATGGCTCCATTTTACAGATGAAAAAACTGAAGCAGATGGCTTTTAAGTGACTTAACTAGGGTTACACAGCTAAGAAGTGCATGGTATTGGAAATGAACTCAGGTTTTCCTGACTCCACATTTAGCACTCTCCACTGTACCCCTTAGCTGACTTAGTTGGTAGCTTGAGTTAACAAGGGATAGGCTTCTCCTCTCCCCTCATAACTATGTAGATAGCATTAAAAAAATTTTTTTTACCTTTTTATTTTTATTTTTTTGGAGGGAGAAGGTAGGGCAATTAGGGGTTAAGTGACCTGCTCAAGGTCACATGGCTAATAAGTGTTAAGTGTCTGAGGCTGGATTTAAACTCAGGTCCTCCTAATTCCAGGGCCAGTGCTCTATTCACTGTACTACCTAGCCATCCCTGTAGATAGCATTTTTCTGCTGTTCATTAAAGTGCTAAGGATAATTTTTGGGGGTGAATTAAAGGACTGAAACTCTATTTGGAACACTAAAAGATTCAATGTCTTTTGTAAAAACAACAACAGTATAAGTAGCATGACTTATGCATTTATTTCCTCTTCAATTCTTTTTTTTTTGAAGTGATGTTGAGTCTAGTTTATTTTCATCACATATAGTAAATTTGTCCAAACAATGAATGTACATTCAATATAGAATATTTGGAGTAACTGTTACAGTCTTTCTACTTTCCTTTCACAATATATTTTAGTGCAAAGCACTAGGAAGGCTAAATGTCTTTCTTTCTATATAAGCATTTTATTCTTATGACCTTGTCACAATACAAAGTATAAGGCCTAGTTCAGGGGTGGGGAACCTGTTGCCTCAAGGCCAATATGTGGCCTTCTAAGGCCTTGAGTAAGGCGTTTTGATTGAGTCCAAGTTTTACAGAGCAAAGATAGCTCGGACTCAGTCAAAAGGTTATACCCGGACCTAGAAGGCCACATGTGGCCTCGAGGGCACAGGTTCCCCACCCCTAGCCTAGTTGCTCTTTAATAAATAATTTGGTAATTCCACAGCCCTAATTACTTAATGAGGGAAATGACTCTGGGAAGACAGATCAGAAAGCATCCATCTGGTTTAAGAAGTTTGGGGCAAAATAAGGTCTCAGTTTTTTGTTCAAGATTTTATAGTCTGATAGACATAAGATAGTTAATCTTCCATGAGTAAACTGAAGACCTTAGGACTACAGATGGTATTTTCATTATTGCTACTGATCAAAGGTAAAAGGTTTGCAAAGGCAGATTTGGGAAGTAAACAGTTAAGAAGGTGGTATCTGAGAGCAGCATTTAGGTTTCTGGACCTCAGCTTAAAATATTAAAAAGGTCAGAATGAGCTGATACTTGCAAGGAATATTAAGGATAAAAAAAAATTTTTTTTAGCTATACTGGGAAAAAGAAAAGAATCAAAGAAGGGACAACAGTAACTGTAGCAATATAGACATAAATGATGATAACAGAGCAAAGGCAGAACTTTTATTTCATTTCTTTTTTTTTCTTTTTTGAAGCAGGGAAGGCAGGGCAATTGGGGTTAAGTGACTTGCCCAAGGTCACAGAGCTAGTTTTGTGTTAAGTGTCTGAGGCCAGATTTGAACTCAGGTCCTCCTAACTCCAGGGCTGGTGCTCTGTTCACTGAGCCACCTAGCCACCCCTATTTCATTTACTTTCTTTGCTAAGGGGAATAACCTTTGACTTGGAAAGGACAGTACAAAACTAGCTAATAAGGAATTGCTAGCTAAAATAAATGGAGACAGCAAGAAGGAATTTTACTGTGCTTGATGAGTTCAAGTCACCAGGACCAGGTCAAACATGTTCAATGATTTCTGAGCCAGTCACTGATCTCTGGAAGAACAATGGGAAAGGTACAAAATAACATGAAGGGCAAACGTTATCCCAAGTTTCAAAAAAGGAAAGAGAGTCATCTTCACACTGCAGGCCAGTGAACTTAACTCATCACTGCCTGGCAAAATTCTAGATCATATTATGAAAGTGAAGATTAGCAAATGACTAGAAAGTAAATTACATATGACTTTTAAGAATGGATCATGACAGAATTCTCGTTTCACAGGTTGCAAGGGAACGCTGTAGACATAATTTACCTAGATTTTATGAAATCATAAAAGAATCATAGAGGTAAAGACTCTAGTGTTACTCTTGTGGGACAGATGGAGAGGTGTGGGTTAGTCAGGCTGATAAAAGTATAGCTGGTAGAGCTCGAAACATAATCAGTGGTCAGTACCATGAGGACTCACAAATAGTTATATATTTAATTTCATGTGAAATCTACTAGTGAAGAATGTCCCAGGAATTTCTTTGTTGTTGTTGTTATTCAGCTGTTTTGGATCATATCTGAATTTGAGGTTTTCTTGGCAAAGATATTGGAGTGGTTTCTGATTCTCTCTCCAGCTCATTTTACGGTTACAAAGCTAGTACATGTCTAAGGCTGCATTTGAACTCAGGCCTTCTTGACTATGGGCCCTGCACTCTTTCCATTCTTTTTGGGATCTGTTTTTAGCTCTGTACTATTTAACTTCTTTTTTTGTTTTTAGAATCTAAGTTGTACAGTGGGGAGAGTGCCAGACCTGGAGTAAAGAAGACCTACCAGGCCTGGAGTCAGGAAGACCTAAGTTCTAATCTGGCCTCAGTTATTTACTTAACCCTATTTACTTCAATTTCTTCATCTGTAAAATGAGCCAGAGAAGGAAATGGCAAAGCACTCCAATATCTATGCGAAGAACCCTGAATGGTGTCACAAAGAGTTGAACACAGATGAAAACAACTGAATAACATTAAAATTTTTAAATAAATGACTAAGATAAAGGGATAAATGGTATATGTGCAAAAATTTGTAGCTAAACAAAAACTGGAAGGGTAAGTTATCATGAATGAAAGAGTCAGGATCCAAAAGGATGTGTACAGGGTATGTTGATAGGGATAAATGCAAAGTTTTACACTTCAGTTTAAAAAATTAACCTCAAAAGTATAAGACTGGGGGTAGGGATAGATAGAGTAGAGGCCAGGTTAATTACAGTTTATTTGAGAAAGATATAAGGATTTCACTTGTGTGATGGAATTAATATCTACCAATATTTGCGTTATAATTAAGTAAACCTACTTTATTATCTGTTGAATGATCTAACAATAATTTTATTATCTGGTGAATGAGCTAACCAAAGGCAGAACAGGCAACCTTAGAAAGTCATGGGCTTCCCTTCAAGCCCCTATCCCTTGTTAGATGTTTCTTAAGAGCTAGGTTACCACACAATGAGTATATTTGTAGAAAGGACTGATACATAGGTGAGGATAATATGGGCTCCTAAGTCCTCTTCCAAATCTGAAAATGTGCAATTTTATGAATTAATGTGTGATTTTTTTTCTAGCTATAAGATTAAAGTCTCTTTTTCTGGCTGGTAACTTTGCCTGGTACACAAACTTTGTTTTATAGATTTTCATATTACATTGGAACAAATGTTCTAAAAGAAAATTATATATATTACTCTTTCAAGGACAGTATGTTCAAAACACTTCAACACCATAAATTGTATGTGATATCTCTCCAGATTCTAGTGATGTCTTTACCTTTCTCTTCTGGTCTTTTCTAATTTGTCCTTTAAAATCATAATCTCCTTCTTAAGGGCAAGTTGCTGGCCTTCTGCATCACGTAGTTCTTTCTTCAGATTTTTAATTTCATTTGCATGTATTACATTTCTTTTAGACAATTCCTCCTCATAAAAGATACTTTTCTTTTCCAAGTCAGCCTTTAGTTTGGTTATCTCTTGCTGATGTTCTATGCTGCTTATACCTGGTGAGCGACCAATTTGTTTTTGCTATAAAAATAATAGAAAATTTTTACCCAAAAGAACAGTGAAACTGTATCAGCTAAGTTCTACAAGAGAGGTATATGTTTGTCTAATGTCAATGGGCAATCACAAGATTTATGTCAAAACCAGTTTATTACAAGACAAATGAACATGCATGTGGAACCCAAAAGGTTCCCAGGCTTTACAGAAGTTTACATTTTTATAATAGCAGGACAAAGGAAGGAGGGGATACCAGGGAGGGATGTAACATGGGAAGGGAAATAAGTGGGGAAAAAGACAAGACCAAACAAGATATGACCAAACCCCATACGGAGGAGTAAGGTGAATACAAAAGCCTTATTCTTTTCCTTGGGAACTGCCAAACTATGAAGATAGGAGGGTCTGCTTATTTGCAAAGGACCCCAGCTGCACAAGCATTATCCCAGTCTGCCATAGACTGGCTAGCGCCTGTCTTGCCTCCCAAGGACACACAGGGAGTCCAACTTGGGATGGAACAACATATTATGTCATCTCAGGGGGTGTAACAACATATTATGACACATTCAGGGCCTCCAGCATGCTCCAGTGTTTCTGGAAAATATGGCAACTCAAAAAAGACAAATTCAAGGGACTCCTTTATAGCCCTTAACACCAAATGAACACTATATATGCAAAATTTCTAGAAATTATTTCAGTTAGAAATACATACCTATTCTAAACAGTTTAAAAGCAAATAGAAGAAGCTAGTTACTTTGCATTACAAAAGCTATAACCATATTAAGAAAGATAATCTACATAAAAGGTTTTGTGTTAGGTGTGATAAATCATCATTCAAAATAAATATTATTTTCTAAATGGTATATATTTGGTATAATTATCTAAGTCATATCCCCAGAGTCAGGAGTGCAGGGATCAAATCATCCTTAAATTTTGTATCTTTTCTAGGGGTAAGCAGTTTTCATAGAAGGCCCCTAATTCAACTGAACAGAAAGAAATTCAGGTATCTGGATCAAGTAAGGAACACTACTCATTATGTCTTCTGGTCTTAAATCTTCCATGCTGTTAAAGACCTAAGAACAATGACATTAATCATTGAAGCTTTAATATTTTTTCTCTTTCTTGGGAACCTAGATCTAAAGGGAAGAGCTAATTAGCTTCAAAAAAGCATACTGACCTTTAATCCCTCCAATTCATTCTCCAGCTGTTTAGAGTACTGTTCACTCCGTTCACGTAGTTTCCTGTCCTTAGATGCCTCTGCTACTGCAGATTCTACATGGACTTCCAGCTTAAAAAGAAAACCAACAATAAGTTTTCATCTTTACACTTCTGAAATAAAAATAATGTGTTGCTCCATATGTGAACAATATTTCTTAGAAAGAAAACCCAAATATCCAAACCTTCACTAAACAACTATGACAGAACTAGAGGAGGTTTATGCCTAGGATAGTATTGATTTTTCATATGAAAAAATACACTGAGATAGAGATGTATAACTTCAAATTATCTGAAAAAGGAGCTTCCACTGTTACTCAACAGCTACTACAGAATTAGCCTGACTACTAACCTCTTTTTTGGCTCTTTCTGTTTTGCGCAGTTCTTGCCTTAAGCTTTCAACCTTTTGCATCACCATTTCCATCTCCTCTTCCTTATCTCGGACTTGGCGAGCAAGTTTCTGTTTCTGGGAGTGCAAGTCTGTCAGTCGCTCATTCATCTCCGAAAACTCTTGCATGGCCAGTTTCCGCTGGCTGTGTGCGTCTTTCAGTTCTTTAGTTTGAGATTTTAATCGTTCACTAGACTCAATTAGTTCCTATAGTTTTGTAAAAAGAATACAAGTTACCAGTTCAGAAGATAAGAGGCTAAACATGGCCTTTAACATGGCTGGGGTCAGGAAGAGCCACTTTTGCAAATCCAAGGACAAAAATGAAAGAGATAAATTGTTCAATGAAAACTAAGAAGAGCTTTTAACCAGACTATCTTATAACCTTAGTTCTTCGGGGTAAAAATCTGCTATGCAACAATGAATAAATTACTTAAACTTCTAGAAGTATGTTTTTATGCCATATATATGCGAATAGATGTAAAAGACTGAAAAATATGTAAAAAATAAGCCAGTCAAAGAAGAGCCAGAAGATACGGAGATGAGCAGGGGTATTGGCAGTATACCTGAAAAGGGTATAAATGATTTGGGAAGATTTCATAATTATCCTGTAAAATATCTTCCTAACTCTGCTTAAATACTATACAAAAAGCTAGAATATTTTTAAGGTTACTTAACTTTGTGGCTCAAGTTTTTTTACTATCACCTTTCTGATATTAATGACATGATATCAATAATCACATATTATGATATGATATATTTCAAAGGTGGTATTAATATCACCTTTATTCACAAGGCTAACATAAGAACTACTAATGTCACTAAAGTCTGGAGGAAAGACACTATATAAAGATAAATACCAGAATACTTTCCATGGTAACTGAATTTGGCTCTGTACATTTACAAGACTATCACCAGAGTGACATATCCTAACTACACATACTAGCCACTAGAGGTAGCTAGGTGGTAAAATGTGACCTGGAGTCAAGAAAAGCTGTGTTCAAATGTGGCCTCAGAAACATACCAGAAGAGTAACTCTGATTGCATCATTTTTCTCATCTGTAAAATGAGGGTAATAACAGTACCTACTTCCTGGGTTTTGGGTTTTTTTTTTTAAGGATAAAGTGACATATTTGTAAAGTGCTTTGCAAACCTTAAAGTTTTATGTAAATATTAGCTATTAATTACTGTTATTACATTACTGAATAATTCTCAATATACAAACTATTATTGTGAAATTAAAAGTTACATTTCTGGCCTTGAAATTTACGCTATAACTAGATAAAACGCCTACTTCAAGAAAATTTGCAGTAAATCTAAAATGACACAAAATACTTTGAAATATAAGTAGCAGTGAAAACACACTGAATTAATGCAGAACTAGGTTGACAATTCTTTTTTTAATAACAAATGTTCCTTTTTTTATACATACTGCTCATAATTTGGATTTTTTAAGTTTCACATCTTTTCTAAAAATGTATTTTTTAAATGGCCTGAGCATAATATATGTTTTGGCATAATTACAAATACACTCATGGGCCATATCTATGTTATCTTAATACCTCACTCTATGTCTACAAATTCAATCTTTTATGTACATCAAGTAAACAACAATCCATACACTAAACTCTAAAGAACTTACATCTCAGAATAACAATCATTCAAGGATTATCTTGAAATTATAGTCTAAGCTGTTTCTACCCTGGACAGTAGAAAAAACAAATCTTCTTCAAAACAGCTAAGACATTCTAGGAGTTAGCTGCCAGCTAGTATCATATTGTAAAATGCAAGTAATGTTGTTTTGTGAGAAGTCCTCCAAATGGTTTGTAGTGCAGTCAAAATGAAGCCTAACTTTAAAAAAATATATATATTTTAAAGGAAGGAACAGGAGAACAATCTGTCATGGAAAGTATATTGATTAGAAAAAGCAAGTTCTTTCTTATGGTGCTTATTATGATGTTAAAACTTTGAAAGAATAACAATTTGGCTTCTCTCAGGGAATAACTACCTTTGCATAACTGTAGAAGTGTTATATAAAGTATTTATGGAAAAAAGGGATATATGAATATGAAATGTTTTTTTAAAAAAACTGCCAAATCCATAATTTAGAATTAAGAGTAAATTTAATCCTCTGAAAAAACTATTTTTCTTTTTTAAATTTAATATTTTATCCCCCCCAAATACACAAAAACAATTTTAACATTCGTTTAAAAAATTTTGAGTTCCAAATTTTGGAATTTTTTTTTTGAGTTTCAAATTTTCTTCCTCCTCCCTCACTGATACAGGCTACAATTATGCAGTCATGCATAACACATCGATATTAGTCATAATGTGAAAGAAAACACAGACCCAAGAAAGAAAAAAAACAAGTAAAAAAAGGTATGTTTCAATCTGCACTCAAGAGTTCATGAGCTCTCTCTCAGGAAGGGGATAGCATTTTTCATTATAAGTCCTTTGGAACTGTCCTGGATCACTGCATTACTGAGAATAGCTAAGCCATTCACAGTTGATCCCTGTACAATATTGCTATTACTGTATATGTTTCCTGATTCTGCTCATTTCACTTTGCATCAGTTCATGTAAGTCTTTCCAGATTTTTCTAAGAGCATCTTGTTAACCATTTCTCATGGCATAAAAGTATTACATCAAAATCACATATCACAACTTATTGGGCCATTCCCCAATTGATGGGCATACCCTCAGTTTCCATGAAAAGAGTTGCCATATTTTGGTTCCATGAAAAGAGTTGCCATATTTTTGTATATATAGGTTGTCCTTTTCCTATTTTTTTCAGTCTCTTTGGGAGACAGACCTAGTAGTGATACTGCTGGACTGAAAGGGTATACTTGGTTTTATAGCTCTTTTGGCATGGTTGCAAATTGTTCTCCACAATGGTTGGATCAGTTCACAAATCCACCAACAGTGTATCTGTGTCTCAATTTTTTCACATTCCCTCCAACATTTATGATTTTTTTCTGTCATATTGGCAAATCTGATTGATGTGGTTTGATAGCTCAGAGTTCTTTTAATTTGCATTTCTTTAATCAATAGTGATTTAAAGCATTTTTTCATGACTATATATATAGCTCTCCTTTGACAACTCCATCTGAAAAAAAGCCTCTTATATCCTTTGATCACTTTTAAATTGAGGAATGCTGTTTGTTTGTTCGTTTTTTAAATCAATTTGACCTGGCTATCTAATATAGCCGAAAAATAAGGCCTTTATCAGAGCAACCTGCTGTAAAATTTTTTCAGTTATAATTACTGTGTACTTCCCTCCGTCCTATTTTCCCCATTTATCCTACTCTCTCTCCCCTTTCATCTTGTCCAGTCTCAAAAGTGTTTTGCTTCTGAATACTGCGTCCTCCAATCCACTATCTGGTCTATCAGACCTCCTACCCTCACTTTATCTTATCCCATTTCCCTCCTACTTTCCTGTAGGGAAAGATAGGTTTCTACAGCTACTTGAGTGTATATATGATTCTCAGTCCCAATGAGAGTAAGGTTCTAGTGCTTCCCACCACCTCTTCCATCTTCTGCTGTAAAAGCTTCTTTATGCCTCTTTTCTCTGAGATAATTTATACATTCTACCTCTCCATTTCCCTTTCTCCCAGCACATTTCTATTTTTTACCTCTTAATTTTTATTTTTTAGATATTATCCCATCATAGTCAAATCAAATCTGTGCCCTCTTGTTTATGTGGATTCCTAATAGTCCTAATAATAAGAAGGTTCTTAGGAGTTACATGTATAATCTTCCTATGAAGGAACGTAAACAGCTTAATCTTACTGAATCCCTCATGATTTTGTTTTCCTGTTTATCTTTTTATACTTCTCTTGAGTCTTATATTTTAAAGTCAAATTTTATATTCAGCTCTGCTCTTTTCATCAGGAATGCCTGAAAATAATGTATTTCATTCAATATCCATTTTTTTCCCTTGGAGGATTATACTCAGTTTTGCTGAGTAGATGATTCTTGGTTGTAATCCTAACTTCTTTGTCATCTAGAATATCTGTTTCAAGCCCTCAAATACTTTAATGTAGAAGCTGCTAAATCTTGTATTGCCCTGAGTGTGGCTCCATGTTATTTCAATTGTTTCTTTCTGGCTGCCTGCAACATTTTCTCCTTGACCTGGCAGTTCTGGAATTTGACTATAATATTCCTGGTCATTTTGGAATTGGTAGATTCTTTTCATTACTATTTTACTGTCTGGTTCTAAAATATCAGGGCAGTTTCCTTTGATAACTTCTTGAAAGATATTATCTAGGTTCTTCTTTTGATCATGGCTTTCAGTCTAATAATTTGAGTTTTTTCCCCATGTTCAAACAGCATCTTATTTTTCCCTACAACTGCGTAACAAGAAAAATATAAACATTCATTTTTACAAGACTTTGAGTTCCAACTTTTCTCCCTCTGTCTTTCTCCTTCCCTCTTCTAAAAATGGTAGGCAGTTTGATATAGTTTATACATATGCTATAATGCAAAACATATTTCCATATTCATCACAGTTGTGGAAGAAACAAATCAAAAGGAAAAAAAAACATGAGGAAGCATAAAGTAAGTGAAAAAACTATGGTTTAATCTGCATACAGAGTCCCTCAGTTCTTTATCTGGATCTGGATAGCATTTTCCTTTGTGAGTCCTTTGTACTTCTCGTGGATCACTGTGTTTCTGAGAAAAGCTGCATTGTTCATAATCGATCATCACAGGATGTCGCTGATACAATGTACAATGTTTTCCTGGTTCTGCTCATTTCATTTTGTATCAGTTTTGTACAAGTCTTTCCACGTTTTTCTGAAGCTGCCTGTTCATAATTTTTTTATTGCACAGTAGTATTCCATTACATTAATATACCACAGCTTGTTCATTTCCCCAAATGATGGCATCCCCTCAATTTCCAATATTTTGCCACCACAAAAAAAGGCTGCTATAAATATTTTTGCACATATAGGTATGCATATCCCTTTTTTATGATCTTTGGAAAAAAAACCTAGTAGTATTATGGCTAAATTAAACAGTGAGCACAGTTTGGTTGCCCTTTTTTGCAAAGTTCTAAATTGCTCTCCAAAACGGATGGATCAGTTCAGTTCTCAATTACACAAACAGTGCATTACTGTCATAATTTTCCCACATCCTCTCCACTATTTATAATTTTCCTTTTTTGTCATATTAACCAATTTGGTGTGGGGTGGTATTTCAAAGTTGTTTTAATTTGCATTTCTCTCATCAAAAGTGATTTAGAGTACTTCTTCATTTGCCTATAAATATTTTTAATTTCTTTATCTGAAAACTGCCTGTTCATGTCCTTTCAACATTTCTGAATTGGGGAATGGTTTGTATACTTACTAATTTGACTTGAGTCTCAATATTTTTGAGAAATGAGGCCTTTATCAGAGACGGTTTTTTTTTTCTTTTTGGAGGGCAGTTGGGGTTAAGTGACTTGCCCAAAGTCACACGGCTAGTTTTTGTGTCAAGTGTCTGAGGCCGCATTTGAACTCTGGTCCTCTTGACTCCAGGGCTGGTGCTCTATTCACTGCGCCACCTAGCTGCCCCAGAGACACTTTTAAAGATGGTTTCCCAGCTTTTTGCTTTCCTATTAATCTTGTTTGCATTAGCTTTGTTTGTACAAAAGCTTTTCAATTTAATATGATCAAAATGATCTATTCTACATTTTGCTCTCTATCATTTGTTTGGTCATGAATTTTTCCTCTTCTGAAAAATATTACAGGTAGATTATTCCTTGTTTTTCTAATTTGATTGCTTCCTTGTCTATGGTACCTTAGCAAGATGAAGTTTCATTCCTTATCTCTTTTAATTAGGTCCAACTTTGCTTTTGATTTGTCTAATATCAGGTATGAAACCCCTGCTTTATTTTATTAAGCTGAAGCATAATAGATTCTGCTCTAGACCCTTATCCTTACTCCATGTATGTCTCTCTGCTTCAGGTATGTGTGTTGTAAGCAACATATTCTAGATTCTGGTTTTTGATCTACTTCTGCTTCAGTATCTACTTCTATTTTATGGGAGAATTCATCCCATTTACATTTATGATTACTACCAGTGTATTTTCCTCCAATCTGTTCTTCCTCTTGTTCATCCTCTTCCCTTTTACCCTTTCCCACCTCACCAATGTTTTGCCTTTGTCTACCACCTCTCCTGACCTGTCCTCCCTTCTGTCAGTCCCCATCACCCCCTTTTACTTACTCTTCTCTCCTCCTACTCCCTATCTAGTAAGATACATTTCAATAGTTAACTGGATAATGTTGATTACATTAAATTGAAAAGTTTTTGCACAAAGTTGTAATGGTAACGGAATTTAAAGATCCCCTTGTATTGCTTTGGTTTTTGGGTTGAGTGTTAAAAAACAGAGCTTGTGAATCCCACTTGTGGGATAGATGTGTTGATGTGAAAAGAGAGAGTTGAACTGGGAGGAGCTGGTGCTGTGGATTTAGAGAGAAGTTCAAGCAGAGAGAAGGCCCAAGCAGAGAAGGCCAGAATGACTTTTGGGGAGCAGTATCACGGAAGCAGAGAAGAGAATGGCCGGTGGCCAGAGTTGCTGAAAGACTGCTGAGGGCCAAGTTTTAAAACCAAATGTTTATTTTTTTACATGCAACTGGGAAATAAAATATATAGGCAATGGGGTACAGAAATCCATCTCACCCTACAAAAAAGTAAGGGGAGGCTATGGAGGAGCTCATAAGAGAGAATAGATTGGGGGAAGTGAGAGGTGGGCAGAAAATTTGTAACTCAAAATTTTGTGGAAGGAAGTAAATGTTGAAAACTAAAAAATAAGTAAATGTATAAAAACTACTAAAAATAAAAATAAAACAAAACATTTTTTAAATTATTATTCTTTTTTTTTGGCAGGGGGAAGGCAGGGCAATTGGGATTAAGTGATATGCCCAAGGTCACACAGCTAGTAAGTGTATCAAGTGTCTAAGCCAGATTTGAATTCAGGTCCTCCTGACTCCAGGGCTGGTGCTCTATTCACAGCACCATCTAGCCGCCCCCTAACAAAACATTTTTAAAAGAAGAAATGATGAACATGAGGACTCCAGAAAAACCTGGAAAGGCTTATATGAACCGACACTGAATGAAATTAGCTGAACCAGGTGAACACTGTACACAGTAACAGCCACAGTATGTGATGACTGACTGCGATAGACTTATCCATTCTCAGCAATGCATGGACCTAAAACAATTCCAAAGGACTCATGATAGAAAATGCAGTCCACATCCAGAGAAAGAATTAGGGAATCTGAATGTAGAGTCAAGCAGACTTTTGTTTTGCTTTATTCTTCTTTCTTGTGTTTCCTCTTATTTATTCTGAATCTTCTATAGAAGATGACTAATAGGAAAGCATGTTTAATGGGAATGTATGTGTTGAGTCTATATCAAATTGCATGCTGTCTTGGGGAGGGAGGAGCAAGAAGGGGAGAAAACTGAAAACTTATGGAAGTGAATGTTGAAAACTAAACATAAATAAATTAACTTAAAAAAAAGATTAAAAAAACCAGATGAACATGAAACTGCAGACCTACAACACAGCACTTGCTATTTCTTCCAAATATACAACAAAGTTATCATGTAAATTTCTTCCCCCTTTCCCCCAAGATAGGATCATTAGACACAAATACAAAAGCACTCTTTTCCACCCCACAACTATTACCCTTGCAGCCACAAGTTCTGGTTTGCTAGAATTCCTCCTCACTCTGACACTGTGATCCATATTCCAGTATGGACATTGCAAAAGAGTTCTGCACCAAAGGCCAGCAAATGTACCCCTGTAATCTCCTTCTGATTCCTTACTGTCTATGGGTTGAGAGCTCTGGAAGCCACTGCTGCCACCACTGATTCAATCACCTCCTGCATCCTGCTACTTGTTTGCTGGGTCCCAGTCTACACTGGTGCAGCCTATGCTGGACTGTACTCCACTCACTATCACTCCATTGAAAAAGACCTTTCTTTCTGATCTTCTGAGTTATATTAGGTTGGAAAATTGTTTCACTCCATTCTTTTGTGGCTTCTGCCACTACAGAATTCATATTGAGGCATTATTTAAAGTTGTTTGGAGTGTAAATTGTGAGAGCTCAGGTGAGTCACTGCCTTTTGTCCACCATCTTGGTTCTGCCCCCAAACTCCTACTTTTCTAAATATTTTTGCTATATTCCAAACTCTTCTGCTTTGTCATATAAATTATCATTTCTTAAAGATACTTGGAAATTTCAAAAACAGAAAATGAAATGTTTTTTACATCTTATTTTTGTTTTCAATGATATATGGGTTTAATGGGTGACTTTAGAAATTCATTTCCAAATGTACATATGTTATTTTTGGGGAGGAAGGAAGGATACAACAGATGAAATTTTAAATTTGCACTGCATTTTAAAAGTCAGCAAAAATATATTAAAATATTAAATTATAACACTTTCAAAGTACCTTCAGGTCAGCAAATTATAAAGAAAATTTATTTTTATTTCTCTTGATTTTTTTCTATCCAACACACTTATTTATGCGCTTAGAGTTCACAATCTAATTTTCAAGAAAATGAGGAATTTAAGAATAAAAAGGACATTTGCAAATGCAGAGGGTGTGTGCTAAGTAGAATAGCTTGGCTAAAGCATAGAGCATGTGAAAGAGCAGTATGAGATAAGGCTGGACTGAAGGCTTAGGTCCTTACTACTATCAGAGGCTTAGACTTTTTTTTGGAAGGCTGCATCTAGTTGTTGAAGCAGGGCAGCAGAGATATGAAATAGTTTAAATATGCCATCTGAAAAAGTTGGAGAATCCAGAAAGATACAAAAACAAAATTTTGTTTTTTACCTTATTAAGGTCTTCTCTTTCTTGCTTTAGCATTTTTATTTGTTTCTCTGAAGCCTTGATTTGTCTAGAAGCATCATCTAGTTCTCGCCTCATAGAACTAGCTTCTTCCAATTGTTGTTCTAGATGATCAGAATCTAAAATGAATGATATTGTTCCTTTATAAACAGCACAATGTAATTATTCACAAAAATCAAAGATTTAAAAAAATTTGTACATTTTAAACTTAAATACAAAATAAGAAAAAAGTTTTGTGCATATGTATATACATATGTATATATAAATATATGTGTGTATAAAAATATATGCATACACATACATATATAGACATATACAAAGATATACACATATATAAGTATATATATATACCTGCACATACATATACTCATACATATACTGAGTTATCTATAATTATACTTACAGACATATGCATGCATATGCATCTATGTAAGACTGTACTATACTTATTTATCCTCTATTTCTCTGAGTGTGGATAATCTCTTCTTTCATACGTCCAAGTCTTTCCATATTTTTCTAAATCGACCAACTTGTTATTTCCTACATCACAGTAATATTCCAACCTTATACTGTCTAGTTCAGGGATGGAGAGCCTTCGGCCTCGAGGACACAGATGGCCTTCTAGGTTCTCAAATGTAGTCCTCTGACTGAATTCAAACTTCACAAAACAAATTCCCTTTTTAAAAGGATTTCTCCTGTAAAATTTGGACTCAGTCAAAAGGCTTTACCCAAGGACACAGAAGGCCACATGTGGTTTTGAGGCTGTGGCTCCCCACCCATGGTAGTTGTTTTAAATAGTCCAAATCAATGTTGAAAAATATGGCTGAGAGTGTAGTTTCCCTATTTTTCCTTTTTAATTAAATCTATTTTAGCTTTAACTTTATCAGAGATCATGATTACCACCCTTACTACTTTTTCCCTAACAAACTATATTCCTGATTTTTATTTTGTTTCTGTGTATATCTCTTATTTCCTATCCCTCCTGACTTCTCTACTTTACTTGTACCTGCAACCTTGCCCTCCTATTACTTAACCTAAGCCCCTCCAAGGATCCCTCCCTTATTCTTCTCATTCTAATTAATCTAAACACCCATCAATACCCCACTTTGACCTATTCCCTCACACTCCCCTTTAAAGATCTCTCTCTTATCCTCTTCCCCTCCATATCCCCTTAGCGTTATATTTCTTCTGAATTTAGAAAACTTTTATGCTCTTCTAGATATATATGAAAACCATATAAATGAAACCATTCCTGATGAAACCAGAATAGCCCTCCTCTCCCATCTAATTCATCAGCATCTGTTCTTTCTCTTGCAACTCATTTGTACAAGATAATTACTATTTTTTAGCTGTTCCTAAAACAGTTTTACTTTTAAAAATCATATCATACTCAGGTCTACTCTAATTTTTCTTATGAATTACCCAACTACTAATAACAATCTTGGATATTACTATACCTCAAAAAAAGGTAAACAGTTTGTCCTTATTGAGTCCCTTGTAATTAGACTTTGCTCTTCTATGTCAAATCTTCTATCAAGTTCATTGTTGGTTTTTTTTAAAACAAAATCTTCAAAGTCTGACAATTCATTAAATATCCATTTTTTTCATTAAGGATTATGCTTAGCTTTTCTGCCCGTGATATTTTCTTTTTTTCTTTTTTTTAATAAATATCCATATTTATTTATTTATTTATTTGTTTGTTTATTTATTTATTTATTTATTCATCCATTCATTTATTTGTTTTTTGGAGGGCAATTGGGGTTAAGTGACTTGCCTAAAGTCACACGGCTAGTAAGTATGTCAAGTGTCTGAGGCCGGATTTGAATTCAGGTCCTCCTGACTCCAGGGCTGGTGCTCTACTCACTGCACCACCTAACCACCCCTACTCGTGATATTTTCAACTGGAATCCCAGTTCTTTTGCTCTTCAATATACAGTGTTCTAAGTCCTGTTGGTTTTAAGTGTCACCATTGCTAGGTCTTCTATGATTCTAACTGTGGTGCCACCATATATACTTTTTTTTTCTGGTCACACATAATATTTTCTCCTTGACCTGGGATTTCAGGATCTGGTTATGATATGTGTTTTCCTCATAGGATCTTTTTCAGGTGGTAATCAGTGGATTTTTTCCATTTCTAGCTTCCCCTCTTGTTCTAATGCTTCAGGACAATTTTCTTTGGTTATTTCTTGTATGATTGTATTAAAATTCTTTTCTCTGATTGTAACTTTCACTTAATACAATTATTCTTAAGTTTTCTCTTCTTGATCTGTTCTCCAGATCAGCTGTTTTCCTTATGACACGTTTTACATTCTATTTTTCTTCTATTTTTTCATATCTCATATTTTGTTTTATTATTTCTTGGTCTCTTATGACTTTGCCAGCTTCCCTTTGTCCAATTCTGATTTTTCAAGGAGTCATTTTTTTTCCTTAATGTTTTCCCCTAAGAATTTCCTTTTCTAATTGGTTGATTTTCTTTTCACACTGTTCCTGTTTTTCTTGAATTGTTCTTTTTTTTAACCTCAATCTCTCTCATTTGTTTTTTAAAGTATTTTTTAAAGTTCTTCCATGAATTCTTTTTGGGAAGGTGTCCATTTGACTTTATTCGTTGGGGTAGAATAGGATTTCTTCACTTCAGTATCCTCCTCTGAAGATGAACTCCAATCTTATGTATTCCCCTAGTAACTTTCTACTGCTGAATTCTTCTCTTTTGCCTATTCTTTTTTTTTTTAATTTGTAACAGAGTTTTTTGTTCTTGATAAACACCTCTAGTTCTGGGACATCAGAGATGGTGCCTCTGGCCTCAGATCCTTCAGTTATTCCCTCTGGCCTGAAACAGAAACCAAGACCTCCAGCCACCAGTAATTGCCCATAGCCAGCCGTGTCTTTGTTCCACTGCTTCTGCACTCACCGTACATGTGCTAATTCCATTTAACCTAGAGCCATATCTCTGCAGCACAGCTGGGTCTGGTGTTCTCTGTCAGCTGATGTTCCTTCAATCTTCCCTAGCTCAGATGTCCAACTCTCCTCACTGTCCTCGGGGTGGAAGTTTCTGTGATTGAGGCTGAGGCTACCTCCCAAGCCAGGCAACCCCATGGTTCACTCTTTGTTGTTTAAGTGGAACTAGCAAGGAGGTGGTTACACTTCATCCTGGGATTTTTCTTCAGTCTTCTCTGACTGTCCCAGGAGGACCACTGTTCTGCCCCTACTCTTACCTATTTTTTAACCACTCTTTAACCACTATTCTTGCTTGAAGGCACTATTTTATCTGGTTTGTAGGGGATATCTAGAGGGCTTGGAATTTTCTGACCTACTCCATCATCTTCCCAGAATCCTCTCTTAAAATTTCTTTATTTAAAGAGAATGTTGAAGTTAGATACAAGGATGCCACATGAAATTACAAGATAAATAAAATGCATATTATTCCAAAGCTAAATAACATAGCAACATAGCTTTAAGGCATCAAGAAAAAACATGATTTAAATATGAAGAACATTGAACTTGGAGTAAGAAGACATAGGCTGAAATCTTTGTACAAGTCCTTTGACTTCTTCAGGCCTCAGTTCTTTCATTTGTGAAAGGAAAGAACAGGCCCAGATGATATTCTAAGATCACTTCTACCTCCAAATCCTAGGTCACTAAATATTAGGATTTAGTATATCATTAAGAAGAAAACATTTAGTGCTTCCTAAAAATTAAAAATCCATCAACCAAGTTCTGTTCTTTAGAGTTGGTAGCAAGTACTTCCATAAACACAACACATATTTATTTATTTAATTAAATTCAATAAGCATGTATTATGTGAAAGGTCTGAGCAAGGTGCTAGGGATAGAAAGAAAGACAAACAAAACAGTTACTGACCTTAACAACCATATATTCTACTGGGGGACAGAACATATAAGTACTAAGTAATTACAAGGAAGGAAGGAAATAAGCATTTATTAAGCACTTACGATGTGCCAGGCATTATGCTAATCACTAGTGATTAAAATATAAGCAAAAAAGACAGTCCCTGCCCTCAATGATCTTATATTTTAATGGGAGAAAACAACACACAGAAAGTGAAAAAGGGGCATGGAGTTAGGAGAAGAAGGTACCTGGCATGGGAAAATGGTTTTGGAATCCAGAAAGTCATAATAGGGCCAGGATGAGAATGAAGGTCACCTGACCTTGGTTTTTCCACAGAATGGAAGAGCTAGGAAAAACTCAATGGGAAGAGGAAGGACTTGTGAAGAAATAGTCCGGGGTGAGCACACCACAGAGGATGTCTCAGGCACTGAGGAAAGTACAAGATAATAAAGAAAGAAGTAGCACTATCAATTAAGAGAAGTAAAGTAATATTTCCTATAGAACTTGGCACTGACATTAATTTGGAAAAAAGCTAACAATTCTAAGAGGTAGAAATGCAGAGGTAATATTTTACAGCACTAAGGAATGCTGAAGTTGAGAAATAATGAAGAGATCAGTTTCAATGTAACATCACATGAAAATGAGTAATTTATAATAGAATATTAATATATTAATATAATCTTAATATTATATCAGCAGTATAATATTAATATTATATTACTATATATTAATTGCACAGTAATATACAGTAATATAATAATAGAATTGCCTAGCATCAATGAGGGCCCATTTGAGGTTAAGAAACATAAATTCATAGTGGAGCTGGACAGAATGATTGAAATTCAAAGAAATACGATCAAACAAAAACCTAAATCATGCAGATACATTCACAGAAATTAAGAGATTCGTGAAAATAATACAAGATTAGGCCACTGCTAAAGAAATTAAAAGAAAGCCCATTCTTAAGGAGCCGGATTTATAGATCAATGCATATTTTACAAAAGAATGGTAGAAATGTTCCAACAACTGAACACACCCCCACTTACACAAAAGAAAGTGGTTATTCTGTATTAACAAAGAGATGAGAAATTCTCATACTACAAACACAAATCCCCTTGGAAGTTCAATAAATAAAATACAAAAGAATTTAAGCATTATTACAGACAAAACTATAAACCACAATTATAGAACTTTTTTCTCAGTTGTTTTTCAGTTGTGTCTGACTCTGTGACCCCATTTGGGTTTGTTTGTTTGGTTTTTTGGCAAAAATACTAGAGTGTTGCCTTTTCTTTCTCTACCTCATTTTGAAGGAATCTGAGGCAATCAGGGGTAAGTGACTTGCCGAGGGTCACAAAGCTAGCAAATGTCTAAGGCTAGATTTGAATTCAGGAAGATAAGTCTTCCACTGCACCACCTAGCTGTCCTATCTAATATAAAACTGATCCACAAAGACTGAAAGACACTTCAATTACAGGCTGCCACACCAAATATTCAATATGTAAATGACTATATACAAGAAAGTGATATTCAGGATTAACTAGAAATAAACAATAAGGAGTACACTCTAACATTAAGTGGAATTGGGGAAAGGCTTCACATATCAGAATTTTAGCTGAGACTTAAGGAAGTCAAGAAGCAGAGATGAGGAAAGTGAACATTCTAAGAATGGGGGTAGCCAGTGAAAACATCCCCAGTAGGAATATAGGAATGTCTTGTGAAAGGAACAGCAAAGAGACCAGTGTCACTAGGCTGAAGAATACATTGAGGGGCTATTTCAATAACCCAGGTATGATATACAGTGAGGGCCTGTGCCAGAGGGGTGGTAGTGGCAAAGGAGAAAAGAGGTTATACTATCTAGCATATTACCTTTTCCTTACCTTTTCTTTTTTCTCTTAAGAGAATAAGAATATAAGAAAGCTTCTCCCAGGTTAACTGTTTTTTTCTTTTTTATTTGATAAAGGCTGATGTTAGTTGTTTTATTTTTTTTCTGTTTTTAACGTAGTAAAAATTTACATTGGTCTTCTTTGTTGTTTAGTATAAAAGCATTCTAAATGTCAGCACAGATGCAACAGTGCTTTTGATTAGCTATTACTGTGGAACCAACAAAAAGTCTTAATAAAACAGTTTTACTGAACCATACAAGCTAGGTAGTATTGAACCTGAATTATAAACTTCAGACAGCAACTATCTGACTGTTTTTTTTAATTAACAAAAGAATATATGGACAACAAATATCACATAATTATTTTAACAGATAAAGAAAAGGCTTGACAAAATAACACTCATTCCTATTAAAAACATTAGAAAGCTTAAAATGATAAATAGTAGCTTTCTAAAAACCAAGAGCAAGTATATCTAATAAGATCAAGGAAGAAGCAAAGATTTCCATTTTCACCACTGTTATTCAATATTGTATCAGAAATGCTAGCTATAGCAATAAGATGAGAAAAAGAAATTGGAAGAATAAAAATAGGTAACGAGGAAACAAAACTATCACCCTTTGCAGATGATATGATGGTATACTTAGAGAATCCTAGATTTAGCAAAGTTGCAGGATATAAAATAAACCCACATAAATCATCAGCATTTCCATATATTACAAACAAAACCCATCAGGGAGAGATAGAGAAATTCCATTTAAATAACTGTAGACAATATAAAATACTCAGAATTCTACCTGTCAAGACAAACTTGAGTAACATATGGACAATATTATAAGACACTCTTCACACAAATAGGTCTAAACAACTTGAGAAACATTAATTATTCGTGGGTGGGCTAAGCCAATATAATAAAAATGATAATTCTACCTAAATTAATTTACTTATTCATCAAACTACCAAAGAATTGTTTTATACAGCTAGAGAAATAATAACAAAATTCTCTTGGAATAAGGAAAAGTCAAGGAATCAATGAGAAAAAAATGTAAAGGAAGGAGACCTAGCAATATCAGATATAAAACTATATTACAAAGTAGAAATCATGAAAATAATCTGTTATAGGCTAAAAAATTCAGTGGTGGATCAGTGAAATACACTAGGTACACAATACACTGAAGTAAATGACTAAAATAATCTACTGTTTGATAAACCCAAAGATTCAAGTTTTGGGGTTAAGAACTCACCATCTAAGTTTAAAATTGCTGAGAAAACTGGAAAGCAGTTTGGAATAGGCAGAGATCTATATCTCAGTCTATCTTCAATCTCTATCTACTGGCTGCTTTCTTATTGCCTATGAAAAGTCTCATGTGTCCTCCATCCTCAAAAAACTTCACATGATTCATCCATCCCAACCAGCCATCATCCTATATCTTTCCTCTCTTTTTCTGGGTAAATACTTTGAGAAGACTGTCTACAAAACATGCTTTCACTTCCTTTCCTCTCACTTTCTTCTTAAGTCTCTGCAGTCTAGTTTTCAATCTCATTAGTCAACTGAAATTGCTCTCTCCTAAGTTAAAAATGTTCTGTCAAATGCCAAATCTAATTTTTTTTCCTGTCTTTATCCTTATGGTTTTCTCTGTAGTTTCTGACACTTCAGACTGCCCTCTTCTCCTGGATATTCTCTTCTCTTTAGGTTTTTGTGGTACTATCCTGGCTTGCCTCCTACCTGTCTAGTTACTGCTTCCCAGTCTCTTTGCTGACCTTTATCCAGATAATGCCCGCCAACCACAAGAGTTCCCCCACGGCTCTGACCTGAGCCCTTTTTTCTTTTTTTCCTCTATATTATTTCATTTGGAGATCTCATCAGTTGCCATGGATTCAGTTATCACTGCTGTGCCAATGATTTTTCAAAGCTATATATCCAGCCTTAACTTCTATGTCTTCCAGTCTCAAAAATTCAACTCTTTTGAACATCTCAAATTAGATATCTTATAGACAATTTTAAACTCAATGTGTACAAAATTACTAATTATCTTCCTTCCATCACCCTTACCCCCAAGTCCTCCTCTTTTTCCTAATTTTACTGTTACTGTCAAGAACACCACCATATTTCCAGTAACTAACTTTGGCATCATCTTCAAATCTTCACACTCATTCCCTTTCCCACATCCAATTGGTTGCCAGGTCCTATCAATTCTACCTTTATAATACATCTTATACATGCCTCCTTAAATCTCAGCCAAAGTCTCACATTCTCAAGAAGTATTTCCTGGCCCTCCTTATTCTTAGTGCCTTCTGTCTGAAATTATGCCCAATTTATCTTATTTATATCTTGTTTGTGTACAGTCATTTGCATGTTCTCTCCCCACATTAGACTGAGAGCTTCTTGTAGGCAGGGTTTGTCTTTTGCTTTTCTTTATATCTCCAGTACTTATTACACTTTCTGGCACATAAAAGGCACTCAATCAATGCTACTGACTCAAGGTACCAGAAAGTGATGTCAACAGCCTGAGTCTTTATTCCTCTAAGTCAATTAAGTCTTTAGGGCGGTTTAAATACCCTCTGGGAAAAAAACCCAAAAAAAACCAAACCAAACAAACAAAAAAAACCCCTCCAAACTACCCTAACTTACATGACAGTCAGGAGGAGGAAAGAAGGTATGTCTCTCACCACAGTATTTATTCTGTCTATATGGAGAGGATATAAAGTTCTTTTCTCTGTAGAGCATAAGCTCCTTAGAGGCAGATTATTTTGTTTTTTATTTTTGAGTCTTTGTTTGCAACATAATAATTGGAACATAGTAGATATTTAATAAATACTTACCAAATGAAATAAGTTGGTTCAGAAGGGAAGAAGTGTGACTGATAGTCAGAAATAAAGCAACATGAGTGACATATCATGACTGACATGCACTCCTAGATAAAAAGCCTGAGAGGAATAGAGGGCTGGGTGATTGAGAGCCACTTGCCTGATAATCTGTTAATTGTTGGTAAGATCCTTTTGACAATACTGCTACACTAAGCGTTTAGAACAGTGGTTCTCAACCTGTGGGTTATGTTCAATTTGTAACAATGAAAATACATCCTGCATATTAGAGATTTACATTACAATTTGTAACAGTAGCAAAATTACAGTTATGAAGTAGCAACGAAAATAATTTTATGGTTGGGGGTCACCACAACATGATGAACTGTATTAAAGAGTTGAACAAGCATTAGGAAGGCTGAGAACCACTGGTTTAGAAGCACCATATGTAGAAGGTGATAAGATATATACTTATTGACTAGTAGAAAAAAGATGAAATGAAAGAAATCTATAAAATAGTTATATTATTATGGATATCTTTTCTTAACAGTATTGCTACAAAATGATAATTTATATGCCTAAAAGGCTTGCTAATGAAAAGGCAAACTGTAGTAGGGTAAAAAGCAAACTCCAACAGTAACTGAGAAACTTGAGTTCTGATTTATAACTTTGGCATGAACCAGCTGTGAGATCTTATTTAAGTCATTTCATCTGTTTGGGTCTTACGTTCTATATACAAAATGAAGAAGCTGGATTTGATGATCAGTAAATTACCATATAGCATTTCAGAACACATGATCTAAATTAGAAAAAATTAATACAAGAATGTACAAATATCTTAAATGAAAAAAATTAATATGTCTTGAAAATATTAAAGGGTTATAGAAGATGGTGCTATAAATATTACGTTTTATCCATAATTTTACTATGGTATTGGTACAACACTGAAAGAATAGTATTTGCTAAGAGAGAAAATCTTTTTATTAATTTATCAGTACTCTGGAGAACTATTTCTGTCTACCAAAAACATATTGATAACGTACTATGAAAATTTACCTGTTATTTGTTTCCTCAACTTCTCAATTTCTTCTTTTAAGTTTTTTATTTCTAAATCTTTGTTTGCAGTTAATGGGCCATCTACAGTTGAATATTGCAGAGCTTGGACTGTCTGTGTTGATTCTTTAAAAAGAAAGAAGGTAAAATAAGATAACATTGACTCACATGCATTTTATGAACTACAGATATGTAAAAAATCCCTGCAGAGTTAATGACAAATTCCAGATATCAAAGTATTATGACTATAGTATAATATTCACAAATGCTTTCATTCTTGCCATCTTAAGAACATATGCCTAATGAACTGAGAAGGTATCCTATCCATAATTTGACCCAATCCACAGCTCACAGGACCATTTCTCTAACTTTGGCATCTTCCTCACACCTAAGGTCTTTTTTCTCAAATCAATGAGTTCTCCTCAAACCTCCATTTGAGAAAACACTCACACGAATCATGCACACTCTCTTCAAACAGGGACCAGCACATATCTCCCTTGATTACTTCTTCGCCTTTTCCCTGAGCTGATAAGAACAACAGAACAACAGATAGATATTCCCCTTTTGTGTCCTACTTTATGGACCAGCCCTACTGGCTTTCATACTATTCCTCATGTTAGGGGTTCCATATTTGTTTCTTTGCACAGGCTATTCTCCATGACTATATTACATTAGCTACACAGCTCCCATCTCAGAAAAGAGCTAGTTTCATTCAAAGTTCAACTCCAATCTATCTCTTTCTGGACACCTCTAACTGTTAATACTTTCCTCTATCCTTTCCTATCTCTTTCTGTTTATTTCTGAAAATGTTTGGTATATATTAATGTATTCCTGTTTTCTCCCTCTTCAGAATATAAGCTCCTGGAGAATAGTGACAATTTCATTTTTGTTTCTGTACCTCTAGTGCCTGGCACTATTTATCACATAAGAGTAGAAAATAGCGGCAGCACTACCTGAAAAAATTCTTTACCTTGAAGCTTTCTACTAAGTTCAAGTTTTTCTTGTTCAAGACGTCTTATTCTCCGTTCATAAGCTTCAGTCGCTAAATTGTCCTCCAAAGTGCGCTGAATATTGACATCAACATCCACTGAGGGTGGTCCAGCTGTAACTCTTAAACAACTTCGATCTGAAAGAACACTGAAGAAAAGAGAAAATGACTTGGCATCATTTTGAGATGAAAATCTTAAAGATAAGTAAAAACAAGGTTACTCATTATTCATAAAAGAACTTTACTATTTAATATTCTAGACCAACCAGGAAAACAAATAAAAAAGCAACCTCATTTAACTAGTAGAAATATGTTAATGATAACATTGAAACTCTTTATTTCCTAAAGTGGCTTTTAAAAATGACATATAAAGTTGTTTTTTTTTTTTAAAGTCTGGCTCTCTAAAGAATAGCAAGAATTTCAATTAAGATGGTTACTTGAAAGCATTTCAGATGACCTGGAAGTATTTCACCAATGTTTTGTTATATAATTCTATTGATTAGAATGATATTCACATGCATAATGTTCCTTAACTACAAATACACAAATGGATCTGTGAGCCTGTCTCTTTGAATGTTCCTTAACAAATAATCCATGCCTAAGCATCCCATGTACCTTCTTTTCCCTGTGAAGATATTTATGCCAAACTCTGTTGAGTGGTTATGGCTCTCTCAGAGAAGACTGCTTTAGTATGTATGTATGTATGTATGTAATGTAACTGGCAATGCTACCTCTTGTGTTTTTCAAGAAATCTTGACTAGGGAAGATGGTAGAATAAGACAGGAAATATTGGGCTGTCCAAAATTCTCACTCAAACAAGATAAAGTATTATATCAAAGGGGACTCTGAGCAGCAGAAATACTATAAGACAACTGGAGAAGACCTCAGGAAGGGCCTGACCTCTAGGGACCTACTTTTGGCCCTATGAAATGCAGAGACTTCCAGGCAGCCTCCCCTAAATTAACAAACAACAAGGCCTGGAGGCCAGTGGGATTCAAGAACTTTCACTTTACAGACAGTGTGCTGGTAGGACAGCTAAGCAGGTGAGGATTAAAGGACTTAATGAATATGAATACAAAAATTCTAAATAAAATACTAGTTAGGAGCTTACAACAATATATTACACAAAGTCTATACAATCCCATTTCAGTGGGATTTATACCAGGAATTCAATGATGGTTTAACATAAGGAAAACTATGAACATAATTGATTATATGAATAACAAAATTAAAATAAAAACCCCATGATTCTATCAGATGCAGGAAAAGCTTTTCATAAAATACAATACTCATTCCTATTAAACACACTTGAAAGTACAGATATAAGGTGATTTTTCCTTAAAATGATAAGAAGCATCTAACTAAAAACACCAGCAAGCATTATCTGTTAATAGGCATAAGCTAGAAGCCTTCCCAATAAAATCAGGAATGCAACAAGAATGCTAATTGTTACCAGTATTAGTCAATATTGTATTAGAAGTGCCAGCAACAGCAACATGAGAAGAAAAAGAAATTAAAGGAATCAGAAAAAGAAGCAACGTAACAAAACTATTTCTTTTTGTAGATGATATGATTATATACTTAGTAAATTCTAAAGATTCAACTAAAATGTTTGTTGGAAACAATCCAAAAAGTAGGGAATATAAAATAAATCTACATAAATGATGACCATTTCTACATATCACCAACAAAATCCCGTAAGAAGAGAGAGTAGGAGACCCCTCATTTAAAATAACTCTAAATATTTAAAATAAAATAATTTTATGACAACATAAAATACAAGACTATCTATCAAAAACAAACCCAAGAACTACATGAACATAATTATAAAACACTTTTTATACAAATAGATTTAAGTAATTGGAGAAATATTAATTGTTCATAGGTAGGCAGGGCCAATGTAATAAAATTACACTTTTACTTTAATCAATTTATTCAGTGACATCACAATTAATTTCCCCCAAAATATTTTTCTGAACTAGAAAAAAATAATAACAAAATTCATCTGGAAGACCAAATGGTCAAGAATATCAAAGGAATTAATGGGGAAAAAATGTAAAGGAAGGAGGCTTAGCACTACCAAATCTTAAACTATACAATAAGGTAGTAATCATCAAAACTATTTGGTTTTGGCTAAGAAATAGAAAGCAAGATCAGGAGAACAGAGAAGACATACAATATACAGCAGCAAATGGTTATAGTAACCTTGTGTTTCCTGAATATAAAGATGAAAGCAATTGGGATAAGAATTTATTTAGTAAAAATTGTTGGGAAAACTGGAAAGCAGTCGGGCAGAAATTGGGCAAAGATCAATATTTTCTACCATTTAAGAAGATATGGTCAAGATAGATAAATGACAGATATAAAGGCACATATCATAAGAAAATTATAAGACTATGGAACATACTATCTATCAGACTTACAGACAGGAGAATTTATGAAGAAGAAAGACAGAAAGCGCTGGGAGGTAGAAAATGAATAATTTTGATTACACTAAGTTAAAGGTTTTATAACAAAACCAATGTAGCCAAGGTTAGAAGGAAAACAGAAAATTGGGAGAAAAATTTTATAGACATATAGATATGAAGAATTGTTCAATCTGTCAAAGAATTTGTAAACAGGAAGTTTTTCAATAAAGAAATAAAAACTATATACTGTCATATGAAAAATGCTCTAAATCATTATTGATTAGAGAAATGCAAATTAACACAACTTTGAGATATCATCTGACACCTATCAGATCAGCCAAAATGATAGAAGGAGATCTGAGGAGATTTGAAAAAACTGGAACACTAATTCACTGTTGGAATGGATCTGACCATTTTGGAGAGCAATAAGGAATTATTCCCAAAGAATTATTAAACTGCCTATACCCTTTGACCCAGCAAAACCACTATCAAGATCTGCTTTTAAAGGTGATTAGAGAAAAAAAGAACAAGAACTTGTAAAAATTTTTCTGACAGTTTTTTTTTCCATGCTGGTGGCAAAGAATGGAAGCCATTAATAGGAAAATGTCTAAACAGATTGTGGTATATGATTGTGATAGAATATTACTCTGCTATAAAACATGATGAGCTGGTAGATTTAAAAAAAACAAAGAAATACTTGCATAAAATAAGAAAGAGTAATATGGGCAGAACCAAGAGAATGTTGTACACAGTAACAGCAATATTGTTTTAAGAACAAGTCTGAACAACAAAATCATTCTGAGTAATATAAACACTCAAATCAATTACAAAAGACCTCTGAAAGAAGATTCTATCCATATCCAGAAAAAGAACTGATAAAAAGAAGTATGTATAGTATGGTTTTACACACACACACACACACACACACACACACACATACACACACACACGCTCATTTGTATCTAATGGTAGCCTTCTCTAGGGCAAAAGGAATGGAGAGAAAAAAATGCACAGCAGAGAAGAAAAGAAAACTAAAGGAAGCATAGAAAGCAGGGAGCTTTGAAAACAATGTGTAGTATGAATTACATAATTTTTCCAAAAAAAGTAAACTGAAATGGAAATTTATGGTTTTATACTGAATTCTCTTTTGTGTTGTGTACATGGAAATGTTTTTCTTTTTGTCTTTTTGTATTTAAGTTCAAAATCAATAAAAAAATTTTAAAAAGAAATCTTGAATAATTGTGACATATAGACTAGAGCCACCTTGCTGGAATACAGCTTTTGAGACAATATTTTGTTCTACTATATCCAATATTTTTGTGAGAAACAATAAGTAATGGAATCTTGTATTCTTTACATCTTTTGGTCAATGGTCTGATGATGAAGGTGTGATTTTCTAGAGAATGTTTCTTCTGAAAGCTTGTCTAAGAATAATTTTCATAAAAATTTTACATTGATGGGAAAGTAGGCATATATTGTAGCAATTCTTAGTGACTTTTCAGTCACACTTTTCCAGTATTAATAAGGCTACAATATATAACCAAAGAGAAACTCTGAAGAAGAATAGAAGTAAAAGCCAGGGAAATGTATAACAGAAAAAGAAGATGGGCTGATGATTTAGAAAGGCAGTTTTCTGTCTCCAGAGTCAATGTTTTTTCCAATATATCACATTCCTTTCACAGCGACAAGTGGATAAAAGCACTTCACTGATATTCTATGTTGTCAGGAAAAAGGAAGGATGGTCTCTGCAACATCTAAAGACCCTCTTGGCAAACTAATAGAAGTTCATAGAAAAAAGCTCCACAGAAGGATCAATATAGGCATATTTTGATATGTGTTGCTGAAGAGAACACTCAAATCAACAAGATCCCATATCCATAATGTGAATGAATAAACTTCTATATGAAATTTTCTTCTACAAAGAACTTATTTTCATTATTAATACCCATAGTTTAAGAAGTGATATGACACATTTCAACAAAATGTAGTTTCCCTATTTATCTCTTTTAATTGGATCCTTTTTTATTTTTTGCTTTTGTATTGTTTGAAATCATAACTGTTGCCCCTTTCTTTTTCTTTTCCCCTAAAGCATAAAAGGTTCTGCCTCTAGCCCCTTATTTAAATCCTGGGTTTACTTTCTATTCCAAATGGGTTTCTTATAATCAACATATTCTTAGATTTTGTTTCAAATACATTCTACTATCCTTTCCCATTTTATCAGCTATTTAAATGTCATTCATAGTTATTATTATTTTTTTTGTTTTGTGTTTGCTTTTTTTTGGAAGGAGGAGGGCAGGGCAATTGGGGTTAAGTGACTTGCCCAAAGTCACACAGCTGTAAGTGTTAAGTGTCTCAGGCCAGATTTGAACTCAGGTCCTCTTGACTTCAGGGCTGGTGTTCTATTCACTTTGCCACGTAGTCATTCCTATAGTTATCACTGTTAATTATGTACTTTCTTCCATCCTCTTCTCTTATACCTTTCCTTCTGTTTGTTTCTTCTCCTATCTTTGCTCCATCTTTAAGAGTTTGATTTGCTTCTGACTAATCTTTCCCTTAATTTCTGTTGAGTGAAATATATTTCTATACTCACAAGTCATCAGGTATGGAACATACAAAGCTTTAAAAACCTAAAACTGTACTAAGACTTCTAAGGACACCCTGTAAAAATGTTATTTTAATTGTCACTTCTACAAAGCCCTTCTCAAATGCATTATTGTGGTACAGATGTAACTTTGGGTTCTCAAAGGCTTTTGACTGCAGAGTGCAAGATCTGGTGGGTTCTACCATGCTGGAAATGGAAAGTCTTAAAGTTTGGACCTAATAAAATACGAAGTCTATTTTCTGATGGCCAGCCTAAGCAACTGATTATGAACTCTTTATTCATAACAATCAATGAAACAAAATAAAATACATAATAGTCCCTAACACTGTGCAGGCCCTTTCTGATTCAACACTGACAGTGGGAGAGGGGCAGAAAAAGTATCATAAAATGACAAGAAACAGTTTTCAGAGCATCTATAAACTGGCCAGATGGTAAGAATGAGGGATAACAAGTACATAAATAGAATTATACTCCAGGTGTTGGTACACTTCTAATGTTAGTGAAATGCAAGGAGGGTCTCCATTATGCTTAGTAGACACACTGGGATGGAGGTTTGGAATAACATGCACAAGAATCCTATAGGATGGGTGGGTCACAGGTGAGCTGTGACTTGCATGGTTGAAGAGAGCTAAGTCAATGAGATCACAAGATACATTTGAGTATTGAGTATAAAATTTAACATGACTGTTGGTTGTCTAAATGTGAAGTCACACTGTTCTTCAAAAACCACAAGGAGTGAAACATACAGCTGGAAAAAATGACTCATATCAATCTTAACATTCTCACAATAAACAAAAGAAAGGGGAAAAAAAACCAAATTGTAGCTAAATGGAAGGAAAGCTCACAGTTTGTCCTTGGAAAGGCAAAGAAAGGAATTGGTAGAGTCAGTTTTGCTATGAACATAGAGTTAATAGTAAGCAACATATGACAGGATAAGACTACATTGAAGATAATTGTAGACTGATTACCATATCTGTTGTGAAGAATAAAGAGGTAGAAATTTATTCAGAACTCATTAAAACCCTTCAAATTAAATCAATTTATAACTCCATTCATTAACCTCAGTTCAAATTTTCTTCATAGATTTTTAATAAATTAACACACGAATCAGAAGTGTTTCCAAATATCTTAACAAATTTAAAAGTATTTAACTAAACTTTTCTGTGAGAAGCCTGAGGTAAACACTGAAAACTGAGTTAATTTATTCAACAATAAAAATCTTTTAGATACAGTTATAGCACCAACATTTTTTAAATTAGAAGGATCTCTACTAGCTCATCTTAGATTTTTTTTAAACTTAAATAAATTCATATCACTTCACTTTTAACCTAGAAATTTTTTTTTATAAACGTTTCAAACTTACCAGCTACTAGTATATGTAAAACCGACAAATGGCAGGTGGTGCCCAGAGAATGCAGTATGGGTTGGAGGGGGCATCGTTTCCTGAGAAGGAAAGAACGCAGAATGAATGAACAAATATTACCTGCAGAGTGTGTTACAGAAGTTCATTTATAATTAGCATACACTTTAACAAATCCAAGGCTGCATCAGTACTGGTACTTCACCTTGTTGAAAGTAGACTATAACCCTTCTATGCCTTAGTAGATTATCTTTCATTACTTATTAAGATAAAACAAATTTAATCACTTGGTACTCAGCTTTCTCTTGAGAAGCCTACCCAGACTTAAGAAGGCTCTCAAATGACAGTGAGTGGTTACCTGGGAAAAAGTTATTCTAGATGCTAATAGGATTGTGGGCAAATAAACTGTGCCTTAGCTTTCTACAACCACTGAGAATGCTATGCCACTTGTCATACAGCACCAGCTCACACCTGCCCAATCAAGCTGGTCCAGGACCAGAGTCTCACATACTTCCCCACCACTTAGTGACATGGAGTTACCTCACTCTGAAAGATAAATAAATCAACCGTGCCTCAGCTGTAGGACCATTAAGGGAAGAGACACTATGATTATTGCCATACGGACTCTACTTACCCCCAAGCAACCTGGCAACCAAGTTCTTTCAAGAGCTGGAGGTTCCCACCCCATTCCACCAAATAAAATTAATATAATACCTGGGGCTAGTGGCACAGCTATTGTTACTACTGGGAAGAGTGAGACATGTATAGTTCGACAACTGGTGAATACTCCTTCCCTTTCTTTCTCAATACCAGTGATTTATAGATAAAAGCTTACTAGATTTCTGCTGCTGCTACTGCTCTCCCATGTAAGTAAGCATCAGCATTCACCTCATCCCTAACCCATTCACGTCCTTTTCTGAATGTGTTCTTCCTTATCATTGGGCTGCCTGGAATCCCTTTATACTGTTAATTCCTTTTCTTCTCATATGCCATCATTTTCCTATACACAAGGAAACCTATACTCTCTGAGAGGGGCCTTCTAAAAATGAATTTAAGATTATTTAGGAATTTAATGTTTTCATTTTTAAAAATTTCTACTAGGTTAATAGGATTGATTTTTCAAAGTAGTTTTCTTATTTAGTCTAAGTTATTAACTACAGTCAAATACTGAAATTCATTATTAAGTAATAAACACCACTGTTTTAATTCCTCTTCAAATTTTTCATAAAAAATTACTTCCTACTTTCTTTTTCAGTATTCTTTCCTTGGCCAATCTCCAGTACAAGATGTACATTCTCTCATATCCACTGTGGAACCATACTGAGCTCCTTCCCCCTTGACACTCCATATTATAATATTCAGAAACTACTTTAATCTAAAGTCCTGGGTCACACATGGAAGAGAAATCCTTACCTCTTTTTAACTATCAATTCGAAATCAATGGTGAACACTAAACTTCTTTTCTTCCATACTACAAACAAAGGTTTAACTGTTTTCTTTGAGGACACTGCTTAAAGGCAAAGGGTCCTTACTGAACCACTGAAGATCTTTCTGCACACCCAGAAGTATTTAGGATAATAACCACACAAAGTAAAGAAATTAGTCTTTAATTATTTCAGTCCAAACAAGTATCTCTTGAGGTGACCTCTGACCAGGTAGAAAGAAGAATCCTTAAAAGGAACTGTCAAAAGGGGACTGAATAATTTTAGGAAAAAGGATTCCTTAGGTTAAAGATATTTAAACTTTTTGCATGTGACAGACCCCTTTGGTATTCTGGAGAAACCTATGGATCTCTTCTTAGAATGTTTATAAATGTATAAAACAAAATACATAGAATTACAAAGGAAACAAATTACACATAATTATCAGATACAATTATAAAATATTTTTTAAAAGTAAGTTTAGATACTCCAAATCAAGAACTTCTGTTCTAGAATGTGCCAAAAGTCAAGTGATTACTGTTGCATGTGATGAGGCAAACTTACTTGAACTGTTACTTTAAACTGATACCTCACTTTACCATGACTATGAAATGTCTTTGTTTTTTTTTTTAGTGTATTATAAACTGCAAGTCTAAAATGGCTTGTGTGAGAAGATCTTCAGAAGCTTGAGTTAGGTCTTTGGCAGTAATGTTTAGAATTAGGTTAGTCAATATTAATAAAAATTCCTTCTATTAAGCTTGTGCTCAAAACACATAGTACAGAATTTTCAACATCTTCATTGCACTGAACCAGAATGAAGAACAGTTATATCCTTATTATTCAATGACACATTTAGATCCCTCTCCCTAAAACCGTCACTCAGCAACTTCTCCTCCTTTAAGATTTTTGTGGCAGCTATCTAGGATTCCCTCAATCATTTTTTCTTTCTCAGACTTTACTACTTAGTACACAATCTTTGTCTTTATCCCAATCTTTGTCTCTTTCCACTTGAGGACTTCAGTACTATGTTTAATACTTGACCCAAGTCAAGTAGCTTGACTTTCCAATTCAGCAACTGCCTCAATTTCCATGATTGGACTTTTACTCCTTTTCAGGCACCATCTTACTGAACCATGTGATATATCCCATCATCCATCTTCTCGACTTCTATCTACTGAATGCTATAAATGAGGTTATGCAATTATGCTGAGACTACTACAAACTTCTGTTATATAATCTCAAATGACTGATCAGTGTGACATTGCAATCATTTTGCTCTTCTCTGGTCGCCTATCTACTGCACTTGCCCCAGTATATATTCTAAACTACATCTCTCTTCAAGCTAAGTGCACCACTCTTTTGCAAGAACAAAATGAAATGCAAGTAGAAGAGGTGTTCAATAGAAAAAAATTTTCATAGCACACATCATTGAAAAAATCTCTTATCCAAGCTACATGAGGAAGTTATAAAAATATGTAAGAAAATGAACAATTTCCTCACAGACTAAAAAGCCACAGGATTTGAAGGACAGTTCTAAAAGGTAAAAATTATAAGCATCAACAACAAAATAAAAATGTTCCTAATCATTAAAAGAGAATGCAAATCAAAACAACTAATGTTTTGCCTTAAATTCACCAGACTATGAAAGAAGATACTGGTAAATGTTGGATAAGTTCTACATATTTGAAAAATATTCCTAATGTGGCTAAAAATATGAGGGTGGAGATCTAAAATTCAGGACACAGACACCCCTAAAATAATAATATAACTTTTGAAAACAAGACATAATCTTCAAATTAAGAGACATAATAAAGTGCCCAAGTTTAGATATTCTAATTTTTCCAGTGCTTTATGTATGACTTTAAAACAACTTTAGTTTAATGCATGAATTTGGGAAAATGTACAATTATTTGATAGAAATGCAATTCTAAGAATAACTGACATGAAAATGGTTGTTTTATGGATGTGGGCAAAGAATCTGTCAGACACGACCTTCAAGATTAAGAATTATTTTCCCTCTAAATTGTTTATAAAATTCTGACTCCAATGCTTCATCTAGACATAGAGGTTACTCGGTATTTTTGAGGACTAGACCAATAGAATGGAGACTCTTGAAGATCTGATCATGCTAGAAAGCCTTCGAGCATGAGCCTAGTGACAAATTACGTCTGCTTTCTGACAACCAGACAATTCAGTTATATATGGGGAGACTCAGGGCCAGTAGAATATGAATACTATGGCTGTAGCAAGAAATGGTATCTTTAAAAATCGCTGTTAGTCCTAAATGAGTATACTCCTTTCATTCCTGAAGTAGTAAGAGAAGAATAGAAGGGAGAGCACTCACAATGGCAAAGATGATAAAAGAAAAAAATAGTCAAGGTTCAAAGGGTTGTGAGAAAACATTAATAAACTATGAGTGGAGATATAATCTAATTATTCTGAGGAAAAATTTAGAATTGTACTAGAAAAGTCAATAAAATGGAAATACCCTTTGGCTCAGAGATAGTACTACTGCTCATATGCCACAAGAAAACAAAGGACTCTGGAAAACACTTCCAGACCTCAAACTGTATTACAAAGTAGTAATTAACAACACTGACTGGAATGTGTTAAAAAGAAAAGAGGTTCAATGGAATACATCAGACTAGAAACTATCTGAAATAATAAAACAATCAGTAACTCTGCACCTATTAAACACAGGAAAATTAAATAACTTGAGGAAGAACTCTCTGACACCAAGTGTGGAAAAAACTAGAAAGCAATCTGGCAGAAATTAGGTGTAGATGAACATCTTATACCATATAGCACGACAAACTCAAAATGAATATATATTCTGAATATTAAACATGATACTATAAAAAAGAGAACTACAACAGATACATTGCACAGCTATGCTAGAACGTAAATTCTTTTTAAAAAATTTGTTTATTTTTAGTTTTCAACATTCATTTCCACAAGATTTTCATTTACAAATTTTCTCCCTGTCTTTCCCCTAACCCCCACCCCAAAGTAGCAAGCCCACTGAATACCCCTTCCCCCAGTCTCCTTCCTCTTATATCCTCTTCCATCCCACTTCTAACTTTCCAGTAGGTCAAGATGGATTTCTATATCCCAGTGCCTGTATATCTTATTTCCCAGTTGAATGCAAAAAACAATTTTTAAACATTTGTTTTTAAAATTTTGAGTTCCAGATTCTTTCTCTTCTTTCCTCCTCACTCACCCCCACCAGGGAGACAAGCAATTCAATATAAGTTGTACACATGTAGTTGTGCAAAACGTTTCTATAGTATATATATTGTGAAAGACTAACTATATTTCCCTCCATCCTATCCTGCCCTATATGTCCTACTTTGACCCTGTCTCTTTTCAAAAGTGTTTGCTTCTAACTACCCTCTCTCCCAGTCTGCCCTCCTTTCTATCATCCCCCCTGTAATGTAAATTCTTTAAAAAAAACAGTCAGTCAATAAGTATTTATTAAGTGCTTACTGTGTGGCAGACACTGTATTAAGCACTCGCCATAGGGAAAAAAGCAATAAACAAGGTCCATACCTTTACAGAGCTCATACTGCAAGTGTGTTGAAAGCAGGGAGACATTTTTATATATAAATATGCATATATATAGAGAGAGGTAATTACAAAATATAAAATCTTTAATTGAGACTGCATAAAATTGAAAAAGACATCAAATGAACAAAAGTAAAACTTGGAAAAGAAAGGATAAAGTCAACTGCGAAAAAATCTTTTTTGTAAATATCTTTAATAAGGGTATACTACCCAAGTTATAGAAAAATATCAAATACATAAAATCAAGAGTAATTAAATTATTGGATTAATGTTCAAAGGATATGAACAATTAGTTCTTTAAAAAACTGTAATCTGTTGACAACCATTTGAAAGAATGTTCTAAATGACCAATTATAAAATAATGAAAAGCAAAATAGCCAAGCTTGAGGTTTTATCTCATACCAAAAAAGGTAACAAAGACAACAAAAGATTGGAATAGTAAATGTTGAGAGATGCTGTGAAAAGATAGGCAAGCTAATGAATTGCTGATGTAGCTGTAAATTGCTCTAACCATTATGGAAAGTAATTAGGAATTAGGTGAAGAAAGTAATTAAAGTATCCATATCCTTCAACCCAGAGACTCCATTGCTAGATATATACACCAAGGTGGATGACAAGAAAAAAGAAAAAAAGGTGGGAAAGATCCTGTGCACTTAAAAATATTTACAGTCAAATTTGGGGGATAGGGAGAGGGAAAGGAAGCAAAGTGAGTATCCCCTGAGCAATTAGTGGTTGAATAAATTGTGGCATATCAATATCATGGAATATATGTAAATAAATACAAATATGAGGAACTCAGACATCAGAAGACATCTACAAGTTTATCCCAACAAAGTAAACAAAAGTAAGCTAACATATAAGCAATGCCTACCATAACGTAAACAAAAAACAACACAAAGGCAGCAAATTCAGATTAACTGTGATAAACAATCTTAGGCCCAGAGAATAAATTAAAAAAAATTCTTTGTTTACTATACCAAAGGTTCTTTCAAGGGTCCCAAGTACCACAGTCATAGATTGGTCCAAAAGATACAACATATTTTAATAGCACACTAAGAGTCTGACCATTTGATCCTATTGTGGCATGTGCAGCTGCCACACAACAGTAGAATCATTTTTATAGACAGGTTGAACAAGAGCTAAATCGGGTTTCAAATCTGTCAGGAAATTAGGAAGATGTCTACCCAACCATCTGAAGATTCCCCCAGGAAGAATGGGCAGATGAGAACAATGTGCTCCAATGGCCATGAAAGTCAGACATTGAAGATGCCAAAGATTCACTGCATCCCAGGCCATCAACAGTGATCATGGCTTTTGTCTTGACACTTGACTTCAATGACTCTGGAAGACAGTGAAGCTGATGACTTTGTACAACTTTGCCTCACTTAAATCCATTTCATAAGCAAGTCAAGATATCGATCCATGATATCAACAGTATAATTAGAAAACAAAGAATGAACAACAAAAACTGCAGAAAGTTCTATAACCGATTTACTTACTATATCCTCTTCCTCTACTGGAATATGAAAAACTTTTAGTATTGAGTGTTATAAAATGTATTCAAAAGCTTTTGTAAAATACTAAAAACAAATAATGCATTCCTAATAACAGCATATATTCACTGTAGATTTTCTCTCTCTCCCCCCCACTATACATTGGTTTATGCCATAAATAAAAATCAGTGTCACTCCCCTGATTCAGACAGACTTTCTTTGTGACTTTCTACTGCTTCCCCCTGATTGAATGAAATACTGGCTTACCACATAATTAAAAAAAAATTAATTCAAAGAACAAAATGAAACTGAAAGGGAAATTCCATGAGAGAAAACAGACTGAGAAAATGTGACAATATATTTTGATATATTTCCTTTCTTCTTGTATAAGATGATATAGATATAGCTGTTTATTGGCTGATTTTGTTTAACTTTTTTTGTTACAAGGGAGAGTTCAATAGGAGAAGGAGTTAATATATGGAAATGACTGCTATACAAAAAATACAGCAACAATAAAACTTTTGGAAGGAAAAGCAAAGGAGGCAGAGGACGCTGTTAATAACAGGTTTTTTTTTTAGTCTATTTAGAAGCATGCGAGTACATAAAAAATAAAATTCCTGTTCAACGACAAGTTGAGAAACTTGAGATAGCAAGTCATGCTGAACTTTATGTATTTTTGCTTTAAATGAAGCAAGAAGATAAAAGAAATTGCAGCTAAGAAGAAGGAAGGCTTATAGGTACTTCACAGACAACAAAATAAAAGAATTAAATTAGTTGACTTCATCCTGTAACAAAGACAGTAAGAAACATCATGGGAAACTTAGTTTTCTGACCTTGTACCATGAAAATGACTGCAGCTTAGGCAACCCAAATCTGATACGAGGGTGAGGAGGTAGAGAAATTCTAGAGGAACTCAAGAAGATTCACTAAATTAAATCAACATATAACTTGAATCTTCTAGGCACAGATGGGAACTGAACACAGCAGTGAAAAAGGTTGGAAAACATGGTTTAAGAGTAAGAGATAAAAGTGGTCAAAATGTCACAAACTGTATGTAGGCCTTGGGGTTATTTATCATGAACATTTTCTTCAAAAAGAAAGCTGAAAGTGTTGGAAATGGCAAACATCGGAAATAAAAGTAAAAATAACTATCTTAATACATACCCACAACAAAAAACAAATAAAATCTCTTTATCAACATGGTAATTGTTCAAGATATCCCAAACATCTTAATGTAGTTTTAAACTATTCAAATTGCTTTTCAGAAGTTAAAATTGAACTGACTTTTAGAATAATCCTATATTGCTGATCTATAAAAGGGTATTTAATTTGACAGAGCAAAATGCAGTCTTAAAAGTGTCTCTGTATCAAGATTATCTCCTATACTTATGGTAAGATAGTATAAAACTTCTTGGCAGAAGCAACAAAGTTAACAAATGTGACAAGTCACTAATAATCAACATCCAGTAACGCATAAAATAGAGATTTATACTGGCAAAAAATGTTCATTACTTATATGGAGGAAGTACAGAAATTGAATATAAATAGAGGTAATAAAGTTCAGAAAAGAGAGTAGAACACACTTAAAGAATGCTAGAGAATGAGCTAAAAACCTAGTTGCAGGATATAAAATAAATCTGCACAAATCATCAATATGTTTTTATATTACCAACAAAACCCAGTAACAAGAGATAGAAAGAGAAATTCCATTTAAAATAACCAGAAACAATACAACTGTGGAGTCTACCTGAGAAGACAAACCCAGGAACCATAGGGACACATTTAAACATATAAATACAATTAAAAAACAATTCTCACACAAATATAATCAGATGTACATTGTAAAAATATATTAATTGCTCATGGTAAGGTTGAGCTAATATAATAAAAATGACAATCCTCCATACCAATTAAACTACCAAAAATTATTTTATGGAGCTAGAAAAACAGCAACAAAAACTCATCTAGAAGAACAAAAGATCAAGAATATCAAGGTAATTAATGAAAAAAAAGTAAAGGGAGGGAACACAGCTGTACCAGACATCAAACTGTATTATAAAGCAGTATTCATCAAAACACAACAATCTGATACTGGCTACAAAACAGATGGGTAAGTGGATCAGGGGAACAGATTAAATACACAATACACAGGAGTAAATGATCACAGTAATCTAGTGCTTGATAAAGAAAAGATCCAAGGTTTTGGTACAAAAACTCAGTATCAGATAAAAACCACTGGGAAAATTGGCAAATAGTTTGGCAGAAACCAGGTATAGATAAACATCTCACATCATCTACCAAGATAAGGTCAAAATGAGTATGTGGTTTAGACCTAAAATGTGATACCATAAGCACATTTGGGGAGCATGGAATACTTTACCTGTCAGATCTACGGATAATGAAAAAATTTATGACCAAAGAAGACATAAAATGGATAATTCTGACTACATTAAATTAAAAAGGTTTTTACACAAAACAAAACCAACGTAGTCAACATTAGAAGGAAAAATGGAGAAAACATTTTTACAGCAAATTTATCTGATAGCCTCACTTCTCAAATATTATAGAGAACTGAGTCAAAATTATAAAAAGCTCTAAATCACTACTGATTAGAGAAACACAAATTAAAACAATTCTCAGTAGCCACTTCACATCTATCAGACCAGGTAATATGACAGAAAAGGAAAATGACAAATGCTGGACAGAATATGGGGAAATAGGTATACTAAATGCATTGTTGGAATTGTTGTGAATTGTGAATTGATTCAACCATTCTGGAGAGCAATGTGAAACTATGCCCAACAGGCTACAAAACTGTGCATACCCTCTGACCCAGCAATAACACTACTATGTTTGTATCTCAAAGAGAAGAAAAAAAAAACAAAAGGAAAAGGACCTATATGTACAAAAAATATTTATAGCAGCTCTTTTTATAGTGGCAAAGAACTGGAAATTGAGGGGAAGGGGATGCCCATCAATTGAGGAATGGCTAAACAAGTGGTGGTATGTGATTGTGATGAAACAGTCCTGTGCTATAAGAAATAACGAGCAGGGTAATTTCAGAAAAACCTGACTTGCATGAACTAACGCAATGTAAAGTGAGAAGAACCAAGAGAACATTGTCCTAGTAACAGTAAATATTGTGGAATGAGACTAAATGACTCAGAACAAAGATCCAATATAATTCCCAAAAGATTTATGATGAAAAATGATATGCACCTCCAGAGAAAGAACTGATGGAGTCTGAATGCAGATCAGAGTATTTTTACTATCTTTTTTGTGTTTTGTTTCATATTGTGACTAATATAGAAATATGTTTTACATGACTACACGTGTATAACATATATCAAACTTCTTGCTTTCTCAAGGAAGGAGGAGGGAAAGAAGGGAGAGAATGTGTAACTCAAAATTTGAAAACAAAACAAATGTTAGGGGCAGCGAGATGGCACAGTGAATAGAGCACTGGCCCTGGAGTCAGGAAGCCCAGAGTTCAAATTCAGCCTCAGACAGTTGACACTTAACTAGCTATGTGACTTCAGTCAAGTCACTTAATGCTAACTGCCTTGCCTTCCTCCCTCCAAAAACAAACAAATGTTTAAAATTATTTTGACATGTAAATGAATAAAATAAAATATTAAAAAAATAAAAAGAATGAGGGGGTGGGAATGAGCAAGTCAGTCAATTAATAAACATTTATTAAGTGCCTACTGCCACGGGCCAGGTACTGTGCTAAGCACTGTGGGGATATAAAATGAGGCAAAACAGGCTCTACCCTCAAGAAATTCACAATTTAATGGGGAAAATAAGAAAACAAATAAGTATAAAAAGTTTTATAAGGAATAAATATGAATTAAAAGAGGAAAGGCACTAGAATGAAGAGAAATTGTGAAAAGAAGTTAGTTGGGTTTCAGTTGGGACTTGAAGGAAGTCAGGGAAGACAGGAAGACATGAGGAAGGAAAGCATTCCAGGCATGGTGAAATGCCTGGCAGTGAGAGTTGGAGCATCTTGCTTATGCCACAGCAAGGATGCTAGCTTCATTGGACTGAAAAGTATGTGGCAGGGAATAAGGTATAAGAAAAGTAGATAGGTAGGAGGAAGAATGAGGGCTAGATTACGAAAGTCTTTTAACACCAAAACAGGATTTTCTATTTGATTCTGGAGGTGACAGGAAATCATCTGGAATTTAATGAGTAGAGTGGTGACAAAGACAAACTGTAGTGGAAACCACACTGGCCTACCTAGGATGGCTGCTAGCACAGGTTCTTAGATCTGCTTTACTAGGAAAGAGAGCTGTTTAACCACTCAACAATCTTTTCAAATTACATTCACTCATTCAGGGGAAAAGTCAGCCTCCTGAACTTCAGAAAACACACAGAGAAAATAGAAGCAGAGAAATAAAAACCAACAGGCAGAGCTCTGACCGCCTGAATCAACTATACACTTTACAGACATCCCAGGATCTTTATTTCTGAGCAGTTGGGCAGCTCTGAACATACAGTCTCTCAGAATTTCAACCAAAGGATCACAAGATCCTACTTATAAGTGAGCCCCCAAAGCAAAATACCAACTCAGAATACATGTATACTTCCCAGAGCTAGAAGGCATCACAACCCTCTTGACTCAGTACCTAATTAGAAGTTAGTAAAAGATGTGAAAGCCTTCCTAAAAGCAAGTCTCCCCTAAGCAAGCTTCCCTGAAGAGGCTCTACATGAGGCCTATTAATGGGCAGGGAAGATCTTAAATCCCATTAACAATCCCTATATACACAAATCCCTATATACATAAACCTATACATTGACAGCATGTATTATAGTTTAGTCCTCCAACTTATTGAATGACCATATTTCCCCCTGGAATAATATGCTCAATTTTGCTGGGTAGTTGATTCTTGGTTTTAATCCCAGCTCCCTTAATCTTCGAAATATCATATTCTAGGCCCTTTTATCCCTCAGTGTAGAAGCTGCCAGATCTTGGGTTATCCTGATAGTGCTT
>CM053593.1:111061718-111080289 GCA_028646575.1 Pseudocheirus occidentalis
AAGTGTTGTTTTCTTCAGTCAAGTTGTTGACTCTCTTTTCATGGTTTTCTCGCATCGTTCTTTCTCTTCCCAATTTTTCCTCCACTTCTCTTATTTGGTTTTCAAAGTCCTTTTTCAGTTGATGTATAGCTTCTAGGCATTCTTCAAGTGTCTTGGAAGCATTTGGTGTGGGAGTTCTGACTGTGTTGTCTTCCTCCCATTCCATGCTTTGGTCCTTTTTATCCACAAAAAAGGATTCTAGAGTTTTATTGCTGTTCTTATTTTGCTTCCTTTTCCTCATGTGGGCCAGTCAATTAAATGGTTGGTTTTTTTTAGCTTTGTGAAACTCTGCTTCCAGTGGGGAAAGCTCTGTTCCAAATCAGTGGGGTTTTCCCAGCTGCTGGAGCTATTAGAGGGGGAGTTGCAGTGCCCCCTCCAGCTTTGGCTTGCTGAAAGCGCTCCCCAGGACCACCACCCAAGACCACAATCTGGATCCAGGCCGCTCAACTCAAGAGCACTTGACCCTGATCAATTGACTCAGCCCTCCTGCAGAATCCACAGGCAAGGGGCTCTGGAGCAGCAGGTTACAGCAGTTCCTGTCCTTCCCCCACTGCTTCCTTGCCCTGGGGGTAGATTGGCTGAACTGCTTTTCCCCCCCCAAATTTAGCTTGAAAGCTTCACTCACTTTCACTGACCTCTAATCCTGGCTTAGTAGATGTGAAGATGCCTCCAGGTGCAGTAGATCTTCTCTGAAGTAGACTCACGCTGCAGCTTGGTAGGCTAGTCTCCTCCCAGCCACCCTAGAGCCTGGCCATGTGTGGTTTCAGGCTGGGCTGGTCTCGGTTCCCAGCCTGCAGGCCTGCGCAATGAGCCCCTCCTGTCAAGCTGCCTTTCTCTAATCCCTATTTTTCACGCCTTGCTAAGATGTGGAGTTGCTGGAAGCTGTAGATCTTCTCTCTTGTAGACTGGCTGTGGTGCAGCTCGGCTTGGCTGGGCTCCTTCCTGCCACCCTGGGTCTGGCTGCGGTTTTGGTTTCAGGCTGGGCTGGCCGCAGCTCCCGGCCTGCCACGATGAGTCCCTCCTGCTGAGCTGCCTTCCATGAGAGATGTGTTTTCTGTATTTTTGTGAGTTTAAGAGTCCTAGAATTTGTCCAGTCATATTTTATGGGTGTGTACGGTGGCTGTGTGGGAGCTGCGGGACCTTGCTGCTTCTACGCCGCCATCTTGGCTCCACCCCCATGTACTATACTTTAGGAAAATTCTTTGGTAGCTATGTGGAAGACAGACTTGAGGGGTCAGAGACTTCAGGTAAGTAGATCTACCAGCAGAATATTGCAATAATCCAGGCTGAGGTGATAAAGGCTTGCACAGAGTGTTGGCATTATTATAGGAGAGAAAGAGAATATTTGAGAGGTGTTATAGAGGTAAAATCAGTATGCCTTGGCAATGGATTGAATATGGTGGGGAGGGAAGGACAGGAGAAAATGAAAAGTCAAGCATGGCACTTAAACTGTGAACCTGAAGGGCTGGGAAGATGATGTTGCTCTCTATAGTAAAAGGGAAGGCAGGAAGCAAGGAGGCTTAGGAGGAATGATAACGAGCTCCTTTTTACACTCTATGAGGTTAAGACATCTCTGTGACATTCCATTTTGTGCTAAAAACCCTACAAAGTATAGACCTAGTGCCGAGGTGGGTAACCTGTTGCCCTGAGGCCACATATGGCCTTCTAGGTCCTTGGGTACAGCCTTTTGACTGAGTTCAAATTTTACAGAACAAATTCTTTTATTAAGGGGATTTGTTCTGTGAAGTTTAGATTCAGTAAAATGGCCACACTTGAGGACCTAGAAGGTCACATGTGGCCTCAAGACCACAGGTTCCCCACCCCTAGCCTAGAGGCACCAAAAACAAACATTATATACAATGGGAATACACTAGAGTCTTTTTCAATGAATACAAGAGGGAGGCAAAGATGCCCACTCTCTCCACTATGATTTGCTATAGCATTGGACATATCAGCAATAGCAGTAAGATAAGAGAAATGAATTAAATAAATGTAGATAAAGAGAGATAAAACTATCACCATTTTCAAATGACAGGACAGTTTACTCAGAAAACTGCAGGGAATCAGCAAAGATACTGAGACAATGGATACCTTCAGCAAATTTGCAGGCTACAAAAAAACCCTCATTTATAGATTAGGTACATTTCTATATAATAATAATTTTTTTTAAAACAGAGAGAGCAATAAAAGAAAATGAAATCCTATTCCAAATTACTACAAAATGCATTAACTCTCTGGGGGTCAAACTTCAAAAGCACACAAAAAAACCCATATGGATTAAATCACAACATACTCTTTAAAGAATTAAAGAACAACTTACATAGCTGGAGGAATATTCAGTGCTCATAGGTAGGCAGGTCATGCTAATATAATAAAAATGTCAACACTACCAAAATTAATTTCCACTTTTAGTGCAACACTAATCAAACTGCCAAAAATACTTTAGAGAACTTGATGAATAATAAAATTCATTTAGAAAAAAAAAAGATCTAGAATATCAAGAGAAATGATGAAAAGAAGTAAGGACAAAGTGGGAATAGTACTTCCAGATCTTAAGCCATGTTACAAAGCAGCAGTTATCAAAACCATCAGATATATGTTTTAAAAAAGAGAGAGAAATAAGTAGATTGGACTAGACAAGGGACATTGAGAAACAACAGAACTCAATAACACAATTTTTGATAAAAAAGAAACAAATATTACCTGCAGAAAAATTCCCAATTTGATAAAAAAAAAACTGCTGGGAAAATTGGAAAGCAATCCAGTAGAAAATGGGCTTAGACTAATCATACTCTACAAAACATTCCTAAATGGATGTGGCCTTAAAATTAAAGCTCAATGCCATAGAAAATAAAAAAAAATAAATAAAAATTAGAAGAAAAACGGCTCATGTGCCTCTCACTGCCATGGATAAGAAATGTATTCTAAATCAAACAAGAGATAGAAATAATTACAAAAGATAGAATATTTGATTATGTGAAGCTGAAAATTCTCACTGAAGAGACAATATTAATGTGTCTCGCATAAGAAGGGAAATAGTCAAACGAGGGAGAAACAAAACAAAAACCACATAACACATTTCTCTGATAAAGGTTTGGTGTTTCAGACACATAATTAATAAATATAAATTTGATTAATAATCATTCCCCAAGAGATATGAATACAAATTACTACAAAATGCATTAACTCTCTGGGGGTCAAACTTCAAAAAAAAGAATTATAAAGTATTTATCACCACATGAAAAAAATGCTCCAAATAAGAATAAGAGACATTTATATCAGAACAATTCTGAGGTTTCATCTTATACCCTATGAATTTGCAAAAATGATAAAAAAAAGTCAGTGTGGGAAAATAGGTACATTAATACATTGCTGGTTGATCTATAAAATAGTACATCTATTTTGGAAAGCAATCAGGATATTGTAAATAAAGTGACTGAAATACACATATACTCTGAAACAGAGACTCCTTTACTGGGCTAATACTCCAAAGATGCTATTAATAGGAAAAAAAACCTCCATATAGTTCAACAAAATATCTATAATAGCACTTTTGGAAATAGCTAAGAATTAGAAACAGAATACATGCTCATCAATTGAGAACTGGCTAAATAAATTGTGGTAGATGAATATAACAGAACATTACTGCCATATAAAAATGATTTATGTGATGAATACAGTTTAGCATGGAAAGACTGATATGAAATTATGTGAAATGAAGTGAGCAGGGTTAAGAAAACAAAACAGACAATAACTATAGCAATGTAAATAGAAGGAACAATAACATATCAATAAATCACAAGTAAATGTAACAAAATTATACGAATCAAATAAGATTTGAATGAAGAGATATCAGAAGATACTCCCAAACCACCACTAGGGTAGAGGTGGCAGATCTATCTGTGTAATAATACCAAAGTGTTAGACATTGTAAATGGTTTCTGACTTTCTCAATGTATTGACCACTTATGCTACTTTTTCCTCTCTTAAAAAAACCCTACTATTTGTTAAATGGGATGGTTCCTAGGGAAGGACTGAAGGTGAGAGATATGCGGGACACAATGATTATATAAGAAATAGAAATCATCAATTGAAATTATTTTAAAATGTTTAATTGAGTAGAAGCACAAACTTGGCATGGGCTGCCACTCCAATCACTTCCAATACATGCAAAAAATGATTTTAAACAAACTTTAGAGCTACAGAACCCACAAAATGACAGACAGAAACAAATCTCCTGCTGAAGGAAACCCAGCAGGCAGACAGGGAAGGGTCTAGCGTATTGAGCTGGGAGCCAAGCACAGTCTGGTGTGAGCCACAAGGTTCCAGCCCCAGGGCAGCCCTGACCAGCAGCCACTGGAGCAAACTTCAGGAGAGTGAATCAATCATCAGTAGCTGTGGCAGTCTCCTGACATCTCAACCCATAAACACCAAAGACAAAGTAAAAGGTCAGAAAGGTCAGTGCAGAACTCTCTTGGAACAGGCGGGAGGGGGAGGGAATGAAGGGAGAAGGGGTCGGTCCATCAGCCCTAGGGGCAAGAAGCAGCAGAGGCATGCTGGCTCCAGAAGAGGGATGCAGCCTGGCCACCTCAGGAGCTCCAGGTCTGCAGACCTTAGGAGAACCAAGAGGCCATTCAGAAGATAATTATTCTTGCTTTAACCTGCGTGGATATGGATCACAGTCTTGTGTGGTAGTTCTGGGGTGTGTGACCAGTGAGCCAGAGCTTGTTGGGACTGTAGAGAGGGCCCCCTCCTAACAGCTCCAGCAGCTGCAAAACCCCACTGATTTGGGACATAGCGCCCTCTCCCTTTTGGAAGCAGAGTTTTATCATGGCAAAGAGTTCAAAAGCCAAGTAATTGCTGGAAATATGAGGAAGCACAAACAGACCATACAATCCTTTTTGGGGACAAAAAGGACCAAGGAATAGAGTGGGAGGAAAACAGCAAAGTCAGAAATCCTGCATCAAAAGCTTCCAAGAAAAATATGAACTGATTACAGGCCATGGAGGAGCTCAAGAAAGATTTTGAAAATCGAGTAAGAGAAGTGGAGGAAAAATTGGAAAGAGAAATGAGAATGATACAAGAAAATAATGAAAAGAGAGTAAACAGCCTGCTAAAGAAGACCCAAAAATACACTGAAGAAAATGTCACTTTAAAAAATACACAAACTCAAATGGCAAAAGAAGCCCAAAAAGCCAATGAGGAGAATGTCTTAAAAAGTCCAATCTGCCAGAGGGAAAAGGAATGTCAAAAACTCACTGAAGAGAATAACTCCTTCAAAATTAGATTGGAGCAACTGGAGCTAATGATGAGAAATCAAGATACTATAAAATAGATCCAAACAAATGAAAAAATAGAAGGCAATGTGAAATATCTCATTGGAAATACCACTGACCTGGAAAACAGATCCAGGAGAGATCATTTAAAAATTATTGGAGTACCTGAAAGCAATGATCAAAAAATAGGTCTAGACATCATCTTTCAAGAAATTCAAGCAAAATTGCCCTGATATTCTAGAACCAGAGGGCAAAACAGAAATTGAAAGAATTCACTGATCACCTCTGGAAAAAGATCCCAAAAAGAAAACTCCTAGGAATAATATAGCCAAATTCCAGAGCTCCCAGGTCAAGGAGAAAATACTGCAAGCAGTTAGGAAGAAACAATCTGAGTATTGTGGAAACACAATCAGGATAACATAAGACCTATCATCTTCTACATTAAGGGACTGAAGGGCTTGGAATATGATATTCTGGAGGTCAAAGGAGCTAGGACTAAAACCAAGAAATCACCTACCCAGCAAAACTGAGTATAGTGCAACAGGGAAAAATATGGCCATTCAATGAAATAGAGGATTTTCAAGCATTCTTGATGAAAAAACCTGAGCTGAACAGAAAATTTGACTTTCAAATACAAGAAACAAGAGAAGCATGGGAAGCCTAAACAGGAAAAATAAATCATAAGGAACTCATTAAAGTTGAACTATTTACATTCCTATATGGAAAAACAATCATTGTAACTCATAAGACTTTTCTCAATATGAGGATAGTTGAAGGGACTATATATGTGTATATATATATATATATATATATGTATACACACACATACATATTGTATAGGAGGGTATATGTATATATAAATATGTATGTGAGTGTGGGCATATGTATGTTCATGTATACATAGACAGAGCGCACAGGAAGAGTTGAATATGAAGGGATGATACCTAAAAAATAAAATTAAGAGGTGAGAGGAATTTATTGGGAGGATAAAAGGAGAGATAGATTAGGATAAATTATCTCATATAAAAGAGGCAAGAAAAAACTGTTACAATGGAAGGGAAGAGCAGGAAGGTGAAAGGGAATGGGACAATCTTACTCTCACTGAATTTGGCTGAAGGAGGGAACAACATACACATTCAATTGGGTATCTTACCCTATAGGAAAACAGGGGGGTAGGGGATAAGGGAGGGGAGGATAGAAGAGAGGGCAGATTAGGGGAGAGGGTAGTTAGACAGAAATATTTTTGAAAAGGGATAGGGACAAAGGAGGAAATTGAATAAGCAGGGGTGGGGGTGGGATAGGATGGAGGGAAATATAGTTAGTCTTTCACAATATAACTACTATGGAAATGATTTGGGCAACTACACATGTACAATCTATACTGAACTGCTTATCTTCCCAGTGGGGGTGGGTGAGGAGGGAAGAAGGGAAAAAAAAATCTGGAACTCAAAGTTTTAAAAACAAATGTTTAAGAATTGTTTTTTTACATGCAACTGGGAAATAAGATATATAGGCACTGGCATATAGAAACCCATCTTGCCCTACTAGAAAGTCAGGGGAGTGATGGAGGAAGATATAGAATAGATTGTGGGAAGGGGTATTCAAACAGGCTTGCTATTTTGGGGCGGGGGTAGGGGAAAGACAGAGAGAAAACAACTGTAACTCAACATCTTCTGGAAATGAGTGGTGAAAACTAAAAATAATAAATAAATAAAAATAAATTAAATGTTTAATTGAGAAATATTTAAAAATAAAACATAGAAAATATTACATTTTAAAACTAAGTCAATATGCAGTCACAAGGATCCTTATATATTGATTAGTGGCTCTCATTTTGAGTTTTACATCACTGTATAACTTGTTTGTATGTAGTTTGCATATTGTCTCCTCCATTAGACCATGGGCTCCTTGAGAGCAGGGAATGTCTTTTACATTTTTTTTTTTGTAGCCTCAGTGTTTAGGCCAGTGAGTGGTATATAATAAACACTTAATGTTTAATGTCTAAATATGAGACTTGGCAGGAAGGGAATAGAGGGGGAAGACACAAAAAAATCAATGAAATGGTCACATGGAAGAGGAATTACACTTTTTATTCCAGAAGACAGAAGTAGTAAGTAGTAAGATGAATGGATGGACGGAAGCTGCAGAGGCCATTTAGAGTTGATGTAAAGAGAATATTCCAAATAATTACAACAATCCAAAAAAAGGAAATGAGCTAGATCAGAAACAGTGAGTTCTTTTCTTTAGAGGTGTGCAAGCAAAGAATCATTTGATGGGCAAATTTTAGAAGAGATGCATTTTTCTTTTTCACTTATAGCCTGATCTAGATCGCCCTGAATTCTAGTGCCTTCCTTCTACGGATAATTTCCAACTTACATTGCATAAAGTTTGTCTATACACAGTTGTTTGCATGTCATTTCCCCAATTAGACTTCTTGAAAACAGAGACTGTCATTTTTCTTTATTTGTATCCTTAGCATTTAGCACACTGTCACACACAAGGGGTTTAATAAATCTTGACTAAAAGACTCAATTCTCTTTCTAATCTGACATTCTCTATACTGTTAAAATTGAAGGGCAACAATAATTTTAACTAAGGGTATTCAAATTAAACATGATAGTAAAGCATATTTTTAAATTAAATGCTTTTAACCACAATGCTGTTCACGAAACAGTCATTTTAAAAAATTTTATTATTTAGTATTTTATTTTTCCCCAGTTACATATAAAACATTTTTTTTTTTGGCTTTTTGGAGGGGAGAGGGTAGGGCAATTGGTGTTAAGTGACTTCCCCAAGGTCATACAACTACTATGTGTTAAATGTCTGATTCATATTTGAACTCAGGTCCTCCTGACTCCAGGGCCAGTGCTCTATTCACTGCGCAACCTAGCGCCCCTGTAAAAACTATTTTTATCATTCACTTTAAAAACTTTGAGTTTAAATTCTCTCCCTTCTTCTCTCTCCTTTTCTCTTCACTGAGAAGGCAAGCAATTTGATATACCTATGTAGTCATGCAAAAGATTTCCATAGTAGTCATGTTGTGAAAGAAAATGTAGACCAAAAAGAAAACCCTCAAGAAAAATAAAGTAAAAAAACTAAAGTATGCTTCAATATGTATTCAGACACCATCAGTTCTTTCTGTGGTGATGGATAGCATTTTTCATCAAAAGTCCTTCCAAGTTATCTTGGATTGTTGAGAACAGATAAGTCAATCACAGATGAACATCTCTCACAATATTGCTATTGCTTTGTACACAGTACATTTACTTGGCATCAGCCCATGCAAGTCTTTCCAGGTTTTTCTAGGAGCAACCTGCTGATCATTTCTTATAGCACAACAGTATTTTATCATAATCACAGATCACAGTTTGTCCAGTCATTTCCCAACTGATGGGCATCCCCTTAGTTTCGAATCTCTGCCACCAGAAAAGAGTTGCTATAAATATTTTCATACATATAGTGCTTTTCTTTTCTTTTTTTAATCTCTTTTGGGATAGCGACCTAGGAATGGTATTGCCAAGCTGAAGGGTATGTATGATTTTACTGTCCTTTGGGCATACTTCCAAATTGTTCTCCAGAATGGTTGGATCAGTCCAAAACTTCACCAACAATAAACTAATGTCTCCTTTTTCATACATCTCTTCCAATATTTGTCATTTTCCTTTTCTCTCCTATTAGCCAATCTAATAGATATAACACAAAACCTCAGAATAATTTTAATTTGCATTTCTCCAATCAACAGTGATTTAGAGGGTTTTTTTTTTCATATGACTATAGGAAGTTTTGATTACTTCATCTGAAAACTATTCATATTTTTCCCTCATTTTTCTAAAGGCAAATGGCTTTTATTTTTATAAATTTGACTCAGTTCTCTTTTCAAAAATAAAGCCTATATCAGAGAAACTTGATTTAAATTTTTTTCTCACAGTTATTGCTAACTGTGTTTCCTTCCATCCTCTCCCCACTCCCTCGTTTATTCTATCCTCTTCTTTCACCCTGTCTCTCCTCCAAAGTATTTTGCTTCTGACTGCCCTCTCCTCCAATCTACCCTCCCTTCTATCAGACTTACTTCCCCTACCTACTCCCCCCCCCCCACATGCCTTCTCTTATCCCCTTCCCCTCCTACTTTCCTGTACAGTGAGATAGATTTCCATATTCACTTACTAATGTGCATGTCATTCCTCTTTGAGTCAATTCTGATGAGAGTAAGGTTCACTCACTCCCTCTCAACTCTCCCCACCCCCCACCACCTTTACCTCCACTGTAAAAGCTTTTTCTTGCCTCTTTTATGTGAAATAATTTACTCCATTCTACCTCGTCCTTCCCTGTCTCTCAATACATCCCTCTAACCCCTTAATTTTATTTTTTTAGACTTCATCCCTTCAGATTCAACTCACATTTGTGCCCTGTTTACATATACTCCTTCTAACTACCCTAATAATGAGAAAGCTGTTATGAATTAGAAGTATCATCTTCCCATGTAGGAATTTAAACAGCTTAATCTTATTAGGTTCCTTATGATTTCCCTTCCCTGTTTACCTTTTTATGCTTCTCTTGAGTCTTATATTTGAAAGTCAAATTTTCTAGTCAGCTATGATCTTTTCATCAAAAATGCTCAAATGTCTTCTATTTCAAGTATCACTCAAGTATATCTGAATATCTGAACTGTGTCATACACCATTAATTAATGCCATTTCATTTTGTGCCATTATTGTCCACGTCCACCCTTAAGTTTGCCACATGGGGTCTGCCCAACATGTTCAAGGTTATTCTCCCCTTCCCTTGATTTTGTAAGGTTACCAAGGGAGTATTTGTGAAGTCAAGCTACCATCTTTTATCCACATCTGGTCATACTGTGACCTAGGGGCTTTGTTCTGTGTTCTTTCTTCTTTTCTCTGTGTGTGTGTGTCTACACACGTGTGTGTATCAACATATACATGTACTTCACTAGATCTCATCAGCTCCTATGGATTCAATGATCATCTTTCTTCTGATAATTATCATCTTACTAAGCTGTCCAGCCCTAACCTTCCCAACAGCTGACTCTCACAGTAATATATCCAGCTTTCATTTCTTTCCTGAAATTCAGTTCAAAATCACCTACTGCCTGCTGCCATTCTCCATGTGGATACCCCATATAATATTTGAATCTCAACATTGTTGTTTTGTTCAAAACAAAACTCATTCTCTTTTCCCCAAAACACCAGCTCCTTCATTAAGTTCCTTATTTCCATTTTTATTCTCCCAGTCACAGAGCTTCACAACCTCAGGATCATCACTGACTTTTCCTCTTCCTTACCCATCATATCTATTAGTCCCCAAATTTTGTCACTTTCCATAACATCTCTCACATTTGTCCCTTTCCACACAAATGGCTACAGCCCTAGTTAAGATGCTTAACATGCCTCACCTAAACTATTTTGAAGAGCTTTCCTGTTTTTAGCCTCCCTCATCGTAAATGAAACATCAATAAAGCTAACAAAATGATTCTTTTTAACTACAGTTCTGACCCTGTCATTAGGATTAAATAACAACAAAAAAATGCCATCTTTTACAATAACAACAACAAAACTTCCTTTGCTTGGCATTTTAAATCCTTCACAATTTGGTTCCAGCATGTTTCAGGACTTGTTTCATATTATTCTTCGTCACTCAGTATGCTCCGGTCAAACTGAACTATTTTCTAATCCCTGAACTAGGTACTGTACCTCTCATCTCCCACGCCTGGGATGTTCTCTCTCTCTTCATTGTCCCATCTAGGAATCCCTAATTCCTTGTAAAGACAAGTGCCACCTCCTATATGAGACCTTTCTTGATCCTCCCAGTTATCACTCAATGATACTCACACACTTGAAATTACTTTGCATATACTTTTTATTTAGTTATATGTGTACATGCTATATCCATTTATCAGAATTTAAATTTCTTAAAATTAGAGTCTGTTTCAATTTTGTCTTTGTATCATGAATACCTAATGCAAGGGTAAATAACCACATTGTATCTTTTAAAATGCTTGTTAAATAGAACTGAACTGAACTGTGGATGTAGAACTGACAGGACTTGTCCACTGTTTGGATGTAAAGGAGGAGTCAAAGATAACACTGAGGTTAAGAGCCTAGTTGACATGGAGAATGGCAGGAGAAATGAGAATGAGAAATGAGAATATAACAAATTTTTATAAATGGGAACATTTAAGCAAATAATTTTTTCCAATGATTCCATATGTATATGTAAAAATGAAGGCAACAAATGCCTTTCAATAACAATCAAAAAGTGAAATTCTTATAAACTGTCAAATTCTTTAAAATACTCAACTATAAGGTACAGGTTTTAATTATAAAGGTAAGAAGTTTTCTAAACGTAATACTTACAGAATTCTTTAAACAATCATCATCAACATCAAAGTTTGAAGTATCTGTAGGACTACTAACTTCTGGGATATAAGGTGCTTCACAGTTACGAATATTATCCCAGTCAATGCCAGCAAAAAAGGGGTGGTTTTTAAAGTCTTCTATGCCGTTTTGTCCAAGTCGATGTTCTCTGCTACAAATAAGCCTTCGAATAAGGTCTTTAGCACTTTCAGACACATCTGTCACTTGAACTGGAAACTGAAACCTCTCCTAAAGATTGAACAATCATAAGAAAACCAAAAATGAACATATAAAGAATACAACAGATATTAAATCACCATAATCAATAAAGATCATGAGAGTTATGTCAACTAGGGAGCTGAAAATATTTATATTAACAATAAATCAACACTGTTGAACTTGTAGTCAGGAAAACATGGATTCAAATCCTATTGCCTATATTTAACTAGTTCCATGACTACTCACTATCAAGTGAGTAACTTCTCTGAGCCTTGATTTATTTAAGTAGCTCCTTCCTCACAGATAATCTAAGAAAGCATAAAGCAAATATTAAAGCACTACACATCAGTTACTATTATTGTTATTATACATCTACTATACATGTAAGATTATGCAAGATACTTGGGATAATATAAAGCTAAGAGAAGACTTGGTATTTGACCTTCATGGAGCCTATAATTATTAAAAGAGGATATCTATAAGACAAAATAATATTATATAAATAGATAAAAGACATGCAAATGAAGTAGTATGTTTTTATTGCCTTGGTAGTTGACTGATTATCTTCTATTCTAACCCTACCTTTCCTCCAAACTTGCCAAGTTCTTGACCATGCTTCTAATCATCCAGGTTTGTAACCTGAAGACAACAATGTCTCTTCCCTCTTCCTCATCATGCTATAACTAAGCAGTTGCAAAGCTTGCATTTATCTCATACGTCTCTTTACTTCCCCATTCACAAGGCTTTTACCATAGTTTAGGCCTTCATCATCTCTTATTTGTACAACTGAACTTACTCCTAACTGGCTTCCCTCTTTCTAGTCTCCCTTTCTAGAAATCTAACTTCTACATATTTGCCAAACTATTGCTATTAACATACAATGAACAATAAAGATGCTACTTTTTAGATTTTATTATTTTTATTTTTCTTATAACACCAACTTCTGGTATACTATTGATATTAATAAGATGAACTTTTGTTTTAAAGAGAGATTTGAGGTTCCTTATAAGAGCTTTGCCATTTCCAAGTAGATATTCACTCTGCCTTCTTTTGTCTCTTTTTATTATTGAAACAAACTGAAATGTAATTGGGAACTGTTTTAAGAAAATAAAAATACAATACAACACAATGTTAATTTGTGGTTTTCTTAGTCAATGTGGGGCCTGCAGTGTAGTAGAGATCAATTTCTACTTGAATTTGCTACATGCGTTCTTCATCCACTGGGTTTTTCCAGTGGGGATAGATAGGCCAGACCTTTTGAGTTATTATCAAACTAATATTAAGAGAGAAGTTAGAAATCTTTGATGGTTCTTATATGTCTATAGGACAAAATACAAAATACTCTGGCATTTAAAGCTCTTCATACTATGGCCCTCACCCATCTTTTCAGGTTAATTTCATTATTCCTCTTCAAACAAACTATGTTCTAGCTAAAGTTGATGAACTTGACATTATACCTTCTGTTTTCATGCCTGGAACTCAGGGCTTCCTTACTTCTATAAATCATTCACTTGCTACAAGATTTTTGGATGCTACCTCCTATATGATACTTTCCTAGATTCCCTTAATGGTTAGGAGTCTCTCTTCTCAAATCGTGTATTTACTTACCTGAATATGTGTCATATTCCATTGATAAAATGTAAATTCCTTCAGGAGAGTAAAACAGGTAACTTCAAAGGGCCCTTCTATCTCTAAAGTTATATTTAGACTAAGATTAGTTTGCAGCTCAGTTTGAGTATAGCATAGAGAGTATGTAGCTTGTGATGGGCCTTGTAGAGCAAGCTAAGGAGTCTGAACTTTATTTGGTGAATAGATATTGAAGAGTTTTTCAGCAGAGTAATGATCAAATAAGCAATATTAGTCTGATAGTGATTGGAATAGAGATAATGATTTTTAAAGCATATTAAACATTTATTGGGTACCAAATATTGTGCTAAGTGCTAGAAACACAAAAAGAAGCTAGGTAGTCCCTGCTCATAAGGAGTTAACACTCTAACATCCTGAAGAAACACACACAAAAAAACTTCAGCAGTAGGGTAGATAGAAAAAAACACAAGTTCTTAAGGAGTCAGCAAAGGGGCAGACAGCAAGGCAAAAAGGTCCTTAGATTATGTCAGTAGGTCAGGTAACAGTAATGAGGTCTGCAGGGCATAGGGACAGTAAAAATGGTAAGGCCTGGTGGTCCTCTACATCTCACCAGAAGGAAGAGATTTGATAACTCCCATCTAAGCCAAGTGAGTAGTCAAGCAGCCTAATGAGTTCTGAGTGCCATCAGGTGAGGGGAAAAGGGATAAAGAGGGAGTGAAAGTGGGAAAGGCTAGAGACTCTTTTCCTGTTGCCACTGAAATGTACTAGTTGGATTTGTGGATACCATGGAGCTTGGGAAATGGGGGAAGGTAAAGAGAGAAGGGCACCCTCAGTGGTTATAGTGAAAATACTAACTATACACACTAATATTTTAACATGAGATGGCAGTAACAATATGTCAATAAAGGAATGCAAATTTCTAGAGAGATAAGCTTGATTTTAGACATGTTGAATTTGCACTGCTGATGGGACACTGTGGTAGAACTATTATGCCAACAAGTACATGTAAAGAAGTAAAGCTCAGAAACATGGCTAAAAATATATGACTCACAAGCATCTGCTGAGAAGTACTTGATGAAGCCATCAACATTAATTAGATTACCAAGGAACAGAGAGTAAAGAAAAGAGGTTCAAAGATAAAGCCTTTGGCAACAATCATCTTATCTCTAAAATCATTTCAAGGTATAACTTAAAAAAATTAAAGTTGGTTATTTTCCTATAAATATTTGCAATTCTAGATCACTTTATGCTACTTCATTCACCAAGGTTTAAAAAATATTTTAAAACACTAACTTTGTGGTTCATGATTTTCCCATATGTTTCCACCAGAGATTCTGCATAAAATGGTGTTTCTCCATAGAGCATTTCATACATGCAGACACCCAAAGACCACCAGTCGCATTCTGGTCCATACTTTCCTTTCCCATCTTCCATGGCTTGAAGGATTTCTGGAGAAATATAGTCTGGGGTTCCAACAGCCACAGAGGACTGAACCTGTAGAAGTAAATATTTTTAGTAATCTAAGAATTCCTCACACTGATAGCCTCTTCAAAGTATTGAAATAAGCATGGAATTAAATCATTAGAAAACAGGGAAGTAATGATTCCAGTGAAAACATCTTTTATATAATGCCATCATAGATGACTACAGGAAGTCAAAATTATTCCATAAATATAAATCTTTCATCAAAATGGGGGGAAATGCTTGTTTGTTTTAGGCATGATTAGAAAATTGTAAAACCCTATTCATCTGAAAACTGTGTCCTCTCTTCTCTAAAGTCTTCTAGCCTTTACTATAACACAAAAGATATGATAAAAACAGTAACAATATGCCATGGAAATGGATTTTTGTCATTAAAATAGCTTTATTTTAAAAAATTATATTAAAAAGCTCCCTTGTTACAGAACTCTTCTTTACCCTTAACCTTCCCTAGACACTTACTTTGTTCCCTAAACTAGTAGGTTTACTTTCATAAAATCATTATTTGCTCACAATGTTTTGGCTTTTGTAATACTGTTTATTTGAAATTTAGAAAATGAAATGTAATTAGACACACATCTTTGGAAATAATCTGAACTTGACTGTCATAGTCATGCACCAAAAAGGAAGGGACAAGAAAAATATTTATTTATAAATATTGGTCACTAATACATGTGGTACCTCCCAATTTATTCATTTTTGGGAAAGAAGAATTGTAAAAATAAAAAAGAATATGAGTTAGAAAAAAATTAAAGGGGGCAGCTAGGTGGCACAGTGAGTAGAGCACCAGCTGTGGAGTCAGGTGGACCCGAGTTCAAATCTGGCCTCTGACACTTAACACTTACTAGCCGTGTGAGCTTGGGCAAGTAATTCATTTAACCCCAATCGCCCTGCCTTCCTTCCCCCCTCCAAAAAAAGAAAAGGCAAAAAAAAATTTGAGGCAGTGTGGCATGGCATATAGAGAGGTCACCAAGGAAGACCTAGGTTCAAGCCCTGCTTCTAACTTGTATATTGACTGTGACCTAAAAGACTCTTGACATGTACTGGCTCTATAACTATACATAAATTGTACTAAAAGTGCTGAACTACTTTTGGTAGTTCAAGCTGAGTAAAAAAAAAAGTAACAACCATTCAAAACAAAAGATACACATACACATTCCCCATAAAAAACCTAGTAATTATTTTGATTATAGAACTATTAGACAGCAGGATCTCAAAAGTTCATAGGAGCTTAATGACCATCTAGCCCAATTTGTACTAAAACAAGAAGTCTACTTTTTAACATACCTGACAAGTCAACACTCATCAAGCCTTTGAATGAAGACCTTAATTGGGAAGTAAATCCTCCCTCTTAAGGGATCCCTTCCTTCTCTGAAGAGTTCTAATTGTTAAGACAGGTTTCCTTAATTTAAGCGTAAATTTAGGCCAAGCAAGAGTCTAATTCCCCTTTAACATGACAGTTTATCAAATCCCTTCCCCTAGCTTTTCTCTGCTCTAGGCTAAAGAACCCCAGGTTCCTCATATGCCATAAAGTAAAGGCCCTTCAACAACTTGGCTGAACTTCTTCAGAAGGTCTCTAGGTAATTAAACTCCTTTCTCAAATGTGGTGCTGATAACTGAACACAATAGATGATGTGTAGCCAAACCACGGTCTGAACAGGATTTACTGCCTTCTTAGTATCAGTCAATAAACAAACATTAAGTATTTACCTTGTGTCAGTCACAAGCAACACAAATATAAAAATAAAGAAATAATCCCTATACTCAATGAACATGTTTACAGTCTATGTCACTATTAATGAAAACTACTTCCATATAGCTGGGTTTTTTTTCAGAATCCATATGTATGTGTATGTATATACATACATACATACATACATATATATATATATATTTGACAGTACATTTATATACTTAAATGAATTTTACTACATTTGGTCCAATGCTGTAACCTGTTCAACCAATTCTTATGTGTCCCATCATCACTGTCATTTGCTCACCACTCTCAATGAAGGGCAGCAGTTTACAAATATTTTGGTCTCAAGATCCCTTTAGACACTAAAAAATTGAGAAATTCCCCCAAATAACTTGCGTTTATATGAGCTATAGCTATCAATACTTATGGTATTGGAAATTTAAATTTTTTAGTAGCATAATAAAAGTCTTGACCTAGAGGGTTTCAGGTATAATGAGGTACCCAAGTACCCCACTTTTAAGAACTGTTGCTTTAATGCATAAAAATGTAATGAAACTACAGCTATGAAGATGTTAGTTATTCTTTTAATCAACTAGAAGAATTTGAGAAAATAAGGAATTCTAGGACAAGATGATACAATATAATAGAAATATTTTTTCTTTATTTTCTTTTACTTTTTTGCAGTTAAGTCACTAAATATTAGATTATATGTTAATTCAATTTCTAGGGTATTGGCAAATTCTTTAAATAATTTCTCTCTTCATTATCACCAACCAATGTTGGTGCATAAACTATAATTACTTCCAGAGTAGTCTTTTTGCAAATCTTTATCATTAGTATTGCAATAAGTAATGCCAACCAAACATTCCACGAAATGTTTTGTCTTGTCTTTGGGCATTGAAAAAAACCCCACTCTGCCAAATTCCTATTGTGCTTCTTCAAGGGGTATCTGTGAATCATTTTTTTCCTTTCATTTTTTTATTATTAACTTTTGTTTATTTTTAGTTTACATCATTCATTTCCAAGAGATTTTGAGTTACAAATTTTCTCCCCATCTTTCCCATACTCACCACCTCAAAACAGCAATCCCACTGTATACCCCCTCTCCCAGTCTGTTCTCTACTATGTCTTTCCCCATCACCCCTCTGACTTTCTGGCAGGACAAGATGGCTCTCCCTACCCCAGTACCTGTATATCTTACTTCCCAGTTGTATGCAATTAATAATTTTGTGCATATATATATATATATATATATATTTAACATTTGATTATAGAATTTTAAATTCTAGATTCTTTCCCTTCCTCCCTCATCACCCACCCCTACTGGAAAGACAAGCAATTCAATATAGGTTATACATGTGTAGTTATGGAGAACATCTCCACAATGGACATATTGTGAAACACTGACTATATTTCCCTCCTTCTTATCCCAGCCTCCCTCTTTGTCCTATTCTCTACTTTGTCCCTGTCCCTTTACAGAAGAGTGTGCTTCTAACACTCCCCATCATCCTCCCCTCCATCATCCCCCTTGTCATCCCCATCACCCCTACTCTCATGTAGTGCAAGATACCCAATTTAGAGTGTATGTCATTCCTTCCCTAAGCCAAATTCAATCAGAGTAAGGTTGACCCATTCCCTTTTGCCTTCCTGTTCTTCTCCTCCATTGTAACAGTTGTCCCTTGCCTCTTCTATGTGAGATGATTAACCCCATTCTGTCTCTCCCTGTCTCCTCTCATTCTATTCTACTCCCACCTCTCAATTTCACCTTTTAAAATATGATCACTTCCTATTAAATTGATCCTGTGCCCTCTGTCTATGTACACACATATACACAACTCAGATATGTATTCATACACATGTATAGACCCTTCTATATAGACATATGTGTGTGTATGTGTGTGTAT
>CM053593.1:111080789-111098006 GCA_028646575.1 Pseudocheirus occidentalis
CACCTATCTTCATGCTGAGGAAAGTTTCATAAGTTACAATTATTATTTTTCCATGTTGGCATGTAAATAGTTCAACTTTGATAAGTTCCTTATAATTTCTTTTCCATGTTTCTCATGCTTCTTGTATTTGAATGTCAAATTTTCTATTCAGTTCTGGTTTTTTCATCAAGAATGCTTGGAAGTCCTCCACCTCATTGAATGACCATATTTTCCCCTGAAACATTATACTCAATTTTGCTGGGTAGGTGACTCTTGGTTTTAATCCTAGCTCCCTTGATCTCCGTAATATTATGTTCCAGGCCCTTCGATCCCTTAATATAGAAGCTGCTAGATCCTGGATTATCCTGATTGTGTTTCCACAGTATCCAAATTATTTCTTCTTGGCAGCTTGTAATATTTTCTCCTTGATCTGGGAACTCCAGAACCTGGCTAGAACGCTCCTAGGAGTTTTCTTTTTGGGATATTTTTCAAGAGGTGATCGGTAAATTCTTTCAAGTTCTATTTTACCCTCTGGTTCTAAAAATTTTCCTTGAGAATTTCTTGAAGGATGCTTTCTAGGTTCTTTTTGTGATCATGGCTTTCAATAATTTTTAAATTGTTTCTCCTGGATCTATTTTCCAGGTCAGTGGTTTTTTTCAAGGAGATATTTCACATTGCCTTCTATTTTTTTCATTTGTTTGGATCTCTTTAATAGGATCTTGATTTCTCATAAAGTCATTTACTTCCATTTGCTCCACTCTAATTCTGAAGGAATTATTCTCTTCAGAAAGCTTTTGAGATTCTTTTTCCATCTGGCAAATTTGACTTTTTAAGGCATTCTTCTCATTGGCTTTTTGAGCCTCTTTTGCCATTTGAGTTAATCTATTTTTAAGGTATTATTTTCTTCAGTCAGGTTGTTGACTCTATTTTCATGATTTTCTTCCATCATTCTTATTTCTCTTACCAATTTTTCATCCACTTCTCTTATTCGTTTTTTTTTTGCCTTTTTTTTGGGAGGGCAGTTGGGGTTAAGTGACTTGCCCAAGGTCACATGGCTAGTTTTTTTGTGTTAAGTGTCTGAGGCCAGATTTGAACTCAGGTACTCCTGACTCCAGGACCGGTGCTCTATTCAATGCGCCACCTAGCCGCCCCATCTTATTTGGTTTTCAAAATCCTTCTTAACCTCCTCTATGGCTTGTAACCAGTTTACATTTTTCTTGGAAGCTTTTGGTGTGGGAGTTCTGACTATGTTGTCTTCCTCCTGATCCATGCTTTGATCCTTTTTGTTCCCCCAAAAGGAATCTAAAGTTGCATTGCTGTGTTTACTTTGCTTCCTTTGCCCGCTCATGTTCTCAGTCAATTATGTAGCTCTGAGGAACTCTGCTTCCAGAGGGGAGAGCTTTGTCCCAAATTGCTGGAGTTTCTCGCAGCTGCCAGAGCTATTAGGAGGCTGCTGTCTCTGCAACCCCCACCAGCTCTGGCTTACTGGTCACACACCTCAGGACCACCACCAAAGACCATTATCCCAATCCAGGCCAGTTAAGGCAAGAGTACTTAGCCTCTGAATTATTACTTGGCCTCCCTGCAATCTGCAGGCTGTGAGCTCTGAAGCAGCCATGTGGAGACAGCTGCAGGCCACCACTTCTGCTGCTTTCTTGCCCTAGGGACACATGGCAGAACCCACTTTTCTCCCCCAAATTTAGCTGAGTTCCACTGACCTTTCACTTTGTCCTTGGTTCTTATAGGGTGATAATTATGGAAACTGAAACAGCTGACAGTGATCCACTCTCCTCAGTGCTCCAGCCACAGCTTGTCCTGGTCACCCTGTGGCTACAGGCTCTACTAGTCTTGGCTCCCAGCCTGCTGTGATGAGTCCTTCCCATGTCTTCAGTGGGAGCTTTGTTTCTCTGTACTTTTGTAGGTTCTAGAGCTCTAAAATTTGTAAGAGTCATATTTTATAGGTATCTAAGGTGGTTATGGGGGGAGCTATGGAATTCTCCTGCTTCTACGCGGCCATCTTGACTCTGCCCCCAAATGAACCATCTTTCCATTCAGTTATAAGTTCTTATTTTCCTCTGATTTGTTTTGTTTTTAATGCAAGAACTGTAAGATTGCTGTAACTGAGCTACAGAGAACATGTTCACTCCTTGGTCTTGGGGCCAGAATCTAATATTCAGATGATCAGTCTTCAAATTGAAATTTATTTGTAAGTTAAAAATTATTATTCTAAGTATCCACTGTCCGTTTTTCCACATCTCTGCCAGTATTGTTACAGAAGTGAAAGTGGGCTGGTTACACTGGACAGAGAAACACAGAAAAATGTTTCTTTATTTCCTAAGTGGTCAGGACCAAAAAAATTCATCACCAGTTGTACAATGAAATGACAAAGCCAAAAGCCAGGTTACTACTGAACATAAATCTCCATACTTAGATTAGTCATCAGAAAACAGACTTGGCCTATTGATAGTCAACACTCAAAGTCTTTCAAAAATGGTAGAACCTTTTATAGTTTATATATCCTATGTAAAACAAGGTCAAATCCATGTCAAAATTGGATATATTAATAATACAACGATCAACACAGATAATATTACATGGATAATAATGCACAGATATAGGAAAAGCATTTCAAATATGTAAATTCCATTAAAATAAGCAAGAATTATTTTGCATTCCAGAGATGTCACAGGAAAAGAATGGAATATAATATTCCCAAAAGTTTGAAAGCTTAATTTAGAACGCAAAATGAATAAAATGCTTTTACTGAGTACTAATTATGTGCAACGCACTATAAATAAGCACTGTGGATAAAAATAGAAAAGAAAGAAAATTCCTGCTCTCATGGAGCCCACATTCTAATAGAGGAAGACAAAACCAAGAGGAAGCTGCAGAGACAAGGCTGGTGAAAAAGCCCAGTAACTTTTAGAGTACAGCAGCAAGCTGATGGCAATGCAATGAAAGAAAAACATATTTGTTCAACCATTTGTTTTGACAGCATCAGGGACTCTGGTGACAACTTTCTTTTCTAGTTCTTCACTGGTTATGACTACTAAGGGGATAAAGCCTACAACACCTGCAGCAGCAGCTGACAAATCATATCTCTACAAGGTTGCTCTCCTGTTTGGAGACTGCCAGGGCCATGCTAGAATTATGAACTGTTGTGAGGGGTGCTACTGGTCCTGAGACTTTTAGGAATAACACATACCACACAGTTAAGATTAATTAGAAATGAAAAAAAAAGTTTAAATGAGAGGAGAGACAGAGACAGAGAAGCATCAAAGATATCCTTGCAAAAAACCAAACATCAACAAATCATTTGACTAACAAACACCTAAAACAACAACCTTAGAAAGGTCAATAAGTACAATTAACCAAAAAAAAAAGGAATCAATGATGAAATTAATTCTCTTGTACTTCTTGGTTATTGTTTTTTAAAAGGGAAAATATTCAAGAATGTGGTAAAAGAAAAAAGAGAGATGATCAATGAACAAAAAGGTCTTAAAAGCTTAAAGATTTAGCAGGATTGCAAAAATCAAGAAAAGGAAGATGGAAGAGTTGCATGAACATCCCACGTAATAATCCCCTCTGAGGTAAAGAAATAAATCTTGTAGAAAGGAATAACAAAGTGGGAAGTTACAAGAGTGAGGGTGTGAAGTAGTGAGAGAAAAAAGTGAGTGAGTGACTAAACCATCCCTACCAAATTCATAAGTATATAATGAAAATGTTAGTTTCTCTCTTTTTTGATCCCATTTTATTTTCATTTAAAAAATTTTCATTTTCATTCAATTTTGAAATTAAATACAATACAAATATTTTTCATGTACACAGAACAATAGAGGTTTAATATAAAAACCATGAATTTCCATTTCACAGTTTAATATTTCTTGAAAAAATATGTAATAAATATTATACATCATTTCCAGTTACCCTGCTTTTCTGTGCTTTCCTTCAAGTATTTTTTTTGTTCTCTGCCATGTACTTTTTCTACTTCATCCTTAGAGAAGACTACCATTACATACAAATACATATATAAATGTAAAACCATAATATTCATATTCTACTTATCAGTTCTATCTCTGAATATGGATAGCATCTTCCTTCATAGGTCTTTTTCCTGGTATAAATCCAACTTGGTCAAAATGTGTAATTTTTGTAGTATATTGCTATTTCCAGCTAGTATTTTATTTAGGATTTTTGCATTCATATTTATTTATAAAATTGATCTATAATTTTCTTTCTCTGTTTTTATTCTTCCTGGTTTAGGAAACAATATTTGTCTCACAAAAGGAGTTTGGTAGGACTCTTTCTTTGCTTATTGTGATAAATAATTTATATAGTAATGGAATTAGTGGATGTTTCACTGTTTGGTAGAATTCACCTGTAAATACATCTGGTCCTGATGCTTTTTTTCTTAGGAAGCTCATTTATGGCCCATTCAATTTATTTTTCTAAAACAGGTTAGTTCATATATTCTTTTCCCTCTTTTGTTAATCTAGGAAATATATATTTTTGTAAATATCCTTCCATTTCACTTAATTTGTTGAATTTATTGGCATATAATTGAGGAAAATAACTCCTTATAATTACTCTGATTTGTTTTTCATTAGTGGTCTATACACCCTTTTCATTTTTAATACTAGTTACTTGGCTTTCTTTTCTCTTCATTTTAATCACATTAACCAATGATTTATCTATTTTATTGGTTTTTTTCTGCATAAACCTCCACTCCTAGTTTTATGTATTAATTCCACAGTTTACTTACATTCAGTTTTATTAAATCTCACCTCTAGTTTTTAAGATTTCCAACTTAGTAATAAATTAGAGATTTTTAATTGTTTTCTACTTTTTAAAATTACATACCCAATTCACTGGTCAGCTCTTTCCTATTTCATTAATATAAGCACTTAAGAGAGAAATTTTCCCTTTGATTATTGCTTTTTGCTGTATGCCACAGGTTTTGGTATGTTGCCTCATTATTGCAATTTTCTTTAATGAAATTATTGACTGTTTCCAGAATTTGCTCCTTATAACCTACTCATTCTTTTTTTTCACTCTGAATTTATTTATTTTCTTCTTTACATCACTCGTGTCCACGAGATTTTGAGTTACAATTTTTCTCCCCATCTTTCCCCTACTCTCCACCCCAACCGACTCATTCTTTAAGGTTAGTTTGTTTAGTCTCCAAATAGATTTTAATCTGTGTTTCAATGGTCCCTTATTGAATATAATTTTTATTGCAATGTGATCTGAAAAGGATTCACTTAATTTTTCTGCTTTTCTGCATTTAACCATAAAGCTTTTATCCCTTAACATATGGTCAGTTTTTGTAAAGTAACATGTACCATTAATAAAAAGATATATTCTTTTCTATTCTCATTCAATTCTCTCTAGATATCTATCATATCTAGATTACCTAAGATTCTATTCACCTCCTTAACTTCCTTCTTATTTAATTTTTGGTTAGATGTATATAATTTTGAGAGGGGAAGCTTAAGGTCCTCAATATTTTACTACTATCAATTTCTACCTGTAATTCACTTAACTTTTCCTTTAAAAGTTTAGATACTATAAACAGTGAAGGAAAGGAAAGGAAAGGAAAGGAAAGGAAAATTTCTTGGAAAAGATTAAAGCAAAAAGTAATGATGCAAAATAAAGGATAAAATGAAAGACAGAAGGAAGGATTTTAAAATACTTCCTTAACTCAGTAGGAAGGGGAACGAAAAAGGTAGACACAGATAAGTTTTTTTTAAATGAAGTAAAAATGTTATTTTAAAAAAATAACAATCTAAATTCTACATTCAAAGAAGGATAGAAGTAGGCAAGTTCAAAATGTAAGAGAGCAGAGAGTTTCTGGAAACAAATTAACATCAAAGTAGTGTAAGCAAGATAAATGATAGCACACCCTCTTCTTAAGGACAAAAAATAGTACTAACTTAAAAGAGGAAGGAACTGCAACAAGTTTCTCTGATAAAGATCTTATTTCCAAGATATAAAAATAACAGATTCACATTCTTGAGAATTTAAAAAAAAATTATTCTCAATATGTTATCATCAAAGGCTTTGAACAAGCAGCTCTCAAAAGAAATCCAATCTTTCAATCGCCATATAAAAAATGCTCTAGATTATCTCTAATAATCTGAAAAATGTAAATTAAAGCAACTCTGAGATTCCACCTCACTCACACTCAATAGATGAAGAAAGCTGACAAAAAATGAAAATAAGTGCTGGAAAGGCTATAGAAAAACAGGCACACTGTTGCACTTTTAGTGGAGTTGTAAACTGTTTCTGCTATTCTACAAAGGAATTTGGAATCATGTGCCTAAAGTTACTAAACTGTGTAAATCCTTTGGGTTTAGAGAGTCCATTACAAGGATCTGCCAAAGAGAGCAAAGAAAGAAGGAAAGGATTCAAAAGTACAAGAATATTCATAGCAGCTCTTTTTGCAAGAGCAAAGAAATGGAGCACTAAAGGAGCACCTCGGAGCTCCTATCAACTGAGGAATGGTTTGCCAAATTATGATATTTAAATGTAATGAAATATGAGTGTGTTGTAAGAATTGACAAAGGATTTCAGAGGAAACCAGGAAGATAGGTATGACCTGATGAAGAGTGAAATAAGCAGAATAAGGAGAAAAAATTATACAATTTTGTAATGACAAACTACTTTGAAAAAAAAGATGTTAAGAACTCTGATCAATGCAATAATCAATTATGATTTCAAAGGTCCAATAATGAAACACTGTGTACCCATCTCCAGACAGAGATGTACTATAGATATAGAATGAAACATATTTTTGGACAGCGTCAATATGGGAATTTGTTTATTATGCATATTTTATAATGGTTTTGTTTTTCCTTTCCCATGGTAGAAGTGGGGGAGAGAGAAGAAGAGAAGGAAGAGAAAATAAAATGTTAGTTGAAAAAATTATGACTGCTCTTCTGCAGTGGCTCTGAGGTCAAAATGAAGCTCAATCCCTTTGTGACTTCTGACCGAAGCAAGAACTGCAAGAGGCATTTCAATGCTCCTTCCCACATACAGAGGAAAATTATGTCTTCTCCTCTTTCTAAGGAGCTGAGACAGAAGTACAATGTCCGTTCCATGCCCATTCGAAAAGATGATGAAGTACAGGTTGTTTGAGGACACTACAAAGGACAGCAAATTGGCAAGGTAATCCAGGTTTACAGGAAAAAATATGTGACCTACATTGAGCGTGTGCAGTGGGAGAAGGCCAATGGTACAACTGTCCATGTGGACATTCATCCTAGCAAGGTGCTTATCACAAGGCTAAAGATGGACAAAGATCGCAAAAAGATCCTTGAGCGAAAAGCCAAATCTTGCCAAGTAGGGAAGGAAAAGGGCAAATATAAGGAAGAAACTACTGAGAAAATGCAAGAGTAAAAATTACATGGCTGTAATTAAATTTCTTGAATGAACAAAAAAAAATTAAGACCAAAGAAATAGAGGGAATGTCTAGCAATTCTAACTTCAGGTATGAATAAATTAAATAATTCAATAAAAGAATGTGAAAGAATGAATAAATAAAAATCTACTGCATAAGATAAACACCTAAACTGCAAATAAACCTTGAGAGTGAAAATGAAAGATGAAAGATGATTGTTTTCATGAGGCCTCCAAGAGACATCATGAGAAAGATAATAAAAAGAAATGCCAGTTACAACAAATTATCTCAAAAACTTTGGCCATTAACCTACCAACATACACATAAAGATAACTAAAAGAAGGACTAATAAGTAATGAGCCATCCAATGTAAATGGCTAGGTTGGATTAACATAGTAAAAAATGTCCATGCTATTTATAGATTTAATACCAAATAAACCAAACCACCAACAACTTACCTTTAGATTAGATAGTCAATATGAATGGATTAAACTTTTTCTAATTGGTCCCAAAGCACCTAACTAGAAAAGTTGTAGAGATACAGATTTAAGGAACAATTTCTTAATCATTAGAGCTATCAAAAATGAAATGGGGGGCGGCTAGGTGGCACAGTGAATATAGCACCTGCCCTGGAGTCAGGAGGACCTGAGTTCAAATCTGGCCTCAGACACTTAACACAAAAACTAACCGTGTGATCTTGGGCAAGTCACTTAACTGCCCTCCAAAAAGCAAAAAAAAAAAAAAAATGAAATGAGAAGACTCAGGAGATCGTGAATTTTTCATCAAAATTTTAAAAAGGGCTAGGTGACCACTATTAGGGATTCTGAAGGGTTTTTGCTCATGCATTGGTTGTATCCAGTTTCTGAAATTTGGATTTTGTGATCTAAGACTTGAACCCATAATATCCATGCCTCAGAGTCAAAAGAGTCAGAAGACAGTCATTTCTAGAAGGAAAATAAATTAAGTGGTAATAATCATCTGAAATACTGCTCAAACTCTAAATCAATAAAATGAGAATCAGAACAACTGGGATGCTGTCCCATATCCAACAAAATGGCAATAATCATTTAGTGATATCAATACATGAGAATGTGAGGGAAAAGGCAAGCCGTTGTACTCCATAAAGAGGTAAAAACCTGGCATAATCTTTTAGAAAATCAATTTTGAAAATAAGAATTTTAAAATTGCCTTTGATCTAGTACTTCAATTACTAGGACCATAGCCTAAGGACATTTTTTAAAAGGAAAGAGACCCATCCGTACCCCACCCCCCCAAAAAAATTTCTATCAATTAAAGTCAAATGCAAATACACATAAGGCAATTGGGAAATGGCTGAATAAACTCTGTATGTCAACAAAACTGAATATTAGGGATAGGGATAGGGATAGGCCCAGAATTTTACTGGTATAGAAAAATCTCTGGTGAAGAAAATCCTTTTATTAATGCAGACTGACACGTGATGTACAACAGTGATGTCAAAATCAAATAGGAACAGGAGCCACAAAAACATACAGCAAGATCCCTGAGGGCTGCATAATAACTTTAAAAAATCAAACATATTTATATGTTTCTTTTAATAATAAAGCAACACATTAAAATCAGTTAAGAACCACATTTTAATTTGGTTCAGGATTTCATAATTCAGGAATGTTGGTGAGCTGCATGTAGTGTATCTGACACTTCTAGCCTAGACCAACAAGAGATTAAGGAATCTAACCAGGGACAAACAATTAGTATGTGACAGGGTCATATGAGGTGAGACTTGAACCCAGATCTTCTTGTTTCCAAGGGTGGTTCTCTATCACTAGGCCATATTGCCTCCATGATGGAATTAAGGATACTTTAAAATAACAAATATGAGAATTACAAGAAATAGAGAAAGACCATAGAAATGTAAAGAAAACAAAATCAGAAAACATATCACACTGATTATAACTATAAGAAAATTTATAATAAAATCTGCCAAAGACATAGGAAAAGGTGAGATTACAAAGAGGACATAAAAGTAAATGAGAATTTTCGTTGAAATTTATACAATTTTTGTGTAATGAACAAAACTTGAGAGTTTTTCTTATGTGTCTGATTTCATTCCTGACTGTTGTTTTTATTTTGAAAATTATTGTAAAGTTTAAAATTTTTTTCGAAAAATGACTTTATAGGTAAACTCCATTATAAGAAATAATTTCCAGAAAGGATCTGTAAAGCACATGGGTAAAGAAAATAGGTTTCAATAGAAATTTGTGAGACAAAATTTTTCCAAATATACATACTGTTCCATCTTCCATCAGTTTCAAGCAAGAACCAAAATCCGCTAACCGAATGTGACCATTCACATCCATCAGAATATTATCAGGCTTAATATCCCTGCAAAAAGAAATACATTAAAGTTTTAGATGGGAAAAAATAAACACAAGATGTTGTCTAATAAGATTATTCTTCTTTTCACTTCTAAAGGATTTCTGGACTCACTAAGTAATTATTACTTAGTTACCTGTCAGCTGAAATCATCCTTTTCTCAACAAAAGAATAATATATTCCTGGCTCTCTTGTGGACCAGGGATATAAGATAATCTGTCTGACCAGAGTTTTCCCATCTACCTCTGATAAGCAGCAGCCTTTTGTATGGCTACCAGAAGCTGCAAAAAGGTGTAGTAATTTTATATTTGCACATTTTCTTATGTTGCTAGTTCCTTTTCATGAGTTTCTTATGGCAATAAATCTGCAAACACAGAAGGTATTTTAGCATGAGGGGAGGAATAATCTCTATATGGGCTAAATTATGGTCATCTCTAGTTCACATTCCCTTCATACTGATGTTAGGACCATTCTTACCAAATCTAGAACCATGTTAGGCCTACATTTATTACAAATTTTTTAAAAATATGGTAATTCCCTACCTTCAAAAGTACAAGAAGGTAAGAATGTAATTCAATGTATGTTTGGAGTTTTCATGAGAACTAGTCAAACAGCACAGTAGTTCTCTCATCTTGAGTTATACTAATGCTTAGAAAGACCTTCCATTTTACCACACAAAAAATTAATTCCTTCAGAATAAATCAATACAATGAAATGTCCATGCTACCACAACTACATGAGCTCATCTCTTCAGAATGGTTACTTTGCTTCCGCTGTTGCCACAACAACTTTCCAAAAGTTAATCTTCAAAGGCTCTGGATGAGTTAAAGAACAGCAGTTGACTCTATGATCTCACTCCTTCCATAAGTACAGATGGTAATTCAACCATACCTTTTCATGTGTGCAACTCTTGTTCACATCAGTCCTTCACAAGGGTGTATACACCCGATGTGTAAAGTATTTTTCTCTACATTTACATAAATACAAATGTACCATCTGAGCTATAAACCTCTTCTCCTCTGTTGTCATTACATGACCAAACCAACTTTTTTCCTAAACCATATATCAATGTCACAAATTCTAGGAAAGATCCAGATTTATAATTTTCAAAGAAAATTAAGTGTAGTAAATGAAAATCTCAGTAATAAGTTAGAGAGCATTGTAGGATTTTATTATAATAAAAATGTCTACAAAGATAAATCTAAGACTAGTAAAATGATACTTTAAAACATGAAATTAAAGAGACCTTAAAAAGTACAATAATAAAAAGGGTATCCCTTTTCACACTACAAACTATTTTGCAGGGAACTCATTAAAATAAAAGTAAAAAGATTAAACTTATCTAAGGCATATTCATTTCATTTGAATGCAGAAAAATAAAAGCCTCAGTTGTTTCATAGTAAAATTGCCAAACACTGTAGGCAACAAAGAGATGATTCTCATGTTATTGTGAGTCTCTATGATATAGCTAATCTACATTAGATACATCCTACTAGGGAGAAAGAGCATTACTTTTGAGTGAGGTGAGCAGTTCCTAAAAGCATCTTAATCTGTCAGCTAATACCGTTCTACTACTCCTCCCCTTACATAATATATCTAATATGAAAGAAGACAGCTAGACAACTGCTGTTTCAGAGCTCACCCAAAACCTTTATTTACTTTGGAAAGTCGTTTCAGCAGAGGTGATTACAGAGAAGCAAAGTAGCCATTCAGAAAAGAGTTTAATTAAAAGAATCTGTGATACTTTATGTTTTTAATGCAACAGTACAACCTAAACTTTAATGAAAATTAAAATCATTCCAAGGGCATGGGCAAAATTTGCTTATATATCTAAAATTCAATTACACAAAAACATCATTTCTATAATTATAATATAAAGATCAAAGCCCAGGCTACAGAATGACCAGTACTCCAATGAATATGAAATCTCATCAATAGAAATTTCCTCCAATTATGCAGATCCCAATGCATCCACAGAAAAGGAAAGTTGCAATTGGAAAGGCACTATATTTATAAACTGAGGACCTAGGTTCAAGCCCTGACCATGTAAAATATACAACACATGAACATATATGAACACATTCTAGTTTTAATTCTACCACTCATAAAGCTAAATGACTTTGGATGAAATACTAAATCTCTGTAAGATTCCCTTTTCTTTAATCTATAAAATGAGCAATACTGTACTACACTGAATTTGATTTATTAAACACCTACTATGTGACAGACTCCCTCCAAAAGTATGTTGATTAATGGATCAATGGAGATACAAATATAAGTTCCTTTTATGGTTCTAAAAATATCTCAATTCAGAAAGTCATAAAAAGAGAATCCGACCAGTAATTTGTAAAAAAAAAAAATACAGTTTAGGGTATAAAGTACAAAATCAATTCAGAAAATAATATTTTATGATTTTCTCTTCCTGTTTAATATTTAGTAGGTGGCAAAATTATCTAAAAACAATAATCCTAAAATAAACTGTAATTTAACAGAGAGAAGCAAAACAAAATAAGTGCATAATGGCTAAATAATTGTGTGTATTCACACACACATGTGCATGTAACGGTCTTTTAGGCAATACTATCCTTTCTTGGCAATAGGCCTCAAATTTTGTGGGAGCTGTATTCATCCTCTGATTAACAACAGAGAAATTCTAAAGACCACCAGAACCTTTTCAACCTTCTGTGATTCAAACAATTAATAACAAGTTATTCAACACTTACCATGTGGCAGCCACTATGCCACTGGGGACATAATATCAAAGAATGAAATAATCTCTATTGCTGAAGTCAGGGTTGACTCTTCTTTCTTCCTCATTCTTCTACTATCTAATCACTGTCAAGTCTTACTGATTCTACTTCTACAATATTATTTCTCTCACAGGATGCCTTTTTTCACCACTCATAGGGTCATTACCCTGGTTTTGCCTTCATGATTTCTTGCTTGTACTATTTTGCTACAAGTTGATTGGTTTGACCATGGTCACATAGCTAGTTAAGAATTCAAACTGAAATTTTCTTGACTACAAGTTCAACACTAGTCATGTATTAGTATTATGAGTATTTTCGACCCCCTAGATCTATGAACAATTAACATAAATCTGACCACCATTGTATTCCTTATGATAAATTAGTGGTTATACTGTCAATCAAATATTCATTCCCTAAAATGGAGAAGATACACACACACACACACACACACATTACAGGGTATTCCCAAAGTCTTCATGCAATTTTAAGATATAAGAGCTTAAAACTGTACTAAGACTTTTAGGGCACCCTATATAACGAAAAGAAATACAACATGATTAAATACAGAAGAGTTTGTTAAGGAGAGACATAGTAGCTGGGGAAACAAGCAGGATCCAGATGCTAGCATTTGAATAGAGTTTTGAGGGAAGCACACTTTATGATGCACAGGTAAGGTGCAAGTACATTCCAGACAAGAGGGAAAGACAGATGACCAGTACAAAAGCATGGAAACAGAAGATGAGATGTTGTGAATGAGGATAGCAGAGAAAACTAGTTTTGCTGGACTGCTGAATGAAGGAGGGGTAATGTCCAATAAGAAAGGAAAGATAGCTGAAGGCTTGAAGAGGGAAGTAAAGTTAAAACCAGTTTCTGTGGGCACTAATGTAGAGAATCAATTATGGAGAAATAAATGGATTGCCTTGCTGCAGTAAGAGTCCTTTTGAGTTTGTATAACAGAAAATTTTTAATGTCCTTGATCAGCATGACTGTGAGACTTTTGGCTCCCATTCAGCTGGACATGGAGGAGGTTATGCTAAAGAGATAAGACACAAAAGGAAAAGGAAGGAAGGAATTTGAGAGCAGAGAATAATGCAGAGTTGAAATGGGTATCTGGACATGAAGTAAAGTAAATTCAGCAGAGGGCAACGGCCTGAGAAAGTGCAAAGGAGGGGAGGAGATTGTAGGTTCTGATGAGAGCAAAGAATAGGTTTAAAAGGCTTGATGCATAAAGTGAGGTAGAATCAAAGATGTGGTAGAGTCAGCATGAACAAACTCATATGGTTCAATTATTAAATTTTCAGGATGAGCATTTACATCTCATAAACTGATGAAGTTACAAACCAGGGCTTACTGTTTTGTTGATTGTCTAGACTTAAGGAAGTGATGAAGGAAATGTTAATAAAACATATTAAACTTAAAAGTGTGTCATATGTACATTTCCTGTTTTCACATATGTTGAACACTTAAAGATCTATAAAAAATTTTTTAATACTTATTTTAGGAGGATTTGTTAAAGGTAAAAGTTACGACCTGATGAGGGGAAAATTATGAGTTATTACTTTCTGATGACAATTGTTTTTCACACATGCCCCACTAAGAGCAAATTTTTTCCTAAATAAATACCAAGCAAACCATTATGTGGCTACTAAATGGATCCTAGAGACTATGACATATTCAAATCCATTGGATTGTAGCCTGAGAATCTATATAAGCTTCCTGTTCCATGGATTTTTTTCAGATTTTTAAAAGGAAATGAATCACAATGCTATGACAAAGAATGGAATGTTTTCATACACTTCAGTAGTTCTAAACTTTAAAAAATTAGTAGTGCAAAAATGACAAAAGAGTAAATGGGAAAAATTTAAGTCTATAGCAGCCAAACTCCACCAAAAGATGTCCCTTACCTCCCCCCCCAAAGGTCCAAAAACCTGTGTTAAAGGCAGTGAGAAGTTAAAGGAGATTAATATTACTATATTAATAGGACAACCAATGACCAAGAAAATAACTTCGGCTTTCTTTGACTTGGAGAGGATATCAGCACAGTGAAGGAAAAGTCACTATAATCTTTTACTACATTAAGAATAGCATAGTAATCCAAATAAGGGAGGTCATAATCCTGCTGTACTGAAGGAACAACTATTTTTTATTATATAAGTAGCAGTTGCAAAAGGATTTGGCCCAATTAAAGGGAAAATTTAACAACCAGAGCTGTTCTAAGTAGAACTCACAAAGACTTTCTCATAAGAGAATGAATTTGCCATCAGCAGAAATATTCAGACACATGATGGATGACCATGTGTCAAGAATGTCACTGAATGGATTCCAGATTAATTACAGGTTGTCCTAGATGTAAAGTCTGAGGATCAATGTTTGAATATTGGCCACAAAACTTATTATAAGCATTTACAAATCACATTAATTCTCTAAATTTTGTTGACTCATTTGTAAAATGGAGATAATACTATGCAACCTAACTCTTAAGGTTATTATGAAGGTTTTTTTAAAATTATCAATTTATTTTTAGATCACCTTTATTTCTTAGCCTATCCCCTTCCTCTCTCTCAGCCATCCCTTATAACAAAGAATAAAAAAGGGAAAAAATAATTTGGCAAAACTGACCAAGACAGCAATTAAGTCTGGCAGCATGTATAATATTCCATAGCCATAACCTCCACCTTTTCAAAAAGGAGAAGGTGGTACATTTTCTATTTCTTATTCACTGTCAAGCTTGATCATTATAATTACAGTATACAGTTTTGACTTTTGTTGCTTCTATTTACATTGTTATGGCCACTGTGAATATTTTCTGCTTACTTCACTTTCTAACAGTTCATACAAGTTTTCACATCTTCCTATATTCTTCATATCTATCTTTTTAAAAAATCAATTTTATTTTCAGTTCTAAATTCTCTCCCTTCTGCCTCCTTTGCCTTACTCACTGAAAAAGTGAAAACAAAACATGTTAAAAATATATTGTCCAACAACAAAAAAATTCCCATACTGGCTACACAAAAAATATGCTTCACTCTGCACTTTGAATCCATCTCTATTTGGAGATGGACAGTATTGTTTTTGTTTTTAGTAAAGAAACTCTATTACATCATGCACCACAACTTGTTTAGCCATTCCCAGATTGATGAGCACCTACTCATTTCCATTTCTTTACTACAATAGAAAATGCTTCTATGAATATTTCAGCATATATTGGACCTTCCTTTGATCTCATTAAGGTATATGTCTAAAACCAGAATCTCTAAATTAAAGCATATAAGCTCTTTTAGTAACTTTCAAAATGTAAGTGGTTGCATCACTTCCAACTTTGGCGCTCTTGGTACTCTAAGATATGTACAAGATAAATTGGTACCCATAATCACAACCTAGATGTCATCTTGTACATAAATGTACAAGATTAAGATTTCTTACAAAATATGTGATTTTAGCTAAAAGTTGAAGGAATCCAAGAGGCCAAATTAATGAGGGAAAACATTCTAGACATGGGGAAAGCCACTGAAGAGGCTCAGTCAGGAAATAAAATTTCTGGTTTAAGGGACAGGGAGGAGACTCCAGTGTCAAAGGATCAACCAAAAGGTGGGGATTGGGGGATACAGGTCATGACAAGCTTTGACTACTAAACAGAGTGTTTTTATATTTGATCCTGGAAAGGACTGGAATTTAAATGGGGAGGTAATATGTTCACTTTAAGAAATGATACATATGGGGGGGCAGAGCCAAGATGGCGGCATAGAAGCAGCAAGGTCCTGCAGCTCCCACACCGCCACCCTAAACACCCAGAAAATATGAGCCCAGACAAAGTCTAGGAAAGTCTAGGACTCTCAGACTCACAAAAATACAGAGAACACAGCTCTTGCTGAAGGCAGCTCGGCAGCAGGGGCTCATCACGGCAGCCAGATCTGAGGCTGGAACAGCCGGAAGCCAGACCACGGCCAGGCCTGGGACGGTGGGAAGGAGCTGAGCTGAGCCGAGCCCACAGCCAGCCTGCAGTGGTTCTACAGCCTCCAGTACCTCCACATCTGCCAAGGCGTGAGGAGCAGGACCAGAGAGGGTCAGCTCGCACCTCAGCGGAGCAGAGACCCAGCCAGCCCAAAACAGCAGCCCGGGCCAGGCAAGACCTCAGGGTGGCCACGAGGAGCAGCAGAGCCTCCCAAGCTTGAGTCTACTTCAAAGAAAATCTAAAGTACCGGCCTAAAGGGATCTTTAAATTTTCAGACACGGTTACTGAAAGTGAAACTTTGAAAATTAATTTGGGGGGTGAAGCAGTTCTTCCATTCTGCCCCCGGGGCAAAGAAGCAGTGGGGGAAGGGAACTGCTGGATCCACCAGTGGCCCCCACCAGGCTGTTTCAGAGGTCCCGGCCTGCGGACTCAGCAGGGGGGGGCTGAATCAATTGATCAGGGCTAAGTGCTCTTACGTTGAGCGGCAGAGGTCTTGGGTGGTGGTCCTGGGGTGCACTTTCAGCAAGCCAAAGTTGGGGGGGACTTGCAACACCCCCCTAATAGCGCTGGCAGTTGGGAAAACCCCAGTGATTCGGAACAGAGCTTCCCCCCTTGGAAGCAGAGTTTCACAGAGCTAAAAAAAACCAACCAATTAATTGATTGGCCAACATGAGAAAAAGGAAGCAAAATAAAAACAATAAAATTTTAGAATCCTTTTTTGGGGACAAAAAGGGTCAAAGCATGGAATGGGAGGAAGAGAGCCCAGAACTCAGAACTCCCAC
>CM053593.1:111098506-111135615 GCA_028646575.1 Pseudocheirus occidentalis
ATTAATTGGTTGGGTTTTTTTAGCTTTGTGAAACTCTGTTTCCAGGGGGGAAAGCTCTGTTCCAAATTGATGGTGTTTTCCCAGCTGCCAGAGCTATTAGGGTTGTTGCAGGCACCCCCCACCCAGCTTTGGCTTGCTGAAAGTGTTCCCCAGGACCACCACCCAAGACCATGATCTGGATCCAGGCCTCTCAATGCAAGAGCACTTGCCCCTGATCAATTGACTCAGTCCCCCGCCTGGATCTGCAGGACAGGAGCTCTGAAGCAGTTCCTGCCCTTCCCCCACTGCTTCCTTGCCCTGGGGGTAGACTGGCTGAACTGCTTTTCCTCCCCCAAATTTAGCTTGAAAGCTTCACTCACTTTCACTGACCTCTAATCATGGCTCAGTAGATGTGAAGATTGCTCCAGGTGCTTTAGATCTTCTCTGAAGTAGAATCACGCTGTGGCTTGGGAGGCGTGGCTCCTCCTGGTCACCCTGGAGACTGACCACGCATGGTTTCAGGCTGGGCTTGTCTTGGCTCCCGACCTGCAGGCCTACGTGATGAGCCCCTTCTGCCAAGCTGCCTTTCTTTAATCCCTATTTTTCACAGCTTGGTAGATGTGGAGTTGCTGGAGGCTATAGATCTTCTCTCTTGTAGACTGGCTGTGGCTCTGCTCCTCCTGGCTGCCCTGGGGCCTGGTCGCCATTTTGATTACAGGCTGCCGTGATGATCCCCTGCTACCCATCTGCCTTCTGTAAGAATGTGTTTTCTGTATTTTTGTGAGTTTGAGAGTCCTAGAATTTGTCCAGAGTCATATTTTATGCGTGTTTAGGGTGGCTGTGTGGGAGCTGTGGGACATTGCTGCTTCTACGCTGCCATCTTGGCTCCACCCCAATGAATAACTTTCCATTTTTTATATTACCAGAATTTCCCCCTCTATCCCACACATTTCAAATATTTTTAAAAGAAAAAGAACAGAGAGAAAAATCATCAAAACAGATAAATATATTTTTAAAAACCTTCAAACAGGTACAGTGTACAATACTCAATAGGCATGTCTAAACATACCATATTCATTAGATTCTGAGTCTGTTGAGGTAAAAAGATTGTCTTTTGCCTCTTTATATCCATAGTAGTTAGCACAGTGCCTGGCACATAGTAGGTACTTAATAAATGCTTCCTAAATGACAAGAATCATGAATCATCCGCCTCAAAAGAAGAGTAGAGAGGAAATGTCTACTACTATCTCTTCTTTAGAGCCATACTTATTGTAATTTTGTAACTTTTTTTTGCTTTGTGGTTATTCTTTATGCTTACATTGCTGTAGTCAATATGTTGTTTTAGTGTGTTTATTTCACTTTGTATCGGATCGAACACATTTTTCTATGCTTTTTTGAATTCCTCATATTTGATAAATCGTATAGCACAGCAATATTCTCTTATATGCATGCACCATAAATTGTTTGTACACTCCCCATCAATTGGAACTGACTTTATTTTCAATTCTTTGCTACCCCAAAAAGTGTTACCAAAAATATTTTCATGTATTTTAGGATTTTTTTTCCTATAAAATACCTTTTTGTGCATAAGTTCTGTAGTAGAATCTCTGGGTCAAGGGATATGGATATTTTAGTAATTTCATTTTCATAATTCAAAACTGCTTTCCATAAGTTACTGCTGACTTAGACACTAAACCAATAATACCCTAGTGTACTGATCTTTCCAGAGATCCTCCAACATTAACTATTCTCATTTTGTGCTATCTTTGTCAATTTACAGGGTATTAAGGGGAAAACCTCAGAATTGTTTCAATTCATATTTTTCTTACTAGTGATTTGTAGCACCCTTTTATATGGTTGCTAACAATTTTGAAATATCCTTTAATCTACCCCTACCTTCCCCCATCCATCTCTTGTGTTCTCTCTCTCTCTCTCTCTCTCTCTCTCCCCCACCCCTGTCTTTCCCCCCCTCTTCTCCTGTCCCTGCCCCATCCTCTTCCCTCTGTCCACCCACCCTCATAAAAGAAACCAATGGTGCAATGGATACAGCACAAGGCGTGGAGTCAGATCCGGCCAAAGACATTTACTAGCTGTGTGACAATGTTTTCCTCAGTTTCCTCAAGCGTGAAACTAGGATTATTTTAACAGCACCTACTGTGCAGGGTTGCTGTGAGGATCAAATAAGATACCATTTGTAAAAAGTAATTAGCACACTGTCTGGCACATAGTAAGGGCTATATAAATGCTTCATCTCCCACTTTCCTAGACTTCAACATTCCCAGAAGCTCATCATTCTGCAAGATGAAATCAACTCAGAAACTCAAAACTTTCTAGTTACTCTCTACCCCTGGGGCCCCCATCTCACTCTGGCTGGAGAGTATGGGAGATAAGATCCCTTCCTTAATCCTCTTCCATTTAAGGATGGCATCCACTGAATTGTCTCCATCATTTCCTACCCATTACTTTCCTAGACTCCACATTAAGAGGCTCATCATTCTGTAAAACAAAATCAACATTTACCCCCCAAATGCATAACTTCATCATGCCTTTATGGGAAGCAATCTCCTCCCCTCTGCAACTCTCCTTCCCTGGCCTTTCAGCTTTTTTTTTTATGTGTGTGTGTGTGTGTGTGTACGTGATGTCTCCTTCATTAGACTGTGGGTTCTTTGAGGGCAGGGATTGTCACATACCTTCCTTTGTATCAATTAGCACAATGCCTGGCACATAGTCAGGTACTTAATAAATGTTGTTCTGGGGGCACTAAGTGGCACAGTGAATACAACACCCACCGTGGAGTCAGGAGGACCTGAGTTCAAATTGGGCCTCAGACACTTAACACTTACTAGTGATGTGACCTTGGGCAAGTCACTTAACCCCAATTGCCCTTCCCTTCTCCCCAAAAAAAGCAATCAATCAATCTATCAATCAATGATGTTTTGACTATTATGTGACCAGTGGTAGCAGCTACTCAGCAGATGTTATCAGTGGTGATGAGGAAGGTGGCGTCTTTCTTGACAATGATTTCTCTCCCTAATGATAGTTGTGGGAACTAGATTGGAAAAGCGGGGGGGGGGCAGGGAAAAAGGGGAAGGGGGAGACACTGCTATTCCTTTCTCTTGTTTTATTGCTACATCAACCTTTTCTAAAATTATATCCAATCGTCATGGGGAAAAGAGATAACCTTGCTTTAAGCTTCTAGTACATGGCTATTGCTTGCTTTTGGTTTTATATACTTTTTACTACATTAATAAGGGCTCTTAACCTGTAGGGCTTTTAGTATAAATAAGTGTTTCTCTTTGTCAAAGACTTTTTCCACAACTACTTTGATGAAAATATGGTTGTGGAAGATTTTTTATTAATTATATCACTTGCTTTTCTAAGGCTGATCCATCCTTACATCCCTTATAGTAATTCCACTTGGTTATCATCAATGATTTCTTTGATAAATTGCTCTAATCTGTTTAACAAGATTTTTATTTGAAATATGTGAATCAGTAGTCATTGATGACATCAGACTAAATTTTTCTGTGCTTTATCCTTCCTTGGTTTACATATCAGGACAAAAGTTGTCCAACAGGAATTTGATAAAGCACTTCCTTTCTTAATTTTGAGAAGAATTTGTGTAGTACTGATACTAATAATTCTTTAAAAGTTTGACAGAATTCTGCTCTGAACCAGAGAAGACCAAAAGTATTTTTTCTTAAGTAACTCCTCTATGGTTAATTCTGTTTCTTTATCTAAGATTGGATTATTTAAGACCATTATTTAGTCTTCTGTTAGTTTTAGTAATTTATATTTTAAAGGGATTCCTCTATTATTTTTGTGTTCTCAGTTTTGTTAGCTTATAACTGCAGAGAAAGTTCTTGTAAATCTATTTGTCTCTGCTCCTTCTGCTGTGATTTCACCTTTTCTGGGTTTTTTTTGTTTTTTTTTTGCCTGTTCATTTTATTTTCTGCTCCCGTAAATATTCATAATCAGATTGGCAAAGGTTTATTCACTTTGCTAGTCTTTTCAAAGAATCAGCTTTTAGTTTTATTTATAATTTATATAGATTTGTTGGCTTCCAGTTTATTCTTCTTCTATTTTTTAATATCTTTAATATCTAATTTTGTGCTTATTTGAGGTTTGCTTATTTACTAGCTTTGAATTTTTAAAATTCATAGTAATTTAATTCTCTTCTAATTTTTAAAATTAAATATTTTTAAGCAGTAAAAATCCAAATTCTTGCCCTCTTAATGACCCCCATCATCACTGAGAACAAAAGAAAAGCAAGAACCCTCTTACATACATGTGTGTGTTTATGTATGTATATGTGTATGTATGATCAATGAAAACAAATTTCTTCACTGACCATTCCCAAAATTACATAGACACATACAAATATGCATATGTGGATAAATGCACATATGTGCCTCATTCTACATAGTGAGTCTTTCCTCTATTTGGAGGTGGGTAGCATGTTTCATCAGGAGTCCTCTGGAATCATGGTTGGTAATGACCTAATGAGATGTGGGAGGTAAAGAAATGTCATCACTGTATGTATATAGTTGTTCGAATTACATTTTAACAATATGGTTGTCACTATAAAAAATATTCTCCGAGTTCTGTTCACCTCCCTTTTATCACTTTACATACTTTTCCCTGGTTTCTCTGAAGCTACACCCTTCATTATTTCTTGCAGTATAACCGTATGACATCACGATTATTTATATTCATAACTTCTTTGGCTTTTCTTCAACTTATGGATCCTCTCTAAGGTTTCCATACTTTGCCACCTCTAAAAGAGTTTTTCTACATCTATAGTGAGAGTCTAGTTTTGCTCAAAATAACTCCCTCCCTTAATATGCCCTTCTTCTAATGTCTCTCTCTTCTTTTCCCTAGCTTTTTTACGGTAGAATTTCCTTGTTCATTCTTTCACTTAACTTCCTGACTTAGGACCTGTTGTTAGGGCTGGGCTCTGCATATTCCTCAAAGGAAGGTTTAGAGAGGTCCAGTTGCCAGAGAGAAAGAGAAAGAGAAAGACAGCGAGACAGAGACAGAGAAAGACAGAGAGACAGAGACAAAGAGACAGACACTGACTTCTAGTTCCTCAAGTAGTGTGCCCAATTTTTTCTTCTGTTTATCTTTCTGTTAGATTTGTCTGAAGCTAAGGAAGAGACAATAAACTGTTCTTTCATAATTGTATTACTATGTCTTCTTGAACTTCAGTTAATATTCCTTTATCAATTTAGATACTAATGAATTTTAACAATTTTAAGTTTAATATTGATAGTGGTCTGTTTTCTATGGCTCCTTTCAACATACTGCAGTTTCCTAGTTTAGCTATTTTTATGTTGTAGAGTTTTGTTTTTGCTATATCTGATAAAATGACTAACTCCTGTGTTTTGGACTCATCTGATGTACAGTAAATTTTGTTCCAGCTCTTCATTTTTACTCTATTTTTTTTGTGAGTTGTATTTCTTGTAAGCAAAAGATTATAGGGCTGTTTTTTTTCTTATCAACAATCATTTTTTTCACTTCATGGGATTATTTAGTTCATTCGCATTTAAAATTATACAACTACTACTGAGAGTGGGTCCCACTAAAGAATACTCTCATGGGAGAGAAAGATACTCTATATGGCAGACAGAGACCTTACAATATGTATATTCTGCAGGAATTTGGTGCCTAGAAAAACCACTAATCCAACCCCTGAAGGGGAATTAAGAGTTCTTGAAAACAACTGGAAAACAGAAATATGGGAGGTCACAGATCCAGAAAGGAGTTTTCGTGGGAAATGGGGACCAAGGGGTAGTTAGACAAGCAGAGATGATGGGGATGGCAAAGAGTTGCTAAAAATCATACAATCAAAGACAAAGGAAAATTCCTACCATGATGAAATACTTCTATATTTTGAAGAAACAGGTACTTCTAATAGTGATAACAGGAAAAGGGAGCTGAGGGCAATATCTTCAAGAAAATAATAAAGAAATTAATTAAAAGAGAGAACGTAAAATGAGTACCTTAGACGCTCTAATTCCATAAGAAATATAGAAACTAAAGAGAGAATGTGTAAATATAATGGCCATGAATCAAAGAGTAGACAGACGAGTATCTAAAATAAAGAGAAAAATATAAGATGGAAAATAAAAGAATGAAGTAAAAACAATCCTTCTTATGAAAATAGTACAGAAAATGAAATACTTTAAAACATACAAGGTAAAGGTAAAAAAACAAGGTAAAGAGAAGTAAAGAACATTTTACTTGTCTACTTAACTGAGAAAAAAAGGAGGGAAAAAATTAGAAAACTAGGGGAAAAAAGGAATTAACAAGTAAAGCAAAACTCCAAAATTAGAGAACACAATGACAAACTAAGTATGAGGAATATGAGGGTGAAAGAAGGAGAGTCAATGGGACTAGAGTTGCCTTCAAGTGAATTTAATTAAAATAACTTAAAAAACAAAAGTGCTGTTTTTAAAAAATGAAGAGCAAAAAAAAAATCCTGATTTTGGTATTTAAACCAATTCACTGAACTTGGACTCAAAGCATTATTGCAGAGAGATTAAATGAAGGTCACACAGGTAGCAAATGGTAGACATGGGATTTGAATCAATATTTTCCAACCTCTAAGTCCAGTATTTTTATTACTATACCACAATAACTTAAATACATAAGCCTAATCCTTCTATTATATATATTAGTAAGTTACTTACTAAGTAATTGTCATCCTGGAAGGCATAGTGCAAAGTTGTAATCCACTTGTTGTCTCCATTCACTAGTACATCCCTCTCTTCTCGAAAACATGCTGTCTAAAAAGAAAAAAATAGTCATATACTGAAAAATGAATCTTATTGACACATTTGTTCTTTTTTAAAAAAAAGGATTATGGTTATGTTCTATTAGTTTTTAAAGTCCACTCAAATGTGACATTTACTCCTTGGGACTACAAAACTCAGGATACATATAAATATATAAGAATTATAACAAATCAGAAAAACTGTGAGAAAGAAAAAAAATAAAAAAGAAAATATTCTACTTCACTCTGCATTCAGACTCCATAGTTCTTTCTCTGGATGTGGACAGCATTTTTCCATCATTAAGTCCTTTGGGATTGTTTAGGTCCTTGCATTGCTGAGAAGGGCTAAGTCTATTGAAATAGTCGTCACACACTGTGTACAGTGTTCTCCTGATTCTGCTCACTTCACTCAGCATCAGTTCATATAAGCCTTTCCAGGTTTTTCTGAAGTCTGCCTGCTCATCATTTCTTATATAACACAAAAGTACTCCAATATCTTTGTATACCACAACTTGTTCACTCAATCCCCAATTGGTGGACTTTCCAACTCATGGCCACCACAAACAGAGCTGCTATAAACATTTTTGTACACGTGGGTCCTTTCCCCATTTTTATGATCTCTTTGGGATATAGCCCTAGAAGTGGTATTGCTGAATCAAAGGATATGCACATTTTTATATCCCTTTAAGTATAGTTCCAAATTACTCTCCATAATGGTTGGATCAGTTCACAGCTCAACCAACAATGAACTAGAGTTCTAACTTTCCCACATCTTTTCCAACACTTATCATTTTCCTGTTTTGTCATATTAGTCAATCTGATAGGTGTGGGTGCTACCTCAGAGTTGCTTTGATTTGCATCTCTTTAATCAATAGTGATTTAGAGCATTTTTCCATCTAACTATAGATAGTTTTAATTTCTTCTGAAAACTGTCTCATTATCATTCGACCATTTATCAATTGGGGAATGGCTTGTATTCTTGTAAATTTGACTCAATTCTCTACATAGTTTAGAAACAGAAAAAAAAGAAATAAGGCCTTGATCAGAGACACTAGTTGTAAAAATTATTTCCCAGCTTTCTGCTTCCCTCCTAATCTTGGTTGCACTGGCTTTGTTTGTGCAAAAAAATTCAATTTAACTTAATCAAAATTCTCCATTTTGCATTTCCTAATGTTCTCTATCTCTTGTTTGGTTCCAAATTCCCCCATTCTCCATAAATTTTACCAATAAACTATTCCTTGCTACCCTGATATGTTTATAATATCAGTGTCATGTATCCATTTGGACTTTATTTTGGTATACAATGTCAGACGTTGATCTATGACCAGTTTCTGCCATACTATTTTCCAGTTTTCCTAGCAGTTTTTGTCAAATAGTAAGTTTTCATCCCAGAAGTTATGGTCTTTGGGTTTATCATACAGTAGAGAGAATAGTATACTATACTATAGTATACTATACAATATAGCATACTATACAATATGCTACTAAATGTAAACCTATTCTGCACACAGTAATATCTTAATGCAGTATAAGTAATCATTGCTGTACCATCAACACCCAAATTCAATCCAAACCTTCCTTTCATGCTCATATTCATGTCCTCCCATAAGTGTTCCTAAGAAAATCTATCCAACATTTGAAAGCCCTTTCGGACTTTTAAAATTCCATCCCAGGTTTTAAATTATTAGCTGCTTTCCTTAATATACATTCTCTTGATATTTTACAGATAACTCATTTAAGTCATCACTGATAATATGAAACAGCTTATTTGCACCTGTGTGTCTCCCCATTGCTTTTTAGAGCAACCATATCCTGGCAATCAGAAAATTTCAATCATAACTGAACGAATACTAGAAAAGATCAGGCCTTCCATCTCTAGAAACAGCTCATATCAATGAAAACACTGCACAACTTCACAAATAAAATATAGTTTACTTCATCTACTCATTTCTGGTCATATTCATCTAAGGTATCAGTCTAAGGTATGTATATTGAGGGTTAAATACGAATTCAATTGCAAAGTCTAAGCAAAAGGTCATCGACTTGACTTGTTTTTTGGCTTGTGCATAATAGGTTGATCACTTTTGAGTGACTGTAGGACACAGTATGGGAGTCCTTTAGCATCAACAGTTACACCTAGAGGATCTTATCATCTAAAGGGAAACCTTCCATTTGAACTGCAACAAATGGTAGTCTTTGTTACAGTAGTGAAATTCAAAGTTAAACATTTAAATATTACCCAATATTAAATACTTTAAATATTACTTAAACTTTGACTGCCCCCAAATTTATAATTAGATAATTGTTTTACACAGTTATCTCTACAGTCTAGACATGACAAAAATATTTTCACTTGGTTTCTTTCTTATCTCAATGCTTTTCTTAAATATCTTCAACTTCTTTCAAATCCAAGTATCTATTCTCCATTCTCACTACTTTTCACTTTGCTCTTATCTTCACACAGTCTTACTCACTTATTTTACCCAGTTCTAACAAATAAAGCACATGTTTTTCTCTACAACCCTGCTCATAATTCATAGTGATAGAAGAACTGGACCCAGAACTGCTATAGACAACTTCCCAGATGAACAAACTCCCTCTATACAGTGCCTTCTCTATATGGTGCAATTGATTATCTTAGAAAGTTATCCAGGACACAAAAGTGTTAAGTGACTTGTCCAGGGTCAGAGATGCAGGATCTAAACCCAATTCTTCCTCAATATGAAAGAAGATCTTTGTACTCTATGTTATGCTATCTCTCATAACTCATAACGTATCTAAAGTCTTCTTGGTTTACTCTTCTAGTAATTTTAATTGTATCTTTTTTCTCTCTTTCATACTATATTCTACTTCAGTCTTAATAACTCACTGACAAAATCAGAAATTTCTTTGTTCTTTATAAGCTTTAACATTAACCAAACATACTTGTATAACTCTGCACCACTGAAATACTTAATACTGTTCTAAACATTAGACATAAATAGAAAAGATGGTGTTTTCTCTCAAGAAGTTTATGTTCTATTTACAGGGAGACAATACATACTTATCCACAGGACTTATAAATCAGAGGTCCCACACATGTCAAAAGTATGGCCATTAACACTCGAATAAGAGTAGGGACCCAGGATGTACAATGCTTCAAGTAAGATACCAAACTGAAAAAGCCCTTATAATATGCTCTGTAGGATCCACCAGATCATGCCATCTGACTTGCTAATCTAACCCTCCAGATCTGCTGTACTCTAAAGTTCCTAGGACTTGTCATCCAACCTGCCACAGAACCCTAAGTTTGCTGGCCCTGCAGCCAAACTTTGCTGTATGTATTGTCTCCCTTTAATTAGAACACAAACTTCTTGAGAGAAGACACCATCTTTTCTATTTATGTCTGCTGTTTAGAACATTGTTTGGCAGATAAGTAAGGACTTAAATGGATTTTCACTGATAATTTTTCAAATGGATTTTTAAAATTTAAAAATGTTTAACATGCAGCATAAAATATTTTAATAATCTCTGCAATTTCAACAAGTACTCAAATAGCTTTTGAATTTCTTAAATCCTTTTATCCTACTTTGTAACAGAAGTTAAGCAGTGTAATTCATCAATAGCTATACATTAAGAAAAATCAAACGTTTTCCCTAATAAAATCTCTTCCCTAAGAAATCCAGTAGCCAAAAATTAAGCTCCATTTCCCATATGGTTGTTACTATTTGCAGGGAATTACTGGTTTTTAAGGACAAGGAGTACAACTTGAGAATATTACTGATGTATATGAACTGATGCAATGTAAACAGAACAATGAAAACAATGTACATAATCACTACAACAATATCAACAGGAAAGAACAGATGTAATGTTAATGGAATCTGAAGATCTTCCATGCCCCTTTGTATTGGCAAGTAAGCAGGTACTTAGCACCTTGTTTCAAGTTAACATCTTGTTTAAGCTATTTAATTAACACACAAGTAGTTAACACCTTGGGAGGAAGCTGCTGATGTAATAGGAAGTGGCATAATAGGGAGGAGATAAGGCATATCTAAGGAAAAGCCCCAGCTGGGAATGGTAATATTTCATGGGGTAAGCATCTGGAGGCTGGAGCTTTTGCTGAGACCTTTCTTCTGCTAAAACCTTTCTTTTGGGAATTTCTGTTAAGAACTTCTAAGATCCAAGTTGAGGAGCTACTGTGAGTGAGAGAGAAGGATCCCTGCTTGAGGGACTCTATTCTGTTGTGAATGCTTGGGAATGTGGGTGTTCACTACATTAACCATGTGTACCAGCTTCGTGGCTACTGTAATGACTTTGGCTTTTTGGTTCTGGGACACAGTTTTCTGGTATTTGAATAAGGGCTTTGGTTACACCCTCCATGTGGAGAGTCTGCTACATTTCGTGATTCACAACTATACCAGCATATCCATAATCACTATGGGTGTTGTGAATATTGCATTATTGTTACACACAAATAGCAAGAAAAAATGGGACTCTATAGTATGTAATTATAATAACAAAACTAGTCCCAAGGAAGAGATGAAAATATTAATTTCTAGCTCTTTAATAGAGAGATATGGGACTACTGGTAGTTTTGCTGAACTACTTTAAAAAATTTAATGGGATACTTCTCAGAATGGAGGGTGGGTGGAGATGAATATATTTGGATATGAGATGATATAAATATAAAACCTGTCAAAAAAAGTTCAAATAAAATGCACATCCTACTGAAATTTTAGAAAAGGAACTGTACCACAAAAATAAACAGTAATGATGTCCAAACCTCACCAAAAAGTGGGGGAAGGAGTGACAAGGCATGAGACTGCTCTTGAATACCAATGTAAAAATTATAGCTTAAGGATGATCCAAGTTGATAAGAGTCATAATCGAACTCTATAAATGGCAGCTAAGAGAGAGGGAAAGGGTATGTTAAAGTTTAATATAATGTTGTAGTTGAAACTAACTGTGTAACTTTCTACAAATGAAAGTACCACCATCTTTTGGCACTTCAGGTTCATAATCTTGACTTTATCCATGACTACTCACTTTATTTGCCCCCAAATAGCAAATTAGTTGCTCAACTTTGCCTTTTCTACCTTCACAACATCTCCAGCATATGACCTGTTCTCCTCTCTAATAGAACCACATTTGTTCAGGCCCTCATCACCCTTTGCCTAGATTATTTCAACAGCTTCTTAATTGGCCTCCTTGCCTTAAGTCTCACTGCCAAAGTGATTTTTCTTAACTTAAGATCTGACCATCTGACTCCCTTATTCAATAAACTCGCAAGGCTTCAAATGGTCTCCTAGGATAAAATACAAACTTGTTTACCTTTTAAAGCCCTGCACTACCTGGTCTCAATCTACCTTTGAAGCCTCAGTAGACATTCCATCCTATTCCCTAGTCTGAGATTCAGTCAACATGACCTTCTCTCTACTCTTCACTCAAAATACTCCATCTCCCATCATAGCACTTTTTCAAAGATTGTACTATATGAATGCAATACAATCTCTCTTTACTTCTGCCTCGCAGAGTGCTTTTCATCTTTTAAGACAAAGACCAGCCACCGTATCCTAAATGAAGTCTTTCTTGATTTTCCCAAGTACTTATGCCTTCCCTCCCAAATTATCCTTTATCTAACTAATTTATATGTGTACGAATTCACTTTATATTTTTGGGGTCCTTATTTTTATATATTGTCTGTGATCTCTCTAAAGTATTTGTGAATATGGATTGTTTCATTCTTTGTACTAATACTCATATAGTGCTTGACAAATAGTAGATAATAAATACTTGCTGATTGTTTCTTGGGGGTTCTGTTTCCTCATTCTTAAAATGAGAGGGGTAGGCTTGGATCTACAAAAACTGCTTACAAATTTTTACCAATTTGCACAATATTTACTACAAAAGTTCCTTGCTTCTAAAAAATTATAAATTAAACAGATTCTTCTGTCTCTTTCCCTCTGCATGCTTTCTTCTACTCCATTCTCCCTGGATTCCTATTCTTGACACAGACATATGGAGGTTTCAGAGGATAAAGAGAGGCAGAATTTAGATAACTGACTGGACTATGGTAAAATGTCAGTTGGAAAAAATTTAATTTTTTTATTTCTAAAATTTCTTTCAGCTTTAACATTGTAAAATTTTTTTTAACAAAATGTGAATCAATATAGGGAATATAAGGTCTGAAAATAGTGAAAGTGAAATTAATCTTACTGAGTAAGGTAGGTGCCTATAACAATGAAGTGTAGAGTACATCTAAGTAAATCTGCATTATCACTCTTACATCATCAATCTCAGGGAAATGAAGTTTAATGAACAAATGAATTTCCAGGTATCTATCAGAAGGGTCCACCCCCTTTAAATGTCTACTTTTAGGATATTTTTAAAGGAAATAATAAGCTACTTTTTCTGCACTCTGTTGCTTTCTTTATTTCTTCGAAAGATTGAGTTTACCTTAGCATTTCTTTACAATAATAGCCAGAGTTGTGCTGGTAAAGAATGTATGTACAACATACTTTTAAGTTTAATTTGCATTATTAACTTTTTCTCCATCACTCTGAGTACAAAGCAGATAAACTACAAAATAAGTCAAGCCTTAATTTGATTTCTAAAGTGTAAATGCTCACAATTTAAGAATCAGCTCTCCAGTTGGAGCTGATTGCAGAACACCTCTATTAAAAGCTCACTTCACAATATAATAAATGTTAGGGGCAGAGTCAAGATGGCACAGTGAGAGAATGCATTTTTGCCTAGCTTACCTAATACATCTACTCTACAACAATCCCAATAAAAGACCAAACCAAATTCTGATCAAGAAAGCCAAAAAGAAGTCACATTTAGTCATTTTCCATTCCAAGGCAGCTCGAGGAGACAGAACAGTTTGTAGTTGTAGGAACTGGTGTTATCTGGTGGCTCTGTTGCCCATTAAGCAGTTCTAAGTCACATATCTAGGAGTAAAAAAGTATTCTCAAGTAGAGGCCCATTCTAGCTATGTTTTGAGGAAGAAAAAAGTTAAACATAGCTGTATAGGTCTGAGGCCAAGAACAAAGTAGCATGTACTCAATTCTAACCTTTGGTCTAATATCTAATCCTGCAATGAAATAATTAGCACAGGAGTCCCAGAACAAAGGGGAGTCAGCAGTTCAATCATTCCAAACCTGCAGAGCCTCCCAGTGGACTAAGAGTGACTGAATCCAGCAACAATCTACTGAAATTCAACCACTGACAAGGTAACAGACCTACACCTGGGTTAGGAATATACAGACCTCAACCTAGAAAGACACTGAACAGATTCCTCATGCCAGATCACACTAATCTGGGAACACTGAAAATTTGCAGGCTCCCAGACAGAGCTGTGAAAACAGCAAAAGGAAAAAAAAATCCCAGAAACTCAGGACAGATATCCTTCTCCCTGCCTCCCCAGAAGTGCTCAGAGCCCAGAATGAAGGCCAGAGTACAGAAGTAGAAAGGAAGAATGAGGGAAAAAGAAAAAAGAAACCCACCATAGAGAAGTTCCCTGGCCATGGTGACAGGAAAGTTCAAAATACAAACACAGAAGAAGAGAATGACATGAAAAAATCTACAAGAAAAGTCACAAAAGGAAAAATATAAATTGGACACAAGTCAAAAAGAATTCCTAGAAGAGTCTTTACAATTTTTTAAAAACCAAAGGAAGGAGTCAGAGTCAAGATAGCAGGGTAAAAAGAAATATTTCTGCATAGTTATCTCAGCATACTGCTTCACAACAATTCAGAAAGCACACCAGACTGAATTCTGAGAAGGAAAGTGATTTTCAAAAAGTAAAAAGCAGGTTATTTTTGCTTGTTTACTTGCCCAGATAAAGGCAGCTTATAAAGAGTTTGGCTGATACCTGGAACCAGGGCTGGCCAGAAGCACAGCATGTGGGCAAAATCAAAGAGCATTCCCATGCCCAATGACAAAAAGGACCAAGACAAAGTCACAGGGCAGGAAACAACAAAGTAGAAAGAGATCCCAAGAGATCTCTGAACTAGTGGTGGACACAAGAATAAGTTATCATACATTGCCGAGATTCCAGTCATAGACCCCATGGGGAAAGAGCATCTGTGAGGGAGCTTGGGCCTATTCTAGCAGAGTATTGAGCAAGGAACAGGTTTGGAAAAAAAAAGTGACTCTGAGTCAAGAAGCAAAGCAGGAGGGACTGTTTAGCCTATAACCAAGTGTCTAACCCTATAGTGGAATAATCAAGGTGAGAAGTTCAGACCAAGGAGAAACAGCAGCTCAGTCATTCTGAATGTGCAGAAACTTAGAGGACTAACAGTGACTAGGTCTAGCAGCAGTCAACTGACACTCAAACCTACACAAATAAACTCAAACCTAAATCAGAAACTTGTAGAGCTCAAACCTGAAGGACATGAACACTTGTATTCCTGGATCACATCAATTTCAGAGTAGTGAAAATTTGCCATTCATGAAATGAGGTGTGAAAGTAGCAGAAGGACAAAAGCTCAAGCCAGATATCACCCCAGAAGTCTGCAGAGCCCAGAATCAACATAAAGTCCAAAGCCAAGAGATATGCTGGAAGAATAAACAAAACCAAAACAAAATCACAGCGGTATAAGCAAAGCTACAAAGAAAAATGCAGCTTGGACACAAGTCCAACAAGAATACTTTGAAGCATTAGTGTTTAAAAATGATTTTTGAAAATCAGATGAGAGCTCTGAAAGGATGATATGAAAAGAGTTTACCAACAGCCTGGTAAAAGTTACAAAAACTTATGGAACAAAATAACTCCTTGAAATAGAAATTGGCAAAATGAAAACTAATGACTCTGTGAGATATCAATATTAAAACAAAAGAAGAAAATACAATATAACTCATAGGAAAAACAAGTAGCATGGAAAAGAGACTGAAAGGAGATAATCTATGAATGATCAAACTACCTGAAAGCCATGAAAGGGAGCCTAAGACATTATATTTCAAAAAATCATAAAAGAAAACTGCCCATATCTCTTAGAATCAGAGGACAAAGTAGAAACCGAAGGGATCCACTGAGTCACCTCCTGAAAGCAATGCCAAAATGAAAACAATGAGAAATATTACAGCTTGAATCCAGAGGTACCATACTAAAGAAAAAATATTTCAAGCAGTCAGAAAAATGAATTCAAGCACTAAGGAAGTACAGTTTAGATTTCACAGCAACCATGAAAAAGAAACATGGAGCTAGGAATATGATATTCCAAAAGTAAAAGAATCTAGGCTTACAATTAAAACCAACTTACCCAGCAAAAGTGTGTATAATACTGCAAGGGAAAGAAACAATCCTTTAGAAACAGCACAGTTTCAGGTATTCCAGATGAAAAAGATCAGGGTTGGGATGAAAATCTGATATACAGACAAAGGAATCAAGAGAAGTGTAAAAAGGTAAATGTAAGCAAGAAATCCTAAGGGATTAAACAAGCTTAAACTATTTACAGTCTTATATGGGGAATTGAGAAATGTCACCCTTTAGAACTTTATCATCACCAAAGATCCCATCAGACAGAAAGGCTGGGTGTGATTCTATTATATCTAGATGATCTCAAAAGAAGAATGAAAGGTTAGGGGAAAAGGAATGTACTGAAAGAGTGGGCAAGAGAGAGAGGAATACAGAAAATTATCTCATTTAAACAGGAATAGAAAGAGTTTAAACAATATATGGAGGGACAGCATGTAACCCTTGAACCTCACTCTCATTTAAACTGCTTAAAAGAGGGAAGAATACATATATTCTTAATTCTAGTACCTACCCTCTGGTGATTATGTGCTATTTATCATATATATATGTATACATACATATATATGTGATAAATATGTATGTATGTATATGTGTGTATATATGTATATATGTGTATATATGTGTGTGTGTATACACATCATGCTTTGTATCCATTTGTTAGCATACTGTCTCCCCCATTAGACTTTAAGTTCCTTGGGATCAGGAACTGTCTTTTGCCTCCTTTTGTATCCGCAGTGCTTAGCAGACTGCCTAGAAATAGTAGGTTTTTAATAAAAGTTTATTAATTGACTGATAATTTACATTTCAATTTAAAAGGTTTTTCTAAGAAGAAAAACTGAAATGTTCTTACAGAAGGCAGCATGGTACAGTGAAAAAAGGAATGACTTTGGAGTCAGAGGACTTGGATTCAAATCCTAGTTCTACAATGAAATCTACAAGATCAACGATATTACCCTGAACAAATCACTTAACTTTTCGGGGCCTTTGTTTCTGCAGGCAAAATAAGATGGTTAGAGTGAATGTTCTTTAAGGTCTCTTGTATGTCTAAACTAATGATCCCATAAGTCAATGACAGAAAAGGCTCCATTTCCACCATCACATTCTCTGTAATTTCTCTCTCTAACCATTATCTCTGTCCTTTGACCTGTATGTCTCATTCCTGAAAGTGTTCATTAAAATAATTGCTTTCAGTTATTCATTCCTTTACCGCTCTTCTAGTCCATCATCTATGTTGTAGCTTCAGTTTCCCTCCCTTCAAAGTCTTGAATATGTATAGAACAGCTGTATTATCAGATTACTCTCCTACACCATGGAACCCATCATCCACTGACTTCATTTCCAACTGCAGTTCTTCAGCAATAGAAAACATAATCTGCCCAAGAACTACTTGGCAAAGACTGCTGGAAGAAATGACAAAATCTCAAGGACTGGGGGGAGCAGAGCCAACATGGCACAGTAAAAGCAGGAACTTGATTGAGTTCTTCCTCCAATCACCTCTAAAGTCCTATAAAAATTACTCTAAACAATTGTTAGAGCTAAAGAATCCACAAAATGACAGAGTGAAACACATCTCCAGCAAAAGACAGTTTGGCACGCCAAGAGGAAGGGTCTAGTCCCATGTGGGCAGCACCAGCACCGACAGTGCTGAGGCAGCCTCAGGGGACTGAAGCACGCGCAGCTCTGGCAGTTTCTACACTTCTCAAAACACAAACGCCAAAAACAAAGTAAAAGGTCAGTGAAGAAACTCTGTTGGACCTGGGTGAGAGAAGAAGGTGGACCCTCCCCAGCCCTGGGGTGATAGTGGCAGTAGCAGCAGCTACGGCTGCATCCAAGCTCCAGGTTCACAGACAGTGGGGGGAATCGAGTTGTTGATCAGAGGGCAACTGCAGAGATCTATTTGTTGGCGCTGAGGCAGAATTCTCTTGCTTTACCCAGCTTGGATCTGGGTCATAGTTTTTGGTGACAGTACTAGGGTGAGGAGGAGTGCTGGCATGGCAGAGCTTGTGATGGCTGTGGAGAGGAAGTCCTCCTCACAATTCCAAGGCAGGAAAGAGTGCTTGTGGTCACTCACAGAGCAGACCATGGGCCAAGAGATGAGTAAAGACTTCTCCTCTGACCATATCACTTTGGAAGAACTGGAAACTTACAGGTACCTAGAAGTAGTACTGACAATAGCTACACAAATACCCCAGAAATTTAAGACACAGCACTTTCCACTCTGAAAGCAAAAACATACTTTGTCAAAGAGCTCAAAAGTCAAGTAATTGGCTGGGAAAATGAGCAAACAGAGGAAAAAAATCAGACTATATAATCTTTCTTTGGTGACAAAGAAGGTTAAAACATACAACCAGAAGAAGACAACAAAGTCCTACATCCAAAGCCTCCAAAATATATATATAAATTAGTGGCAGGCCATGGAGGAGCTCAAAAAGATTTTGAAAATCAAGTAAAAGAAGTAAAGGAAAAATTGGGAAGAGAAATGAGAGTGATGCATGAAAATGTGGAAAACAAGTCACTAGCTTCCTAAAGGAGAACCCCCAAAATACTGAAGAAAATAAGATCATAAAAAACAGACTAATTCAAATGGCAAAAGAGGCCTAAAAAGCCAATAAGGAGAAAAATACCTTAAAAAGTAGAATTGACCAAATGGAAATCAAATTCCAAAAGCTCACTGAAGAAAATAATTCCTTAAAAATTAGAATGGAACAAATGGAAGCTAATGATTTCCTGAGAAATCAAGATATCATAAAAACAGATCAAAAAGAATGAAAAAATAGAAGACATTGTGAAATCTCTCACTGGAAAAACCACTGACCTGGAAAAGAGATCCAGGGGAAATCATTTAAAAATTGGACTACCTAAAAGTCAAAATAAAAAAAAAGAGCCTAGACATTATCTTTCAAGAAATTACTAAAGAAAATTGCCCTAATATTCTAGAACCAGAGGGTAAAATAGAAATTGAAAGAGTCAATCAATCACCTCTTGAACAAGATTCCAAAAAATAAAACTCCTAGAAATATTGTAGCAAAAATCCAGAGTTCCCAAATTAAGGAGAAAATATTGCAAACAGCCAGAAAGAAACAATTCAAGTACTGTAGAAACACAATCAGGATAACACAAGACTTATAACAACTTCTACATTAAGGGACTGGAGGGCTTGGAATATGATATTTTGGAGGTCAAAGGACCAGGGTTAAAACCAAAAATCACCTACCCAGCAAAACTGAGCATAATACTTCAGGGGAAAAAATACACATTCAATGAAGTAGAGGTCTTTCAAGCATTCTTAATGAAAAGACAATAGCTGAACAGAAAAACTAACTTTCAAATACAAGAATCAAGAGATGGATGAAAAGGTAAACAGGAAAGAGAAATCATAAGGGACTTGTTAAAGCTGAACTGATTAAATTCCTACACGTAAAGATATTTGTAACTCATGAGATTTTTCTCAGGATCAACACAGGATAGGATTAGAATAGCTGAAGAGAATATATACATATATGTGTGTCTGTATATGTATATGCATGTGTATGCGTGTGTGTGTGTGTGTGTGTGTGTGTGTGTGTGTGTGGAGAGAGAGAAAGAGGGAGGGAGGGAGGGATGGAAGGAGGAAGGTTACAGGGTGAGTTGAATATGAAGGGACAATATCTAAAAAATAAAATTAAGAGTCGTGAGAGAGGAATATGCTGAGAGGAGAAAGGGAAAGATAGAACAGGTTTATCTCACAAAAAAGAGACAAGAGAAAGTTGTTACAACGAAAAAGAACAAGAACGTGAAAGGGAATGAGTCAACCTTATTCCCACTGGATTTGGCTTAAGGAGGGAATAACATACACACTCAATTGGGTATCTTACCCTACAGGAAAGTAGGAGGAAAGTGGTAAGAGGGGAGGGGAGGATAGACAAGAGGGCAGATTGGGGAAGGGGATAGTCAGAAGCAAACACTTTGAGAAGGGACAGGGTTAAAGGAGAAAATAGAATAAATGGCGGGGGGGAGTAGGATGAAGGGAAATACAATTAGCCTTTCACAATATGACTACTATGGAAATGTTTTGTATAACTACATATGTATAACCTTTCCTAAATTGCTTGTCTTTTCAATGTAGGTGGGTGGCGATGGAAGAAGGGAGAGAATCTGGAATTCAAAGTTTTAAAAACAAATGTTAAAAAATTGTTTTTACATGCAACCAGAAACTAAGAAATACAGACAACAGAGTACAGAAATTCATCTTGCCTTACAAGAAAGTAAGGGGAAAGGGGATAAGAAAAGGGGGTATAGGAGAGAATAGAAGGGAGGGCAGACTGGGGGAAGGGGTAATCAGTATGCATGCCATCTTGGGGTGGGGAGTAGGGGAGAGGGGGAGAAAATTTGGAACTCAAAATCTTGTGGAAATGAATGTTGAAAACTAAAAATAAATAAGTTCGGGGTGGGGGGAACCTCAATGACTGGATTCATATTTGTAAAATTATGTTATATAACCATATTTGGTCCTTCCTGGCTACAATGAAATTCTTTTATTCTTTTTTTATTGATTCTCTATCATACTTCCCACAGTGGCTGCTGCATTTCTCTTCAACTCCTGTCCTCCCAACTATTAAAACTGCTCTCTAAGCAGGAAACTTCACTTATTTTATTGAGAAAACCAAGGCCATTTAAAAAACATTCTCTCATTTAACTTCCACCACAGCCATCATCAATCATCAATGTATCTATCATTTTTGCCGTTAGCTTTACACTTAAAGGTAGACACAGCCCTCATCCTTAGTGAGCTGATTCATTCAATCTACATCCTTCACCACACCTCCCCAGCTGCCTACTTCTAGGACACTGACTCATCAGTCCTCCAAAGCCAGTGCATGTGCACTTTCTTCTTCTTCTTCTTCTTTACCTATACATATACTCAATATTTCCTTAGAAAAAGAAAATGTAGGAGGCAGAGCCAAGGTGGTAGAAAAACAGGAAGAAGCATTCTCTAGCTTCCCCTGGTCTACTTTCTAACTCCTCTAAGCAAATCTTTTTAAAAATGCACTAGAATGAATCACAATAGTAAAATTCAAAAAAGGTCACAGTGCCTTCTCTTTCTAACCAAGGTCAGCATAGGTAGAAATTCAGAGAAGTCTCTAGACACTGGGAGCAAGGTTTGGGCAGGAGTGGCTGAGTGGAGCACTTCCGTGCAGGGAGAATCTGTACACCACGGCAAGATGAGACCCCAGATCCATCCCAGGGCATGAAACGGGAACCAGTGACAACTATAGCCCACTACCCAAATCTGTGTCAATGAACCAGTGCTGACTAAGAAGACCTGCGCCCAGAAGCAGAGTTCTTGGGGAGATAGCGGTCAGTAACCACAGATGACAGGTCTAGGGGAGGATCAAATACACAAGTAAGCAGCAACGATGCTTCTGGAACAAAGTAGGGTCATAATCCTTCCTTCTAGCTCAGGCTGAAGCCTAAAGAGGAATAACCAGGGGAAGAATCCCTGAACAGGTAGGAGCCAGAATTTAGTCACTCTGAAGCAGCAGAGCTTCCTACATGACTGACAAGGGTTGAGTCCAACAACAATCTACTGTGTCACAGACAGAAACCCAGGTCAAGAATTCAGAGCAAGAGCATAGTAATCACACTTTGCCCTGGATTCAACAACTTTGGGGGTACTGAAAGTTTGCAGGTCCCCAGCCACAGCAGTCATTGTGGTCCTGGAATAATCTGACATTCAATACCCCAAGAAAGAAGAAACTAAATCAAATCAGTCCTTCCATCCAGGAGTACACAGAGCTCAATCTTAACATTACGTCCTAAGTCAAGAAGTAGGCTGGAAGAAGGAGGAAACAAAAGAAGTATCCCAAAATTTAGAGAAAGGAGAGAAGAAAAAATTAGAGGGAAGATATATTAAGGGAGGAGTTTGTCCTAACCAAAACAAACTATAATGACACACGAAAAATATTCATAGCTCTTTTTGTGGAGGTAAAGAATGGAAATTTGAGGGAGTAACCTTCAACTATGTAACTGATGAACAAATTATATAATATAAATGTGATGGAAAACTACTGCATTATAACAAATGATGAAGGGGATGGTTTCAGAGAAATCAGGGAAGATTCATATGAACTCATACAGAAAGAAAATGAACAGCAACCAGAGAACAATTTTTACAATAACAATAATATTGTAAAGAAAAACAATTTTTAAAGACTTAGGAATGCTGATCAATGTATGATAAACATGATTCCAAATGTTACTTACTTTCCACAATTTCAAAAAAGCCTGTCACCTCCTTTGAGAGTAAGAATGAGCTGTGCAGGGGCAGCTAAGTGGCACAGTGAGTACAGCAACAGCCCTGGAGTCAGGAAGACCTGAGTTCAAATACAGCCTCAGACACTTAACACTCACTAGCCATGTGACCTTGGGTCAGTCACTTAATCTCAATTGCCCTGCCTTCCACCCTCCAAAAAGCCCCCCCCCCAAAAAGAATAAGTTCTGTGTTTGTGTGTGTGTGTTTACATAGCATCTAATACCACATTTCACTTTAAAGTGAAAACGGATATATGGTCTAAATATAAAAAGATGCATTACAAATAAATTAGAAGAAAATAAAATCATGTCTTTTGCATACTGAAAACAATTGAGAACATTCAAGATCTAAACAAGAAATAGAGGAAATCAAAATAATCAGTCAACAAGCATTGATTAAGTACCTAGTATGTATCAGGCACTGCATTAAATTCCGGGAATACGAAGAAAGGCAAAAGATAATCCCTGCTCTCATATATGCAAACTACTCATATAATAAACTACAGATACTGAATACAAGGTAAGCAGTATCAGTAAGAGAAATCAGGTAAAGCATTTTGTAGAAGGTGGGATTTTAGTAGGAACTTGAAGGAAACCATGGAGATGGAAATGAAGAAAAAGTATTCCAAGTATTAGGGACAGTCAGCAAAAGTTCCTAGTCAGGATACTGAGTCTGATTCTGGAGGCAAAAGGAAGCCACTAAGAGTTTACTGAGTGAGAGCAGTGGGATGCCAAGGTCAGACATACACTTTAAAAGATCCTTTCGACAGCAGAGTGGAAGATGGGCTGGAATGGGGAAAAACTAAGTAGACCACTTAAAAAAAAAAGCAGACTACTAGGATAGTCCATATAACAAGTTATAATGGTCTGAAATAGAGTGCAAGGAAGAAGGGAGCACGTACAAGAAATGTTATAAAGAAAGAATCAAGAAGTTCTGACAATAGATTAGATATGGAGGGTGAGAGCAAGTGAAGAGTTAAGGATGTCCTGTAGCATGGTGGTACCCTTAAAAACAAGAGGAAAGACATGAAGAGGCTTTGGAAGGAAGATGAGTTAATTTTTGGAGGTGTTGAGTTTAAGATGTCTATGGGACATCCCATTCAAAGCGACTAATAGGCAAATGGATATATGAGTCTGGAGGTAAAGAGAGAGTTTTGAGCTAAATAGGTAGAAAAGAGAATCATCAGCATAGAGATGATAACTATTCCAAGAGAGCTGATAAGATAACCAAGGGAAATGGTATAGAATGAGAAGAGGAGAAGGTTCAGGAAAGAAATTTGAAGCTTTCCCAGTTAGTGGGCATGACCTTAAGGAAAATCCAGAAAAGGAAACATAGAAGAAGCAGTCAGAAAGGTAGGAGAAGAACCAGGATAGTGTAGTGTACAGAAAACCTAGAAAGAAAAGAATATCCAAAAGAGGATGACTGAGTGTGTCAAAGGCTGCAGAGAGGTCCAAGATGACAATTGAGAAAATGTCATTAGACTGAACAATTTAAAATCTTTGGATAACTTTGGTGAGAACAGAGAGTGAAAAAAAGTTAAGTAGAAACATGATTGTAGGTGTCTTTCTTAAGGACCTGAGCCTTAAGAAGAGATTTGGGACAATAGTTAATGTGGACAGACAGCTTAAGAGAGAATTTTCTGAAAATGCATGAGATGTTATTAAGAGGGGGTACAACACAGCATGTATATATAGTCTCTCTCTGTCTCTCTCTCTCTCTCACACACACACACACACACAGAGTCAGTAGAGAAGAAGAAACAGAAAACTCAATCATCAAAAGAAAAAGGTTCCAGAACTAAGGAGATAAAGGGCATGATTTCTGATAAGAACTACATCACCACCTAAAACCTGAGTAAAGTTTTACTTGGAAGGCAAATAATGATAGTGTCATGGGAGGCACTTTAGCATAAAGATAGAACACCAGACTTGAATCAGAAAAATATGCACTGGAATCCCAACTTGGACATTTACTGAATACATGACAACTCAGTTAACCTCTCTCATCCTCTTCTTCCTTATAAGCTACATAGAATAATACAATAACCACCTTCCAGGGCTGTCATGAGAACCAAATAATATAACACGTGGAAAGTATTTTGCAAAGCTTAAAATGCCATATATGTATTAGGTATAATGATATAACAATAATTATTAGAATAAATTTTTCATTAATTTTTTATTCTGAACTTAAAACACTAGATTAAATGAGCATTTCCTTACATATAATAGAACAGAAAAAGATGATTGTACATGAAACTGTAAGCCTCCACTGTATGCAACTTTCTTTCTATTTAGATATATATTGCTTGTATAAATTGAACCTCTAATTTTCAAAGATGCCCTACTAATCTACTATTCTTTCTGGCCTTTTCATTCCCTCTTATTCATTTTTTTTTAAATGTACTTTTCTTTCTTGTTTTTGGCTACTATATCCCTATTTTCCATCCCTGACTGCCCCATCCATTATGGGAGAAGGAGAGGCCAAAAAAAGTCAATTCAATTAATATTTTAATAAATATTAATATTTATTAACATTATAATAGTGCCTTCTCTATGTCAAACTCTGTGCTAAGCACTGGGGATACAAAAGGAGGCAGAACACAATCTCTGCCTTCAAGGAGCTTATAATCTAATTAGAATTACTGTTACAAATATGCACAGATATAAGCAAAATAAAAATCCACATTGGTTATGTCCAAAGATTTTATGTCTCATTTTGACCCTGAGTTCATGACTTTTCCATCAGAAGGTGGATAGCATGCTTTAACATCCTTTCTTTACAAACAAGGTTGGTCAATTAGCATTCTTAAATATTTTAAAGTTGTTTTGCTTTGCTTTGCTGCTGAATGAACTATTTTCTTGGTTTATAATAATATATTGAACTTCTCTGTTTATTATTTCATACCAGTCTTTCCAGGTTTCTCCAAAACTATTCCCTTATTCCTAACACTCCATTATAGTCATAAAACAAAATTTCTTATTTGTAGTAATAGCAATATCTAATATTTATGTAGCATTTTAAGGTTTGTAAAGCACTTCAAAATATTGCCTGATTTTATCCTCACAACAACATTTTACAGTTGAGGAGACTAAGGCAGACAGAGGTTAAGTGATTTGCCCAGTATCACAAAGCTATCTAATGGTGGATCAGGACACAGGTTTTTCTGATTGTGCCCAGCACATGACTGCACTGCCTAGTTGCCCAGACTAAACAAAACCTTGTTCAGTTATTATTCAGTTGCTGAACATCTCTTTATCTTCCAGGGATTGCCACTACAAAAAGAACTATTCAAAATAGAGATAGAGGTAAAAGGAGAGGGAGAAGGAGGGGGAGGGGGAGAGGAAGGGGGAGGGGGAGAGGAAGGGGGAGGGAAAGAGGGAGGGGGAGGGGAGGGAGAAGGAGAGGGAGAGGGAGAGGGAGAGGGAAAGGGAGAGGGAAAGAGAGAGATTTTTTTTTTTTTACAAACTGGCCCTTTCCTCTGTCTTTAATCTCTTTGGGATTATAGGCCTAGTAGTGATATCTCAGAGGGGAGTTAGAGTTTAGCAATTTTGGGAGCACAGTTCCAAATTGTTTTCCAGAATAACTGAACTAATACTCTGCTTCATCAACAACAATTAAGTAGTATGCCTGTCCTCCTACATACTGTCCAACAACCGTCATTTTCCCTTTTTTGTCACTTTTACCAGTCTGGCAGATGTGGCGAGATGGAACTTCAGAGTTGCTCTAAATTTGCATTTGTCTTAGAGTGGTTTTGTGGTATAGTGGAAGGAAATTGAAGCATTAAAGCTAGATCTTCTATCTCTTCATTAAGTAGGAGACTTGACTATCAGCTCAGAAGAAGGGACATAGGATGAGGGCCAGGGATTATGTGAAATGAATGAATTGTAACACACAACACCAGGAATATGGTTTTTCATTGTCCTTCGTTCTTGAAAAGGACCAAAATGACATCACTACACTAAAGTCAAGTTTGAATGTGTCTGACCGTGGCCAATCAGATCAATACGAGCTCAGGATACTTTACCACAGGTCAGGCACAAATAGTCTGTGTGAACATTTGGGGTGGATTCTCTAAATCTGCGATCCTGCATTTCCTTTGAGCTGTTTCAATTCTGCTTTGCTCAAGAACTGATTAGAAATTAATGAAGAGAATGCCATCTCACACTGACAGACCAACTGGTAGCAGATAACATAAAACTGTATAGATCTTGTAAGAATAGTCTCCAAACTCCCTCTAGCAACATCAAAAGAAAAAAGAAGTGACTAAGCTTAATGGTGAAGGTACACCAGCAGATGAGCATTTTATAAGCATAAAACAAAATCAACAAATCCAGCTGCAAAGGGTCCAGAAGTAAAACATAGAGTATATGTCTGAAGCAGTAGTACATTTTTAATCAAAATGCTATTACAAGTAAATATTGGTTTTTGCTACTTTATAACCCCCCATCTTTATTTTAAAAGTCAACATCTAAAAAAATTTCTAGGACTAAGATTCAAGTATTTGGAATCTTACCTCTGCTCTTTTCAGCATTTCCCATTTATTCAGTATTTTCATGGCAAATACTTTATCAGCATTTTTTAGTTTTACAACAGCCACCTAGGAAAAAACATAAAGGATGGACTTTAAAAATATGAAAATACATAATTGTAAATGACTTAGCTATTATCTGCAACACAACGATCCAAGAAATCCCCAAAGACTAGTGATTTAAAATGTTATCCACTTTTAGGGAAATGATGGTGTCTGAATACAGTCCAAAGAATATCATTTTTCACTTTCTTTTTTGTTCAAACTTTCTTCCAAAAAATGACTAATATGTAAATGTTTTACACGCTTGTACACGTATAACTTATAGCAGATTGCTTACCGACTCAGGAAGGGAGTAGGAAAGGGAAGCAGGCATAGAATTTGGAACTTAAAACATAAAGAAAAAATATTTAAAATTGTTTTTACCTGTAATTGGGAAAAATGAAATGTTATTTTTAAAAATTTGTGAAAATATATACCTGGGGTAGTCATTATTTTCCTTATATATCTGGAAACAAGTAGAATATCCCTAAATTTTCAGTCTTGGAGAGGTTCTAGGATCTTATATTTCTGACAATCAAAAGAGTATAATGCTAGACTACATTACCCACTGACTAAGTAGAAATATTTCTGAGGGGAAAGGTACTGGATTTGGAAAGTAGGCATTAACAGAAGTATTTCTTCTTCTAAGTTTCCTGATATTTTGCTTTTACATCAAGTAACTTCTATTACAACCTGGGCTTCAACCAAAATTTACAATATTAAAAAAAGTAAGTATGAACAATAAATTCTAACAAATTTATCTGGAAATACCAGTAGCCAAAATAAGTATGTTTAATGAAGATGGTATTTTTTCAATTGAAACAAATAAAAAAAAATCTAATTTTTCACATCCTACAAAAAATAGACAATTTTCAGCTGGCTATTAAAGCACAGACGTTCCTTTCAAAAGAATGCAAATTAGATATCTCGAATTTATTATAGACTCCAAAAATAACACCTTTAAATGGCAAGATTTATACCCATCTTTCTCCTGCAACACAAATACTCATCAACCTACCCATGTGGAAATAAAATAAATACAGAATCATTCATGCATTTACATTTACATAAGAATACAGGGAAAAGAACACTAGAATTTGAAGACCCAAGTTTGAGTTCAAATTCTTGAAAGACATGAGCCAAATTATAATTTAACCTATATGTAAAAATGACAATTATAACATTTGCACAACATGACTTTTACAAGGATGTGGTCACAAAAGGGTTTTATAAATCTTAAGAATCTTAGTACCATTATCATGATTATGTATTAAGTATTAAGCCTACTTCAACCACAAACATACAACTTTTCCTTGGATAAATCATTTGTCTTCTCAGGACCTCGATAAAAGGAGAAAGTTAAATTAGTCACCTCTAAGATCCCTTCTAGCTCGTGAAATTCTGTCACTGCATATATCATGCGTTTTCTAAGACTTGAACGTATATACTTTCTTCTCTAAACATCCACACAGTGTTTGAGAGGGCCAGCCTAAGCTAAACCTTGTTACTTCATTAGTATCCAGGTTACTTGGTGATTATTTGGTAATAGCAACAAATAAATAAAGAAAAATAACAAAATGGATATCAAGGCTGTACCTTATGCTTCTTCACTGATAGCAGAATTGGGGGATAAAGGGTAGAAGAGGGTGGAAGATAATAAGAATGACAACAGTTATTAAATTATTAGACCACATATGAACTTTAACTTAGGTACAGTCAATGTGAGATCTTTGCCTAATGACTAAAGAGTAGAAATAATACTAGAGGAATTAAATAAAATCAATCTTGACTCTTGTTATAAATGAAATGAGAAAAAAAAAGGAAGTTGAAACTACATGGCATTATGGTTCAAAACAGTAGAGTGGGGTTTACTGTGCATTTGAGAGCAATAGGAAATAACATTTCACTGAATATTTAGTCATCTTGTATTGTAGCACTCCTAAGTATTTGCAAAAACATTACTATGAAAATAACTGTAACCTATCAGCCAATCAACAAAAAACGTTCAAACACCTATTTGCAAGGTACCGTGTTAGGTGCTGGGAATATAAGTATAAAGAAATAAACAATCCTTTCTCCTAACATATTCTAATGATCAAGATGATACATATATACCTAAGTATATGCAGAATAAGTACAAATCACTACGCAAAACAGTTTGGGAGAGGGGACACTAAAGTCATTTGAGGAGTCGGGGAGAATCAGGAAAGAGAATATGACATTTAAGCATATTTAAGAATATGACATTTTAAGGAAAATAAGGATTCTATGAAGCAGAGTTAAAGGAGTGATATCTAGGCACAGAAGACTACTACTGAAAAGGTATGGGGGGGTAAACTGAGTGTCAGGTGTGAAGAACAGAAAGGTGTCACTTTGGTTGTTACAGAGTACAGGACAAGAAGTAATGATCAATAAAGCTAGAAAAATACAATGGAACCAAGTTGTGTCAAAAGTTTATGTACCAACATCTACTGTAGAAGATAAAGGAGAAAAATTCTATGAAAAATCCATTAAGATCTTCCAAATTAAATCAACACATACCTTTATAATCATGACTTCAATGCCAAGGTGGGAATATATGGAGACAGCAAGAATTAAGTTGGAAAATACAGATCAGAGAGGGGTTAAAGACTTGTGGAACACCTAGACTGCTTCTGCCTATACAATGCAACTATTTTATTAAAAGAAATAATTCAGCAGGAGCTAGACATCACAAATATAAAATAAAATTATCACAAGTAAAACTGATTAAATTTTCTGGGAATGGAAACACATTACTGATGTAAGAGCAATTCCTATTGGGTAAAGTTGTATACACCAACTTCTCAATTGTATCAAAACTGATTGAAAGATGCAAACAAGTTACTGATTGTAGTAGGCCAAGATCTTCTGGGGTCTTGGCTCCCCAGTTCTATGAGGCCATTACACTGGTATGCAAGGAGAGTATAATCTTGTTGTGTGGATGTTCTCATTGGTTTCATGAATATCTAAACAAAGTACTGAGTTAATCTGCAAAGCCTTGATTGTGCACCCTGTTTGTTTGTGCCTCTGGACATGGTCTTAGGATAAAGAGCTTAACAAGTGATTGGCTTTGGGCTGGGGTAGAGAAAGATCGAGACCAAGGGTGGTTCCTTGCATTCTGCAAAAGGGTATATAAACCTTGTATCTTCCATATATCTTTGGGTTGGTATGGAATGGCTCTGCAATAAATAGACTATGAAATACCTCCCCATCTCTCCGGCTCTTTCCTTTATTCAGCTGAAAGCTTTTCCTCACTTTCTCTTTATTTCACTCAGCTGGTAGCTAGACCCAGCCTGGGCTAGCCGCAACAACTGATAACAAAAAAAAAATGGACTACGGACAGAAGAAAGGTCACAAAGACTATAACAATTTCATAGATAACTTTAACCAATAAAAATAAATTGCCATTAATCACATTTTTAAAAAATAAAAAAATTCATATAATCATATCCTAAGTACAGAAAATGTCTTTGACAAAGCATAACATTTATTTTAAAAACCCTAAAGCATGAGCATATAAATGCATTTTCTTTATATGTACATGTGTATGTGCATATACAAACATACTGCATATATTTATATGGATACACACATATTCTCCACATTCCTATTCCTGCAAAAATCTAAAAAAGAACCAGGATAAGAATAAAAAAAAAAATCAAATGAGAAAATACATTAAACGCCTTGAACCACCTGAGAAATGCACAAAAAATAAGCCAGAAACTCAAGGGCTATATCGAAAAGGAAACCAGCAGAAATGTCAGTGCTGGAGAAGGCTAATATGATACTTATAGTCTACAAGGCTATTGGATGCAGCAAAAACAGAGTTTCATCAAGAAAGTCTCAAGGGCAGACAAAAACCCAAAGTGTGAACTGCTGAAGCCAATGAGAAAGCAGAGACAGGTTGGGAAGCAGTAGCATTCAGACCAGTATATCTCAAGTCCAGAATCTCCAAAGACATCAGCAGTCTTTCCTGAAATACCATAAGCCTTGAAGATACAGTACTCTGAAAAATCAAAGATTTTTATTTTTATTTTTTATTGGGGATGTGGGGGGAGAGAAGAGAATAAAATCTACTGCTGTTTTTAGAGTGAAGGAACCACGGGCTGCAGAGTTTTCAGTAGGAACTTAGGTCAAGAACAAGCAGAGCCAATAATTCCAAAAAATTTAGGAGGATACAGAGTCTGACCTTGGCAGTAAAACTGAGTTAAGGACCTAAGGTAGGAAATAAGTAAGCAGAAGACATCAACTTCTAAAAGCTTACTTTAGATACAGAAATGTCCAAAAATCCAATCTTAACAACAGTAAGCAGAGATTCAAAAGGGAAAAAAATGTATTTTCCACAATGGATACACAAGTACCTAGAAGGAATTAAAGAATGGATTTTTAAAAAAGAATAAAAATTCTTGAGGAAAGACCTCTAAGAAAAATAACATAAAAAAGGAAATACAACAACATGTACTCTGAACCAGCGAAACTGGCCTCTTGGTTGTTACCCAAAGAAGATTCTCTATCTCTTAGCTCTGGTCATTTACTCTGGCTGTCCTCTAAGCCTAGAATACTTTCCAACTACTGACCTCATTCTTCCTTCAAGTCCCAGTTAAAATACTACCTTCAACTAGAAGTCTTCCATAACCCCCCAGTTCTAATACTTTCCCTCCATTAATTTTTTTCCTATTTATCCTATATATAGTTTTATAGAGATACATATGTATGTATGTATATGTATGTATGTGGTACATATGTTTGCAAGTTGTCTCCCCCATGAGATAGAAGCTCTTTGAGAATAGGGACTGTCTTTTGCCACTTTTTGTATCCCCAGCACTTAGCACAGTAGCTGGCACATAGTAGGCAGTTAATAAATTTTTACTGATTGATTACTCAAAGTAATGGATTCTCTGAAAATCAGAACAGACCAAAATGAAATCAATGACTATATGAGATAAAAAGAAATATTAGAACAAAATTAAATCTAGTGTAAAAAAATAGAATAAAATATTATATAAATCAAATTTAAATTTAAAATTAGAAAACTGGTCAAAGAAAAAAATTTAGAACCATCAAATCCTGTGAAAACCATGATCAAAAGAAAAATCTAGATACAGTATTTCAAAAAAACCATAAATGAAAAAAGCCCAGAGTCAGAGAGCAGATGACGCCACCAAACATTTTCTAAAAGAAACTCCAAAATGAAAAGTCCCTACAACAAAATGACCAAAAACCAGAGCTTCCAGATGAAAGAAAAAATACCGTACCCAAGCAAAAATCACAATTCACCATTTTATATTGCTTCTTCGTTAAAGTATGTAATTCAAAATATTACAGCAAAAATAGCCCCTGCCCTCAAAGTGCTTGTATTGTTTTAAGGGCAACAATATACACAGAAATAAATGTATACAAAATAAATGCAAAGTAATGGGGGAGGGGGAGAAAGATGAAGAGCATTTATAGTTCAGTGGACCAGGAAAGGCTTCCTGTAAAAGGTGATGCTTTTACAGAGTTCTGAATGGATTCTCAGAGGGGGAGATCAAGGAGAAGTACATCCCAAGAATAAGGGGTCAACAACTGCAAAGACACAGAGACAAGAGATGGCAATACCACATGGGGGGCATCAAGAAATGTCCAAAGGGCTGGAACAGGGATTACAAGAAAGGAAACAATGAAAGAAAGATTATATCCAGGTTATTAAGGGCTTTAAAAATTAAACAGAGCTCCCCCCCTCACTGAATTCTATAAATCTAGCCAAAAAAATGAACAAGAAAGAAGTTAAGGAGATAAATACACTTTTCCCCACTTCATAGTATTTTTATTTTTGTCAATTGCATATAAAGATAGTTTTCAACATTTGCTTTTATAAGACTTTGAGTTTCAAATTTTTTCTCTTTCCCTCTCTCCCCAAGACAGCAAGCAATCTGATACAGGCTATACATGTATAATCATACTAAACATATTTCCATATTAGTCATGTTGTTAAAGAACAATCAGAACAAAATGGGAAAACCACAAGAAAGAAAAAAACAAAAAAAGTAAAAATACTATCTTGCAATGTGCATTCTGATTCTACAGTTCTTTCTTTAGATGTAGATTAGCATTTTCCATCATGAACCTTTAAGAACTATCTTGGATTAATGTATTGCTGAAAAGAGCTAAATCTATCAAAGTTGATCACTGTATAATGTTGATTTTACTACGTACAATATTCTCCTAGCTACACTCATTTCACTCAGGATCAGTTCATGTAAGTCTTTCCAAGTTTTCCTGAAACTCGGCAGCTTAATTCTACTACATTCATAGAACACAACTTGTTCAGTCATTCCCCAACCTGATGGGCACCCCAATATCCAATTCTTTGCCACCACAAAAAAAGAGTTGCTAAAAATATTGTTCTGCAAGTGGGTCCCTTTCCCTTTTTTAATATCTCTTTGCAATACAGATCTAGTAGTGGTATTGCTGAATCAAAAGTATGCAATTTTATAACACTTTGGGCATAGTTTCAAATTGCTCTGTAGAATGTTGGATCAGTTCACAACTCCACCAACAATGCAATAATGTCCCAATCTTCCCACATCTCCAACATTTACTATTTTCCTGTTCTGCCAACATTAGCCAATCTTAAAGGTGTGAGATGGTATGTCAGAGTTGTTTTAATTTACATTTCTCAAATCTATAGTGATTTAAAGCATCTTTTCATATGACAACAGATAGCTTTAAGTTCTTCATCTAAAAACTGCCTACTTATATCCTTTGACCATTTATCAATTGAAGAATGACTTGTATTCTTATAAATTTGACCCAGTTCTCTATATATCTGAACAATGAGGACCTTATCAGAAACACTGGCTATAAAAATGGTTTCCCAGCTTTCTGCTTTCCTTCTAATCTTGACTGTAATGGCTTTGTTTGTGGAAAAACTTTTCTAATGTAATGTAATAAAAATTATCCATTTTGCATTTCATAATGCTTTCTATCTCTTATTTGGTCACAAATTCTTCCCATTTCTATAGATATAACATGTAAACTATTTGTTCCTCTCCTAATGTGCTTATGGTATCATCTTTCATGTCTAACTCATCTACTCATTTTCACTTTATCCTGGTTTATAGTATGAGATGTTGGTCTGTGCTTAGTTTCTGCCACACTCTTTTCCTATTTCTCTGCAATTTTTTTCTAATAGTGAGTTCTTGTCTCCAAAGATAGAATCTTTGAATTTATGAAAAAGTAGATTATTATAGTCATTGACTACTTTGTCTTACATGCTTAATTTATTCCATTTATCCATCCTCTAGTTCTTAGCCAGTACCAAAGAGTTTTGATGACTGCCATTTCATAATATAATTTTAGATGTAGTATAACTAGGCCACCTCCTTCTGCATTTTTTTCCATTAATTCCCTTGATATTCTTGATCTTTTGTTCTTGCAGATGAATTCTGTTATTATTTTTCCAGCTCTATCAAATAACTTTTTTAGTTTGATTTATATGGTAATGAATAAATTGATTTAGGTAGAACTGTCTTTATTATATTAGTTCAGTTTACCCATAAGCAACTGATATTTTTCCAGTTGTTTAAATGTGTCTATTTCTGTGAAAACTGTTTTGTAATTGTGTTTATAAAGTTCCTGATTTGTCTTGGCAGGTAGGCTCCCAAATATTTTATACTTCACAGTTATTTTAAATGGAATGTTTCTATCTTTTGCTGCTGGGTTTTGTTAGCATTATATAGAAATGACAATGAAGGGGCAGCTAGGCAGTGAACAGAGCACTAGCCCTGGAGATTGGGAGAAGCTGAGTTCAAATTGGGTCTCAGACACTTAACACAGTACTAGCCCTGTGATCTTGGGCAAGTCACTTAAATCCAACTGCCCTGCTCCAAAAAGAAAAAAAATGCCAATAATTTATATGGGCTTATTTTATATCCTACAACTTTGCTAAAGTCACTAATTATCTCAAACAGTTTTTAGTTGACTCTCTAGGATTTTTTAAGTATGCCATCATATCATATGCAAAGAGTAATTTTATCTCCTCATTGCCTATTCTAATTCCTTCAGTTTCTTCTCCTACTGCTAAAGCTACCATTTCTAGTACAATACTAAATAACAGTAGTGATAATGGGCATGCTACGTTTTGAAAAATTTGTCATACATGTTTCATCTGTTGTGTAACAGAGTTAAAGTCATAGGGGTTACCATATTTTCCAGATAAACACACAAAATGCAAGTTATAACCAATCAGTGGTGAAGTCTGCTGATGGGTCTTAACAAGCAAGCATTGGCATGCTAGCACGTCACACATTGTGGGGAAATCCAACACACATCAGAAAGTATATGTACATATAAGGACTTGTTTACAAATACAGTAATATATGGTTAGGTAGTGCAATATTGCAATAACAAAATTTCAAAACAGGAAAAATCCCACAAATTTACAATAAATTATTAAATTTAAGATGTATTTTACAAATTTTATATTTACTGAAATGATGTAAATTTTTTTACAAAAAAAACCCTGTTAAAACGTTAAAGAAAACAGATTTCCAGAAGGGTGGTGAGTAATTTTATTTAATTTTTCCTAAGTGGGCAGGAGGTCAAATAAGTTTGAGAACCTCTGTTCTAGTTTATTCACATTGCAGATAACGCTTCCTGGTTTTAGATACATACTATTACTTATTTTAAGGAAAACTCCATTTATTCCTATGCTTCCTACTGTTTTTAATAGGAATGGATTGCTGTATTCTCTCAAAAGCTTCTTCTGCATCCAATGAGATAAACATATAATTTCTGCTAGTTTTATTATTAATATAGTCAATTATGTGATAGTTTTCCTAATACTGAACCAGTTCTCTATTCCTTGTATAAATCTCAACTGGTCACAATGTATTATCCTGGTGATAAATTGCTATAATCATCAATTTTATTTAAAATTTTTGCATCAATATTCGTTAGGGAAATTGGTCTATAATTTTCTTTCTCTACTTTGGCTCTTCCTGGTTTAAATATGAGAACAATATTTGTAAAAAGAATCTGGTAGAATTCCTACCCCCCATTTTTCTACACAGCTTGCATAGTACTGAAATTAATTGTTCCTTAAATGTTTGATAGAATTCACTTATAAATCCATCTGACCCTAAAGATTTTTTTTTCCTTAAGGAGTTCACTGATGTCTTGTTAAATTTCTTCTTCTAAAATGGGTTAAATATTTTATTTCATCTTCTGTTAATCTGGGCGATTTACATTTTTGTAAATATTCATCCATTTGACTTAGACTGCCAGATTTATCTGCAGATACTTGATCAAAATACCTCCTAATTACTACTTTAATTTCCTCTTCATTGGTGAATTCATCCTTTCCATTTTCTGATACTATTAATTTTGTTTTCTTCTTTCTTTTTCTATCAAATTGACCAAAAGTGTATCTCTTTTGTTGTTTTTTTCATAAAATCAGCTCTTAGTTTTATTAGCTCAATAGCTTCCTTACTTTATTAATCTCCCCTTTCATTTTCAGAATTTCTAATTTGGTGTTTGAGAATTGTTTTGTCTTTTCCTAGCTTTTATGGTTACTTGCAAAATTAATTTATCTCTTCTTTCTCTATTTTATTCCTGTAAGCATTTAGAGTTACACTATTTCCCCAAATAAATGCTTTGGCTACATACCATAAGTTCTTTAGTATCTTGTCTAATTACTGATTTTTTTTTTGCTTTTTGGAGGGGGGAAGGTAGGACAATAGGGGCTAAGTGACTTGCCCAAGATCACATGTCTAGTTTTGTGTCAAGTGTCTGAGGCCAGATTTGAATTCTATTCACTGTGCCACCTAGCCACCCCCATTAATTCTCTTTGATAAAATTGTTTCTATGATTTCTTGTCTGAATTACTCATTCTTTAGTATGCATTTAACATGGTATTAAAACTTCACAGTCCCGTGTAGAAAAGCAGAAATGTTAAATGCATACTTTTCAGATCACGATGCAATAAAAATTACATGTAACAAAGAGCCATAGAAAGATAGACTAAAAATTAATTGGAAACTCAACAATCTGATCCTAAAGAACTTGAAAGAATTCACTATCAGCTCTGGTTTTTTTCAGCAAGAATGCTTGAAAGTCCTCCACCTCATTGAATGACCATATTTTCCCCTGGAACAACATGCTCAATTTTGCTGGGTAGTTGATACTTCGTTCCCTTAATCTTCGAAATATCGTATTCCAGGCCCTTTGATCCCTCAATGTAGAAGCT
>CM053593.1:111136115-111146248 GCA_028646575.1 Pseudocheirus occidentalis
CTGTGTTGCACCTTCTTCCATTTCTAACAACATATCTTTGTGAAACAGGGTTTTTCCAGCTTGTTGGTTATCACATCTAAATACAGAAGTAGACTTGTGGAAGATGATCTTCGTTGTGCTCTTGCAAAGACTGCCCTGAGAATTTCTGATCTGGTGAGAAAGAAGCAATCTCAGCCTTCGCACTGAAGTTGGCTTTTTACGCATACTATTGCAAAATGTAGTTTACTGTTGTTATATTAAGACTGTTACCCATGCCACACATGCTTCAAGACAAAATTTCATTTGTTTGTAATTAGAAATAAATATTTCACAATATATAATTACATATTGTTTTTGTGATTAATCACTGTGCTTTAATTATGTTCAATTTGTAACAATGAAAATACATCCTGCGTATCAGATATTTACAGTACGATTCATAACAGTAGCAAAATTACAGTTATGAAGTACCAATGAAAATAATTTTATAGTTGGGGGTCACCACAACATGAGGAACTGTATTAAAGGGTCGTGGCATCCGGAAGTTTGAGAACCACTGATGTAGAGCTTTATATGTTTATCTATTTTCATCACTTTTGTCATTTCTTATAGTGTAGTAATATTCTATTATATTCATGTTCCACAATTTTCAGAATCCAATCTATGATCATTTATTTTGTTTCTAATTCTTTGCTTTCAGAAAAATTGCTTTTATAAATATTTTGGTGCATATGGGGCTTTCTTATCGATGACTTTCTTGGGGTATAATTCCAGTAATGGAATCTTTGGTTTAAAGGATATGAACTCATTTTATTTGCATAATTCCAGATTGCATGCCATAAAGCTTTTAGTTCTTGTTTTTTCCCAGATGTTTATTTCCATATATTTTCTTTTGTTCCTCTTTCTTTCAAATTTATCCAAAACTCAGAGAAAAATATTGAAGTCTCCTTTCACTGTCATGTTACTCTCTATTTTCTCTTGTAGCTCAATTAAGGCTTTGTTTATGAATTTGAACATTAAGACATTTGGAACATGTGTGTATATTAGTAATATACTGCTTTGTTGTCTGTAGTTACTTTCTTTGGAAGGTAATTTTCTTGTTTATTCCCTTTTATTTTTTGAATGTTTCTTTTTCTTTTTTTTCAGACAACATGATCATAACTTCTGCTTTATTAGATTTACTTGATACAAAGTACATTTTTTTCCATCCTCTCAGAATTATTTTATTTATGTCTTTGTTTTTAAAACATATTTCTTGTAAGCAACATATTGTAGAGTTTTGCTTTTTTGGCCAATCTATAATTTTTTCTTTTTAAAATAGTATTTTATGTTTTTTCCCAATTACATATCAAGATAATTTTTAGCATTCAGTTTTACAAGATTTTTGAGTTCCAAATTTTTCTCCCTCCCTTCCTATCCTTCCTCTTCTGAAAATGGTAGATAACTTGATATAGGTTATACATGTGCTGTTATGTAAAGCATTTCCATATTAGCCACAGGTGTGAAAGAAGAAACAGATCAAAAGGAAAAAAAAAACAAAGTGAGAAAAACATGCTTTGATTAGCAGTCAGAATCCATCAGTTCTCTATCTGAATGTGGATAGCATTTTCTATCTTGGTGTTGCTGAGAAGGGATTAGTCATTCATAGTTGATTGTCACACTGTGTTGCTGATACTGTGTACAGTGTTTTCCTGGTTCCACTCATTGCACTTTGCATCAGTTCATATAAATCTTACCAGGTTTGTCTGAAATCTTCCTATTCATCATTTCTTAGTGTGTAATAGTATTCCATTACATTCATATACCACAGCTTGTTTAACTGTTCCCCAAATGATGGGCATTCCTCCAGTTTACAATATTTTGTTACCATAAAAAGGGCAGCTATAAATATTTTTGCATGTGTAGGTCCTTTTTCCTTTTTAATGATCTCTTTGGAAAACAGACTTAATATTGATATTACTGGGTCAAAGGGTATATACACAGTTGATTGCCCTTTGGGCATAGTTCCAAATTGCTCTCCAGAATGGTTAGATCAGTTTACAACTCAACTAGGAATTTGTTAATGTTCCAATTTTCCCCACATTGTCTTCTATATTTATCATTTTCCTTTCTGTCATATTAGCTGATCTGATAGGTGTGAGGTGGTACCTTAGTGTTGTTTTAATTTGTATTTCTCTAATCAAAAGTTATTTAGAGCAACTCTTCATATGTCTGTAGATAATTTTGATTTCTTCATCAGAAAACTGTCTATTCATTTCCTTTGACTGTTTATTATTTGGGGAATGGCTTGTATTCTTTTTTTTTTTGGAAGGCAATTGGGGTTAAGTGACTTGCCTGAGGTCACACAGATAGTTTTTGTGTTAAGTGTCTGAGATTGGATTTGAACCCAAGTCCTCCTGACTCCAGGGCCTGTGGTCTATTCATTGTGCCACCTAGCCACCCTGAATGGCTTATATTCTTATAAATTTAACCCAGTTCTCTATATATTTGAGAAATGAGGCTTTTATCAGAGAATCTTGCTATAAAATTGTTTCTCAGCTTTCTACTTTTCCTCTTGGTTAAATTAATTTTATTTGTACAAAAGCCTTTAAATTTAATATAATCAAAATTATGTATTTTACATTTTGTAGTACACTCTGTTTCTTGTTTGGTTTTGAATTCTTCCCCTCCTCATAGATCTAACAGGTATTTATATATATTCCTTGCTTTTCAAATTTGCTTATGATGTCTCCCTTTATATTTAAATCATGCATCCATTTTGACCTTATCTTGGTTTATGGTGTGAGGTGTTGGTCTGTACCTAGTTTGTGTCCTTTTGCTTTCCAGTTTTCCCAGCAATTTTTGTCAAATGGTGAATTCTTATCCTAAAAGCTCAGGTCTTTGGGTTTATCAAATACTAGGATACTGTCGTTGGCTATTGTGTTTTCTGTACCTAATTTATTCCACTGATCTACCATTCTGTTTCTTAGCCAGTACCAGATAGTTTTGATGCTTACTGCTTTATAACGTAGTTTGAGGTCTGATATTGCCAGACCACCTTCCTTTTTATTTTTTTCATTAATTCCCTTGATATTCTTCACTTTTGTTCTTCCAGATGAATTTTCTTATTTTTTCTAGCTCTATCAGATAAATTTTTGATAGTTTGATTGGTATGGCACTAAATAAGTGAATTAATTTAGGCAGAATTGTCATTTTTATTGTATTGGTTCAGCCTACCTATAAGCAACTGACATTTTTCCGGTTGTTTAGATAATACTCTGTTTGTGTGAAAAATGTTTTGTAATTCTGTTCATGTAGTTCATGGGTTTGTCTTGGCTGGTAGACTCCCATGTATTTTATATTGTTTACAGTTATTTTAAATGGAATTTCTCTTTCTGTCTCTTGCTACTAGACTTTGTTGGTCATATAAAGAAATACTGATGATTTATGTGGGTTTATCCTGCAACTTTGCTAAGGTTGTTATTTCAGGTAGTTTTTTAGTTGATTCTTTAGGGTTCTCTAAGTATACCATAATATCATCTGCAAAGAGTGATAATTTTGTTTCCTCATTGCCTATTCTAATTCCTTTGATTTCTTTTTCTTCTCTTATTGCTATAGCTAACATTTCTAGTACTATATTGAATAATAGGGGTGATAATGGGCATCCTTGTTTCACCCCTGATATTATTTGGAAAGCTTCTAGCTTATCCCCATTACAGATAATGTTTGTTTGAAGGATTTTGATACACATAGCTTATCATTTATGAAGGCTCCCTTTATTTCTATGCTCTCTAGTGTTTTTTTTAAACAGGAATGAGGTATTTTGTCAAAAACTTTCAGCATATATTGATAATATGATTTCTGTAGATTTTGTTATTAATATGATCAGTTATGTTGGTAGTTTTCCTAATATTGAACCAACCCTGCCTTCCTGGTATAAATCTTACCTGGTCATAGTACACAATCCTTGTGATATATTGCTGTAATTGCCTTGCTAGTATTTCGTTCAAAATTTTTGCATCATCATTCATTAGGGAAATTGGTCTAGAATTTTCTTTCTCTATTTTGGTTCTTCCAGATTTAGGTATCAGCACCCTATTTCTGTCATTAAAGTAGTTTGATAGGACTCCGTTAATTTTTCCAAATTTTTACATTATATTGCAATTAATTGTTCTTTAAGTGTTTGGTAGAGTTGTTTTTTTTTTGATGGGGGAAGGCAGGGCATTTGGGGTTAAGTGACTTGCCCAAGGTCACACAGCTAGTAAGTGTGAAGTGTCTGAGGTCAAATTTGAACTCAGGTCCTCCTGACTCCATGCTGGGTGCTCTATTGACTGCACCACCTAGTAGCCCAGGTAGAGTTCATTTGTGAGCCCATCTGGCCCTGGGAATTTTTTCCTAGGGAATTCATTAATGGTATGTTTATTCCTCCTCCTCCCTAAAATGGAGTCATTTATACATTTTGTTTCCTGATCTGTTAATCTAGGTAGTTTATGTTCTTGTAAATATTCAGTGATTTTGCTGAGATTGTCAGATTTATTGGCATATAATTGAGCAAAATATTTCCTGATGATTGCTTTAATTTCTTCTTCATTGGTTGTGATTTCACCCTGTTCATTTTTGATAGTGGATATTCCATTTTCTTCTTAAAAAAATACAGTTAACCAATGGCCTATCTGTTTTTTTAAAAATAAGATCAACTCCTAACTTTATTTGTTGGCTTAATAGTTTGTTTTTTTAACTTTAGTACTATTAATCTTACCTTTGATTTCCATGATTTCCAATTTGGTGCTCAATTCAGGATTTTTAATTTGTTATTTTTTAGGTTTTTTAGTTCCTTGCTCAATTCATTGATCTGTTCTTTTTCTGTTTTGTTGATAAAAGAATTTAGAGAAATAAAACTTCCCCTAAATATTGTTTTGGCTGCATCCCATAAATTTTGTTATGTTGTCTCATTGTTGTCATTCTCTTTAATGAAATTATTCATTGTTTCTATGATTTGTTCTTTGATCCAGTTAGTTATTCTTTAGGATTACATTATTTAGTTTCCAGTTAATTTTTAATCTTTCTTTCTGCTGTCCTTTGCTGAATATATTTTTATTGCTTTATGATTTGAAAAGAATAAATTTAATATTTTTGTCTTTCTACATTTTATTTTGAAATTTTTATGCCCTATTGCAGTTTTTCTGTAGGTGTTGAATGCTCTTGAGAAAAAGATATATTCCTTTCTGTACCTATTCCGTTTTCTCTAAAGGTCTGTCATATCTAACTTTTCTAATATTCTATTTGCCTCCTTAGTTTCTTTTTTATTTTTTGGTTGGATTTATCGACTTCTGAGATGGAACAGTTGAGGTTCCTCACTAGTATAGTTTTGTTGTCTATTTCTTTCCTTTGACTAATTTAACTTCTTTAAGAATTTGGATGGTAGGGGCTGTTAGGTGGAGTAGTGAGTGAATAGAGCACTAGTCCTGGAGGCAGGAGGACGTGAGTTCAAATCTGACTTCAGACACTTAATACTTACTAGCTGTGTGACCTTGGACTTGTCACTTAAACCCAATTGCCCTGCCTTCCTCTCTCTAAAAAAAAAGAAAGAAAAATTTGGATGCTATATCATTTGGTGCAGATATGTTTGGTATTGATATTGCTTCAGTGTCCATGGTACCTTTTAGCAAGGTGTAGTTTCTTTCCTTATCTCTTTTAATTAAGTCTAATTTTGATTTTGCTTTGTCTGAAATCAGGATTGCTACCCCTGCTTTTTTTCAACTTCAGCTTTAGCATGATAGACTCTGCTCCAGACCCTTACTTTTACTCTGTGTATATCTCTGTGCTTCTCGTAAACAACGTATTGTAGGATTGTGGTTTTTGATTTACTCTCTCTAATTCTGTTTTATGGGACAGTTCATCCCATTCATATTCATAGTTATGACTACTAACTGTATTTCCCTCTATCCTAATCTTCTTCCAGTTTGTTCTCTCCTTTTACACTTTCCCTCCTCAGCAGTGTTTTGTTTCTGTCTACCACCTCACCTGATCTGTCCTTCCTTCTGTCAGTCCTTACCACCTCCCTTTATATATTATATATTTAATATATATGTGTGTATATTTATTTATGTATATGTATATATGTGTGTATATGCATATATGTACACATATACGTACATAAAAATATGTAAATATATATCTCCTCCTCTCCTGCTTCCCTGTCTGGTAGATTTCTATATTCAACTGATTGTATATATTATTCCCTCTTTGAGGCAATACTGATGAGAATAAGGTTCAGGTGATGCCCATTATCCACCTTCCCATCTGTCCCTTTACTATATCTTTCATGCCTGTTCATGTGAAATAATTTATCTCATTCTATTAATTCTACTAATTATCTCATATCTCCCTTCTGCACCCATTGTGCTCTTCTTTTTCATCCCTTATTTTTTTTTTAGTCATTACTTCAAATTCACCTTTTACCTGTACTCTCTATGTGTATTCCTTCTAGCTGTACCATTAATGACACAGTTTTTTAAGAATTACAAGTATCATCTTGCTGTGTAAGGTTATTCTACTTACTCTGCTATCTTGGCTCCTAGAAGTACAGCTCTTTTTCATTTTATTGGATTATTAATCCATTCACATTTGAAGTTGAGAGTTGAGTTTATATTTTTCTCCTTTTGTTCCTAATATTGTTTTTTTTTAATTTTAGCCATTTGATCATTTCTCTTCTTCTGCCATAAACACAATGAATCTTTTTAAAGATTGTTCCCACTAGAAAGCAGCTAAGTGGTGAAGTGGATAGAGTGACAGGCCTGGAGCCAGTAAGACTCATCTTCATGAGTTCAAATATGGCCTCTTGTGCTTACTAGTTGTGTGACACTAGGCAGATCACTTAAGCTGGAGAAGAAAATGGGAAACCAATCCAGTATCTTTGCCAGGAAAACCTCAAATGGGGTCACAAAGAGTCAGACAAGACTAAACAACGGCAACTTCCCACTGGCTCTCTTCCCTTCACTCTCGTTGTTCCCTCCTTTTCTCTTTACTGTTTTCCCTTGGGGTTTTGCTTATTAGATCCTTTTTTTCCCCTCCTACTTTTCTCTGGTTATTTAATTTCCTTCTTTCCCATTTTCCTCTTAGTTAAGTACATTCTTTGTTCTTCTCCTCTCCTTTATTATGTTGAAGATCAATTTAAGGTGATGTTTAACATAAAGAAGAAAAAAAAGGTATGATTGCTTTGTATTTGGTCTTCAAAGACTATCCTATTAAAGATGGAGTAAATTTGTTTTACTTGGCCTTAGAAGGTAGAACTAGAAGTAATGGATAGAAGCTGGAAAGAAAGAAATTTATGATTAATATAGGAAAAGTTTCCACTAAATTAGATCAATTGAATAGTATAAATGGACTGCCTTAGATGGAATATTCCTTCATTGGAGGACTTTAAGAAAGCAAAGACTTAATGATCATTTGCTGGGTATCTTGTTCAGTTTCAGTTTAAAGTAGATTATAATAATAACAGGTAGATTATAATAATAACAGGGTATTTGGAAGTAGTAGAATAAGAACTGGCCTGGGAGTCTAGAAGACCTGAGACCCATTCTTTCCTCTGATACTAACTGGATATATGATCCTAGGCAATGAGGTGTTCAGGGAGGATTAGCACAGGGGTGGAAAACCTTTTTGTGTTGGAAGGCTGCATTAATATTTAGCTATAATCAAATAAGACTGTATTCAAGAAACCTCAGTAAAATATATGTACTTTAAAATGTTAAATTGTAAATTTAACTTTATTCAGGTCAGAACAGAAGATTTTCTTTGCTACAAAGTTATTTGTTTGGGCACTCTTGCGAATAGAACATGGGGAATAGATATCTTCAACAACTTTCAAGATAAATGCTGTGCAGTTGGACTGAATTTGGTAAATTTAGTGAGTGTCTGTACAGATGGTGCACCTTCCATGACAGGAAAACATGAAAGGTTTGTTGTGCAGATTAAAAAAAGTTTTAATAGATGCAGATGTTCTCATTTCTTTTCAGTGTATCAGCAAAACCTCTGTGCTAAAGCTACTGTTACGTAAATGTCCATTACTTTGTAAAATGTATTTATTTTGTACAAATCTAACTTATGTACTTAATAATTTCAAAAAGCGAAAACTGTTCATTTTAAAGTTAACTTTTTAATGACTTCGATGTGTCTGCTTTTTGTTGGAAAGCATTTGGATATTTGATTGCAGCGTGGAGGTCTGCAGTTTCAGTTGATTTCCCTAGATGGGTATCAGTCATTTGTGATCTTAAGGCATCTTGATTTGGGTTAGGTAGGAGAATGTAGATTCGAGCAATCAGTGGTTGAAAAGCAAGAAAGCATTTTTTGAACATGTTGCTGAAGCCATGGGTATTCTGCATTTTTCCATATTTCAGTTCTATCTTTCTTAGCATCAAACAATGACTTTAAAATGTCTTCTTCTGAAAGAGAACTCAGTCAATTCCATCTTAGTTGTTTAGGGGCCTTAGTGATATCAACTAGGTGAGGACGCTGAAATGCTAATTTGTGTGTGATGTCATGATTTTCAAAGTCAATGATCCTTTCATTGTATTCTCTAATAATAGGTTTATTACAGCTGTACATTCTTCGAATGATTTGCATATATCATCCTGCTCATCAGTGACCTTTGCTAAGTGGGGAAAATGTTCATCCGAAATTTCATTTTGAAGAAATGTTTTGAAAAAAGATAATTTTTTTGGAAATGATTGAATTTTTGAACACATGTCGTATATAGATGTAGTTTTACCTTGCAAAGAAATATTCAAGTTATTTTGATTTGACATATCACATAGAAATGCAGCAATCCTGTAGAAATCTTTTTTCAGTAATTCACGTTGCTGATTCTGTTCTTCATGAAGTTTAACTATCTGTTCTTGTAGAGATAAAATTTTGGTTAACACCTGTCCCGGTGATAGCCAGTACATTTTAGAATGATATGGCAAATCCACACTGAATACTTCATCATTCAGCATTAGCATGTTACAAAATTGATGATGAGTGTTGCATTTGCATGAATATAATTAAAAATACTTAATTTGTTGCAAAACTATTTAAATACTAACTTTAGCACAGAGAGTTTACTGATATAAGATACACTGAAAAGAAATGAGAGCATCTGGATCTATTAATACTTTGTCTGTTCAACAAACCATGTTTTCCTGTCATGGAAGGTGCACCATCTGTACATACATTCACTAAGTCTACCAAATTCAGTCCAATTTCACAACATTTATCTTGAAAGTTGTTGAAGATATCTATTCCCCTGGTTTCGTTTGCAAGAGTGTCTAAAATGAATAACTCTTTGTAGTAAAGAGAATCTTCTCTTCTGACCTGAATGAAGTATAAAATCTGTGCTGAGTCAGTAGTATCAGTTGATTCATCCAAAGTGATTGAATAATATATAATTTCCTCTTGAAGTATTGCATGAAATTTTTCTGTTAAGTTGAACACCAATTCATGTTTCTGATCAGTTATGGTTCTTCTTGAAAGAGGCAGTTGTTTGTACTTTGAAATGTTATCAGGATCTAAGCATCCTACCAAGTTTGGCAGTGCATTCTTTTTTTTTTTAATCTTTTTAAAATCTTTTTTTATTGACTTGTTTGTTTACTTTTAGTTTACAAGATTCAGTTCCAGAATCACTTGAGTTTCAGATTTTTCTTCCCTTCCTCCCCACCCCTGCCATGGTGGCATACAATCATGAATAGTATCTGCAAACTCTTTCACACTGTACAATAGTCTGGTTATATCGGTGTTATAGTCAATGGAATAAACAATGAGAAAAGAGAAACAAAAATTGAACATAGAAAAGAATGATAGCATGCATTGCTTCCGTCTCCATTTAAACTCTGGTCTTTCTGGATCTTTCTCTGAATATAGACATCTTCCATCCTGAGACTTGTAGGGTTGTCTTTTAACTGTGTGTTGCTGAGAGGAGTCTAGGTTTTCAGAGTTGGTCGTCACAATATGATGTATCTGTGACTGTGTACAAATTTTTCCTGGTTCTGCTCTTCTCACTTAGCATCAATTCATATAGGCCTCTCCAGGTAAATATGAAGTTCATCTCCTTCCCATTTCTTATCGTACAATAATATTCCATCACATTCACATACCATAACTTGTTCAGCCATTCCCCAATTGATGGGCCTCCCTTA
>CM053593.1:111146348-111174269 GCA_028646575.1 Pseudocheirus occidentalis
TTTGCCACCACAAAGAGAGCTGCAATAAATATTTTTGTACATATGGGACCTTTTCCCACTTCTGTGATCTCTTTGGGATATAACCCCAAAAGTGGTATTACTGGGTCAAAGGGTATGCAATTATTTATAGCCCTTTGGACATGGCAGTGCATTCTTTCATCATTTCTACATCATAAATAACTTCTCTTTTTTCCCCCTGAGTATATAAGCTCCTTTATAAATTGCTTCAGCAGTATCATTTCCAGGTATTATTGCTACTTGAAAGAAGTTGTCTTTGCTTTTGCTTCTGATCTTTAAATTTCTTCTCTATAGCCTTTTATGCCTCTCCCTCTGATTTAAAATATTTCTTGTCCTTATGAGTGTTATAATGCTGATGAGCATTGAATTTCTTTAATATTGATATTGTAGTATTACAAAGCAAGTAAATCATCTTATATTTAGCAGAAACAAGATGATATTGCAATTTCCAATACTCATTAAAAATGTTTTCTTTAGCATTCTCTTGATCTTCTTTGACATGATGGGTTATTAAGCAAACAGAATTAAAAAACACTGTTGAGTTGTGCAGCTATTTACAAATTCTATTTCAAACAGAAATGCAGTGCACTGTTGTCAAAAGCTGATAACAGATTGGCATACTCGACTCCCATAACCTCCTACCAACCAGCCTCATGCTGTAGTGGCACCAGTCAGGCAGGAGAAGTTAGAGCTAAATAATGAGTGTAGTAATTGTCATTTAACCCTCATTGCTTACTAATGTTATAATTATACCTGTCATTCTGGAAGGATTATTTTGTTGAAACTTATTTTAGTCTTTGGTATTTTAAATACATTCACTTAAAAATAAAATAAAACTATGAAAGATGAACAAAAATGTATTAATAAAAATAAAAGGATTTGTTCTATAAACTTTGGATTCAGTCAAAAGCTACACTTAAGGACTAGAAGGCCACATGTGGCCTTAAGATTGCAGGTTCCCCATCCCTGGACTAGCACCTTTGATGTGCGTGCTGTTTAGGGCTGAACATTTTGGTGTCTGCCTGGCATCAGTTCTTACCTGTGGCTCCAAGAAGCTGTAGCATATACACTGCAGCCACACCTTGGTAAACCATTTTGGCAGATGGGTTAAAAAAGGTTGAGGGTAATTGATTGACTTCAAACCCATAGGTAAGTTAGAGGGGTGACTGCCCCAGGCATGTGAAGATTTCCCCCAGTGGAATAAGTGGATAGGAACAATTTGTTCTAATTGCTATGAAGACAGCGGAAACAAGCACTGTGGAGCACTTTGAGCTTGGTCAGACATGACAGATGCCAAGTTTATCCAGTGCATTCTGAGCCATCTCCAGTCATGTTGGCTTTTATCTTGCCCCTGGACTTCAGTGACTAGAAGAGAGATTGAGGCTGACAAACTTGGTACAACCCTACCTTACTTAAACCCAGTTCAAGCACAAATCAAGTCATTACCTTTTGATGTCATTGATTCTCTTTGAGAATGAAGTACAACAAACCTAGTAACTCTTTGAGATTGAACCAACAAATCAACAGATATTTCTTAGGCCCCTACTATATTCCAGGCACTGTACTAAGCATGGAAAATATAGAGAAATGCAAAACACAGTCCTTTCTCTGAAGGAGCTCACAGTTTAATGTTAGAGACAGCATTCAATCAACTATATATAAACAAGATTTAAACAGGATAAATTAGAACTAATCTCAGAGTGAAGGCACTAAGATTAAGAAGAACTAGGAAAGTTTTCTCATACAAGGCAGGACTTTAACTGGGAGTTTGAAGGAAGCCAGGAGACAAAGAGTTCCAGGCATGGAAGAGAGTGTAGCCAGTGCAGGATTTGCTCTTCTCACTCAGCATCACTTTATAGAAGTCTCTCCAGGTTATTATGAAGTCTGTATGCTCCTCATTTCTTATAGCACAGTAGTATTCCTACATTCATATACCACAACTTGTTCAGCCATTCCCCAATTGATGGGCATCCCCTTATTTTCCAGTTCTTTGCCACCACAAAAAGAGCCACTATAAATATTTTTGTACATACAGGTCCTCTTCCCACTTCTCTGATCTCTTTAGGATATACCCCTAGAAGTGGTATTGCTGGGTCAAGAAGGTATGCATTTATTTATACCCCTTTGGGCATAGTTCCAGATTGCTCTCCAGAATGGTTTGATCAGTTCGCAGCCCCACCAACAATGCATTAGTGTTCCAGTTTTTCCACATCCTCTCCAGCATTTATCATTTTTCTGTTTTGTCATCTTAGCCATTCTGGCCAGTGAGATGTGGTACCTCAGAGTTGTTTTGATTTGCATTTTTCTAATCAGTACTGATTTGGAACATTTTTTCATATGCTTATAGATATCTTTAATTTCATCTTTTGAAAACTGCCTGTTCATATCCTTTGATCATTTATCAATTGGGGAGTAGCTTGTATTCATATAGATTTGACTCAATTCTTTGTATATTTTATTTTATTTATTTATTTTTTGGAGGGCAGTTGGGGTTAAGTGACTTGCCCAAGGTCACACAGCTAGTTTTTGGGTAGAGTGTCTGAGGCCGGAGTGTCTGAGGCCGGATTTGAACTCAGGTTCTTTTGACTCCAAGGCGGTGCTCTATTGACTGCACCACCTAGCCGCCCCATTTCTTTGTATATTTTAGAAAAGAGGCCTTTATCAGAGACACTGGATGTAAAAATTCTTTCCTAACTTTCCACTTCCTTTCCATCTTTTGATATTTGTAACATTGGCTTTATTTGTACAGAAGCTGTTCAATTTAATATTTAATATAATATAATCGAAAGTATCCATTTTGCATTTTATAATGCTCTCTCTCTTGTTTCGTCATGGTCTTCCCCTCTCCATAGATCTGACAGGTAAACTGTCCCTTGCTTTCCCAGATTGTTTACAGTATCAGCCTTTATACCTAGAAAATGCACCCATTTCAACTTTATTTTGGTGTACGGTGTTAGATATTGGTCTGTGCCCAATCAGCCATACTGTGTTCCAGTTTACCCAGCAGTTTTTGTCAAACAGTGTTCTTATCCCCAAAACTGGGGTCTTTGGGTTTATCAAACAGTAGATTAGTGATTGGCTGCTGAGTCTTGTGTACCCAATCTATTCCATTAATCCACTTCTCTATTCCTCAGCCAGTATGAAGTAGTTTTGATAACTGCTTCTTTATAATACAGATTAAAATCTGGTATGGCTAGGCCACCTTCCTTAGCATTTCATTTCATTAATTGCCTTCATATTCTGGACCTTTGGTTCTTCCAAATGAATTTTGCTACTATTTTTTCTAGCTCTACAAAGTAATTTTTTGGTAGCTTGATTGATATGGCACTAAATATGTAATTTAATTTAGGTAAGATTGTCATTTTTATCATGAGCTAAATTAGTTTGACCCAGCCATGAGCAATTGATTTTTTTCCAGTTAGATCTGATTTTATTTGTGTGAAAGGTGTTTTGTAATTGTGTTCATATAAGCCCTGGGTTTGTTTTGACAGGTAGATTCCCAAATGTTCTAAAATGTCTGCAGTAACTTTAAATGGAATTTCTCTTGCTGTTGGGTTTCATTTTATACATACATATATATATATATATATATATATGAATGATGCTTAGGATTTGTGTGGATTTATTTTATATTCTGCAACTTTGCCAAATTTGTTTATTATCTCAAGTAGTTTTTTTTAATAAGCAATTATTTCTACCAATCCTTTCACTATCAGAGTATGTTGTTTTTCTGGTCCTAGTGTTTTGAACTTAAGGGTAGCTGGATACTCATTTGGGTATATCTTTACTTACCTTGGCTATCATCTCCCTATTAACCATTTTTATTCTGTTGGATAATTCTTCTTTGTAGGGGAAAAAAAACCAGAACAAAATAGTTGAACAGGTCTGTTTTCTTTTTCATCCATTATCATTGTTCCATATACCTTAACAGCAGTCTTACCCCTTCTTTGACCCTTCTTTTTCCTCCTTTATAGCAGAAAAACAAAATTAAACAATTTTTCCTCCTAGCCTTATTCATATCTTCTCTTTAGCAATTCTGACAACAATTTTGCAAAAACATACCATACTTTTGTATTCATTTTTTGTTATCTTCTGTATTTATATTTTAAAAATTTAATAGTTGAGAATTTCCCTAGGTATCTACACTTCTCATTGGGCAATTTCCCTTTTCTCATTATATGTATCTTTCTTTGTGGTTTCATGATTTCATTCTTTATAGTTTGATGTTCTTTTTCAGCAAACTTCCTATGTAAAGTTTTAGTTCTTGGAAACCTACCTCTTCTTTCCCTGAACCTTTTGAAATGTGTACTTCTTATATCTAGAGTATATATTGGACTACTTCTAGCTTTCTTCTGCTTTGCTGCCAAAAATTCTGAGATGCAGTAGTCACTCCCTGGCACGATTGTTTTCATTTACACTACAACAACCAGTTTTTTATCTTGTTAGTTTCTACATTTACTGAAAAAGGAATCTATTATTAAGGCAGGTCAAGAAATTTTTAGCTTTTGTGGATATTTATGAGGTGGGGAGAAGGAAAGAAAAAGGAGGGGGGAGGGAAGGAGGAGGATAAATAGAGGGAAAGAGAGGGGGCAGGGAAAGAGGAAGAGTGAGTGTACCCTATTAGATTTATAAAGTTCCTTATCACTACTATATCATACCTATGTCTCATGCTTGTGATCTGCTTCTTAAATTCTTCATCTCTTTCCTCTTTCTGACCAGGTGATGGGTGGTGGTGCTGGTGCTGGTGGTGCTGGTGGTGCTGGTGGTGCTGGTGCTGGTGCTGGTGGTGCTGGTGGTGCTGGTGGTGCTGGTGGTGCTGGTGGTGCTGGTGGTGCTGGTGGTGCTGGTGCTGCTGGTGCTGGTGGTGCTGGTGCTGGTGGTGGTGGTGGTGCTGGTGCTGGTGGTGCTGGTGCTGGTGGTGGTGGTGGTGGTGGTGGTGGTGGTGGTGGTGGTGCTGCTGCTGCTGCTGCTGCTGCTGCTGCTGCTGGTAGTGGTAGTATGTATTTATTTAATTTTTCATTTTTCATGCCTTTACTCCTCACCTAAATGTTCTTCATGGTTCCTCGATTTCCTCATGTGGTTTTATCATTGCGCACAGTACTACTTTGCTTCATCTGACCTATTCCTTTTGAATAAGTTATATCCCAGTCCCCATATTTTTTTTGTGGTCTTTTCCCGCCAAATCCCATTGGGGATTTGAGTTCAGATTCCAACTTGAACATAGTTAGATTTGGTAGAATGAAATGTTTTTTAACCTCTTTATTATATTCTGCTTGATATCAGGAAAATCATCTATAGCATGAGTATTCACATCCTGATTAACGAATGGTGAAGAACTGAACATTTATTTAATTTTTGATGAATATATCCTGCCTGGAAAGTCCTAGAGGTAAATAAAAATAAAATTAATTTAAAAAGAAAACTGGTGCACATGATATAAAATGAGGTACTTCATGAGTAAGGATGAGAAACAGTGGTATTACACTTTGTGGGAAATAGAACAAACTTTTTGAGAAAGGAAAGGAAAAATATGATCCAGTTAAAACCAAAATGTTTATATCAGCACATACCAAGAATTTTTCAGTAGACCATTTTAAGGGCAAAAGCAAAATTGGAAAAGGTTAAATACTAATTTTTAATAAGTTCTGTTAACCTGATATTTTTGAACCAAGGTAGATCATAGTTTTTTTTAATATAACTGTATATTCTGAAAAAAAATGAAAGTAGAAGGGCAACTCTTTATCATTATTTAATTAAATAAAAACTGCATTTACATTGGATTGTAAATTTACATGTGTTTTAAAACTTTTTATTCATTTTAAACTTAAATACAAAAGAAGAAAAGGAAAAAAAGCAATGTACGTAGAAGAACATAAGAGAGGATTTAATATAAAACAATAATTTCTGTTTCGTGAAAACCTATGATAAATCTTACTCATTGTTTTCAAAGCAACCCAGCTTTTCTGTGCTTCTTTCTAGATTTTCTGCTGTGTACTTTTTATTTTACTTTTCTCCTTCAACCACTCTTCCTCTACCCTAGAGAAGGATATAATTAAACATGAATATATATGTAGACATATATCTATAGACACACATATATGCACATATACATATATGTAGGACCATGACATGCATGTTTCTGTTTGTCATTTCTTTCTTTGGAGGGTGGACAGCATCTTCCTTCATATATGTGCAAGTCTTTATTTGTTTTTTCTAAACCAACCAGCTCATCATTTCTTATATCATAGTAGTATTTCATCATTATCATATACTATCTGAAAGATTGTTTAGGAAAGTTTTCCTCCCCAATTTTCTGCTTTCCTTCTAATGTTGGCTACATTGGCTTCATTTCTATCAGAAAATTTTAGTTTAAAATAATTGAAATTATCTATTTTATACTACTATAATGCTCTCACCTTATACTATATCAACCAGCTCATCATTTCTTATATCATAGTAGTATTCAATCTCAATCATATGCTCTTTGAGAGACTGTTTATGAAAGCTTTTTACTCCAGTTTTCTGCTTTCCTTCTCATCTTGACTACATTGATTTTATTTATACAAAAATTTTTAAATTTAAAATAATGAAATTATCTATTTTATACTACACTAATGCTCTCACTTTATAATATAGTTCTAGGTCTGCTACTGCTGAGTTTCCTTTCTTTTACGTTTTTTCCCCCTAGTTTCTTTGACATTTTTGACCTTTTGTTCTTCAAAATGTATTTTGTTAGTATTTTTTCTAACTCAGTTGATTAATTTTTAATAATTTAATTGGGATAGCATTGAATAAATCAATTAATTATGTAAAATTGTCTTTTATAAAAATTATATTGACTTTACCTTCCCACAAATAATGAATTGAAATCTGACTTCATTTGTTTAATTTAAATATTTAAAAATGTTTCTTATGTAAATTAAAAATTATTGAATCTTGTAAATACGGTTTTCTTTCTCTATCTCTGTGTATTTGGGTTATTTTTAGGATTAGTTATTAATGTAACATCCTCTCAAGTTCAATACAAGTGCAGTACAGAAATGAAAAGAATGTTTTTGTTTTTATAAACTTTGGATCAGAAATCCATGACATATGTTAGCCTTATAAAACATTTTCCCACATGTAATGGAATAAATTACTTTATACTTTTAAGTAGAAGGTAGCCATGATTTCAGTGCTTGAGTATTCCTTCCATTGGTATTAATTGTGAACCATCATTTCCTTCCCACACTGTAAAGTTCTTATCTAAGTCTTTTGATACCATGTCAAATATCATCTGTGGAATAAACTCAATATACTGAAGTTCTTCCTTTAATATTCCCTCTACTATTTTAAAATATTTTTTTTCTTTATGTATGCCAATTTAGAAACTCAGTCATATGTTGATGTTTTAATATACAACAGTATCTATTGGTTGTTTCAATCTGAATTTCCTGATACATCTCAAATTTAGAATATCTGAAACAAAACTTGTCTTTCCCCCCAAACCTACCCATCTTCTGAACTTATTCTTGTTTATATTGCCATAGAGTTTCTCAAAAATCTGTTCCTTTCTTAACCATTCACATAGCCACCACCACTTGCCTGGACTATTCTGATGGTTTCTTGTATGGTATGTAAATTTGTAAAGCTTTTAAGCTAAAGTGCCTGGTACGTAGTAGAACTCACTCCCTTCCTCTTGTCTTCCCTTAAGTCTTTCCCTGTAGTAATTCTTTCTCTTGATAGCCAACAAAGTGATTTTCCTAAAATGCAGGTTAACTTGTGGCTTTCTGTTTACCTCTAGGAGCAAGTATAAACTGTTTTGTCTTTTAAAGCTCTTCAAAGTTGACCTCTTCTACTTTTTCAGTCTCTTTATATGGTACTCCTTGCCATGATATCTGTGATCCAGTCATATTCTTTGCTGTCTAGTCCTCATTCTCACCCTCCCATTCCCTTGCTTTGGGTGCCCCTTCTTTGGAATGCTTTCCTTACACGCCTTCTGCCTCTTGGAGTCTATAGTTTCCTTCAACACTCAGCTCAAATGCCTTCTTCTACTAAGAACCTTTTCTTATATCTCTAGCTACTGGTTTATTTGTCTTCAAAGTTACTTTGTTTCTCACTTGTACCTATCTGTCTTGTCTGTCTGTCTGTCTCTGTATCTATCTGTCTATCCACACACACACGCAAATATGTGAAAAATATTGTTCTCCTTGTTTGAGATTCTTGTGAGGTTTTTGAGAGCAGCAACTATTTCACTTTGTATTCTTATTGCTTAGCACAGTGGTACATATTAAGATGTTTGAAAAATGAATGCTTTTGGAAAGATTGATTATGCTACCTCTGGTATTAAAATCATTGTTACTTATATGTAATACAGTCTGCCCTCCTTATTCTGTTAAGTTACAGGCCTAGCTCATTGTTGTGTATAGTATTTGTTCAATATGTGTGTTACTATTTTTACTATTTGTTATTGATGAAATAATCCAAAGAGCATTTTATCCTGTGCTAGTCAATCTTCGTTCCATTTGCATTTCTCTCCCTCTCCCTCTCCCTCTCCCTCTCCCTCTTCCCTCTCTCCCTCTCCCTCTCCCTGTCCCTCTCCCTCTTCCCTCTCTTCCCTCTCTCCCTCTCCCTCTTCCCTCTCTCCCTCTCCCTCTTCCCTCTCTCTCTCTCCCTCTCCCTCTTCCCTCTCTCCCTCTCCCTCTCTTTCTCCCTCTCTCTCTCTCTCTCTGTCTCTCTCTCTCTCTCCCTCTCTCTCCCTCTCCCTTTCCCTCTCCCTCTCCCCTTCCCTCTCCCTCTCCCTCTCCCTCTATCTCCCTCTCCCTCTCTTTCTCCTTCCTGGCACTGTTGTTCCAATCTTTTGGTTTCATTGGTTTACCTTTTACCACTAGTTTGAGGATTGCCAACAGTTTCCCTATTACTTGAACTTTTTAGCAAGAGATACAATCAGGGATAAGACTTAATATACAAATGCCCAGCAGTTAAAATATTTATATAAATGATTTTGAGGGAGTGTATAAATCTCAGATTTTCCCTATTTTTATGGTAGAATAAGAACTCAGGCACCTGAATAGGAAAGAAACAACACTGAAAGGGAAAAGGAAGCTGGAAAGGGAGCATGGAGACTTATTTTTCTGTGGAATAGGAGTGGGTTTCTCTTCTGTTTATATTAATCTATGAATAAATAGAAGTTGTGTTCAAAGGTACTTTGTATTTTGCAGAACCTCAAACTTTTGTGTAACTCTATTACTTAACTGTATGGGTGTGTGTAGGGGCTGAATATCAAAATTTTCTATTTCCTTGAGGTGCTGTTCACTTTTCACTTGTTTTTGTCCCTTGCTTTATTGTAGACCGCTCTCTCCTTTTCCATGTTCTGAGCAGTACCTATGGATTCACTTATAGTCGTTGAGTATTGTTACTTTCCAAAAGAAAGAGATTTTGAATTGGGTTTAGCTTGGCCAAAAACTATTCTGTAAATAAATCTTTTATGGATCTGGTTCCATTCTTAGATTAGGAAACTTCTGGATATATTGTAAACTGTTGACTGTTGAGGCCAGATAACTTTATTAACTGTTTTCTTACTCTTCCAATATAGGTATAGCTAAATGATAATCTCTAGTTTATCTTTTCAAAATAACTTTAACATTAATGCCAACAAATCATTTGGAATCAGTCAGCAATTAACCAAATAATTCCAATTATTTTATAATTAGCTGTTTACTATGTTTCAGGCATTGTGCTAAGTATACAAAAGCAACTTCAAGGAGCTTACATTCTTATGGAAAGCAGTATGCCAGTATATACAGAACATGTACACAATGAATGTTGAACAGAGTAGTTTTGGGAGAGAGTGCCCTAAAACCTGAGTGTCCCCAGAAAGGCTTCATGAAGAAGGTGGGACTTAAGCTTTAAGGGAACTAGGTATTCCAAGAGGTGGAGATGAAGGAGGAGTGCATCTCAAGCATAGAGAATGGGCAGTCAGTGCAGAAAGACATGGGAGGTGGTGGAAAAACAAGTAGTTTGTATGGCTGGACTACAGAGTATAAAACAGGAAGTCTTATTAGAAGACTAGCAAGGTAGAAAAGTGTTAAGTTGTGAAAAGTTTGTGTTTTGTCTTAGAGAAAATAAGGAACCAGAGAAGTTTGTTGACTAGAAGTGGGTCTGCATGTCATAAAAATCACTTTGGCAACTCTGCTGAGGATGGATTGGAGTGGGAAGAAGCTTGTAAAAGGAAGACACACACATACAAAGTTTATTGCAATTTTCTAGGAGAAGTGATGAAGGCCTGAACTAGGTGGTGATCTGTATGAATTTGATTACCTCAAATGATCTTTTTCTCTATAGAAGGAAGCAATTATAAGCTCTTTCAGTCATGGGGCAAAGGATGGAAATGATTTTTTTCCCTCCTCATGCTCACCCCCAACCCCTGTCTGTTCTGAGTATATATAGAAGGGGAAAAGATGCAAATTTACTTTTTAGATATAAAGGAATGGAGAGGGACATGAGTACTTTGGAGCTAATTATAAGTACTAATGAGTTTTGAAAGTAAGAGAATAGATATAGACCTGGAGGGGACTTTCCTAGCCCATCTTGCTCATTTTACAGAGGCCCAGAGAGATTAAGTGACTTGCTCAAGGTCCTACAGGTACTGAGTAGCAGATCTTGGATTTGAACTCCTCTGATTCTGAAGCCAGTATTTTTTCTTTCCACTACTGTGATAAAATAAACAATTAAGGACTTTTGACTATTTCTCCAAAGCCCAAGTGACTTGGACAAATGAAAGCAGGGGGAAAGTAGGCTTCAATAACAAACTTTCATTAATAGTAGACATTGTAGGAGCCAACCAAAAATATTGTTTATGTTCTTACAGCTTAGAAGCTTTCTTACCTTAAGACAACAGTGTTACTTATGCCTAATAACTAAACTCAGAATTATTAAGCAGCATTTGAGAACAGTTGAGACATAGTGATAGTGTCAGCATGTACCTAGATGTGTCTGTTTCTTTAAATCTTGCTCTGTATCATAACTTAGATTTATAAAATGAAAATAACAGGTGATTTTAAGGCTCTATATAGTTATTTTAAAAAAGTTAAACAAAAGTCATTTCTGACTAGATTCTGTTTAAATATATATATTTTTATTTATCTATTCCTGAGAAAAACCTCTCTGTTGGGCTTATATACATATCCCATGACATTTACTGTATTTAATAGGTTTGTAAATGACAGGGCAGCCCTAGAGAGGCCAAAAAGTTCTTTTAGCCATTATACCTGTAATTCTGTAGTTTCTACAAGGTGAAAAGTGATGCTTGTTAAAAGTCATATGAGTGTGTCTATATGTATATACATGCATACATACATATACACATACATATGCATAGATAGTTTTAGCATACAATCCCCTGCAGTCATACATAACTAGGAATAATATTAATATTTTCATTTTTATATGAAAGTATAAGCCTACAGTATAATGGTATGTTAAATACTATAAAATATATATACAATATTACATGATGGAGCAAGATTCAAAGAGATATAAGCATCTAGCTTATAAGTGCCTTCCCTCACTAAGCCTCAACTGTTACCATTCACTGCTTAACTTAACTTTGGGTTTTCCTTTTTGCTTTCAGGAAAACCTTTAACTTGCGCTCTGGGCGTTGCCTGTCTGCAGCTTCCCGGTGGCTCACCGCTTCTGTCTGCTCCAGCCTTGTTCCAGCTGCTTCGAGGCTTCTGGGCTTCAGAGCTTGGTGTGAAAGCTTGCCTTTGGCCTATACCCTTTCCCCCTGCTTCAGGTGTCAAAAAACCTTTAATTAGCTTGCTTGCTCCAGTTTTTCTAACTAGAATTTTCTTTGCATCTTGCTAGCCCCTAGGCCTGAAGTCCCAGTTCATTTCATGCCAGTGGAAAACTACTTTTTCTCCACATGGCTTCTCTCTTTAAGTAGGCCCTTGCATCCTTTTACTTCTGTGACGAGTGGAAAAAGATTTACATGGAATCCTGCTTCATGATTTCCCTGTATTGGTTTCCTTTTAATTTGGAGGGTTTATTCTGACAGCTACTTATGTCACACTCATTTATATCCCTCCTTATTTGTTTCATATTGGTATAGAATGGACCTCTTGCTGAAGCAAAAACTCACAGGAGTGTTTTCAACCTGCTTCTTAAAGGAGCTATGTCTTTAAAGGAAAACAAAATCTCTTTTCAGCTTAGGCTGAACAGCTTTTAAACACTGGTTTTCATATACATGTTGACCTAGAATCAACTAGGTATAGGACTATAGGTACTAGTCTTGGATTTATAAAGTTCATTGTGTACTAAGCAAACATTAGACAGGTTAATAGCCTGGCATCTCCCCAGCTTGAGAGAGGTAGAAAGCAATAAGAAATAATTTTACTTAGCTTAAACAACAAAGACAAGGTTAGCATATAATCAAGGGACAAATTATGAGATAAAACTCAAGGGAAAGACCTTTGTGGGATAGAACAATGTGAAACAACTTCAGAATTTATAATGCTACTCAATTACCCATAATCACATATTGATTTTTTTTTAGTCCTGCATTTCTATACAATAGTTTTCTAATTGCAGCTAAGATAAACAGCTGTTCCTTTTTTCTTTTTTTTTTGCTTTTAAACATAATCTGTAGACTCAGAGGTAGTTTTTAAAAATTGATTTTAGCAAAGCCCTTGACAAAACTTCTGCTCTTCTTGAAGACAAGATAGAGAGATGTGAGTTAGAGAATATTATAGTTAGATGTAAGTAACTTTATATTGAATGACCCGACCAAAAAATTAGCTTTGTAATGGTTCCCTGTTAGCTTAGTTGTCTAGTATAGTTCTGTAAGGATCTGGACTTGAATTTTTCCTACTGAACATTTATAATAATGATTTGGATAAAAAGTAGATATTTATTAAAGTTTCAGATGATACAAAGCTAGGGGGAATAGCTAAGCTTTTGGATGCCAAAATTAAAAAAAAATTTCTCTGGACTAGACTATTTTGCCATCTCTGAAAACCGAGTTTGAAAAGATAAATGTAAACGCTAATACTTTGATGAAAAAAGTTATTTCACTACTGTAAGATGAATAGGCATGACTAGAAGCAGTTCATCTGTTAAATAATCTTGGACTTGAATTAGTTTGTCAGCTCATTATGGGCTAACAGTGTGGTCTGACTTTCCAAACAGCCAATTCAGTTTTAGATTGCATTGAGTAGTGTAGTATCAAGGACTAAGACTGGGCAGTAGTTGTGTTCTGCCACATATGAAGTATTATTTAGAATCCTGGATGCTATATCTTATGGAAGACATAAAAAGGCTAGAGAGTCATAAGATCATAGTTCATATAGCTTCCTTGGTCTAGAGTTAGAAGGGGCCTGTTAGAGACAATCTAGTCCAGTCTTCTTATTTTACAGATGAGAAAACTGATTGACTTGTCAAAGGTCATATAAGGTATAAGGTGTAAGTGTTACAGCCAGAGTCTGAACCTCAGGTTCTGTAGCTTCCAAGTCTGGCACACTTTTGTCTATACCATGTTCCTTCTGGTACTGGTTAACTAGTATGCTAAAGAGCTAGTCTCATGAACATGCCATATGAGAATCAGCTGTAGGAACTTGCTGGGCTTAGCCAGTAAAATATAAATCATAGTAGGTTTATGTTCCATTATTTGAAGTGCTATCACGTAGACATGTCCTTGTTGTCCTCTTTAGATACCAAAATAGGAAACAGTGGATGAAATGTTTGAAGTTAGAGTAAATTTGAATTTAAAAAAATGTTCCTAACCATTTACAGTTGTTAGCAACAACTGACATTTTTGTAGTACTTTAAGCTTTACAAAACTCTTTATATCACTTATTTCATTTAATTCTGACAACTCTTTTGGGGTAGGTGCTTTTATTATCCATTTTAAAAATGAGGGAACCAAGACTATCGATTAGCTTTTATTGTGTCTATTGTAGGACTGTTCCGTAAGAGCCCTAAATAAATTTTGAGCATGATGTGGATGTACATCCAGCAAAAGAAACTAAGGAGTGACCAGACAGGTAGGAGCAGAAGCAGGAGATAGCAATGGCATGAAAACCTAGAGAGAAGACAGGATCAGGGAAAAGAGGGTGATGGCCATGTCAGTCTTAGAGAGGTTAACTTATTTGCTCAAGGTGTTACAGCTAATAAGTGTCAGAAATGAGAGCCGAACTTGAGTCTTCTTGACTCCAAATCCTGTACTCTACCTAATAAAATAGTTGTCAGAAGTCAGATAAACTGCCATGTTGGAAAGCAGTGGATTCCTTCTTAGGAGTCTCCAAGCAAAGTCTTGATTCATCCTGTGGTAAAATCATTTCTGATCCCTACATAAAACATTTTTTTTGAAGTACGTAAAATATTTCTGTTGCTGCAAAGAATATGCTCAGGTGAGGTTTCTGGGGTTGGTTACAGTAGTTCTCCTAGGAATGAAATTGAAAACAAGCACTGCCATTTTTAGTCCGTTAAGTAGCATTTAAAAAATTCATTCCTTTCTGTAATTTGAGGCAGGGATTGGTACTCAAACAGTTGTAAAGCCTGGCCTACTTGATTATGGATTTATAGCTACTACTATTCTCTTTTAGTATCATCAGCGTTTCAAGTTGTAGAACTTACAGAGAGATGATGTGACCTTTCACCTCTCTCCATAATTTCAGTTGGTATGATGAGAAGAACTATATACTTCCATTGTTTCTGTGATTTCCTAGTCACTCACATAGATTTTCTTAGGGTTTTTTCTTTTTTCTTTTTTTTCTTTCCCTTTTCTCTTAATCATTCCATATATAGACTTATGGTGAAAATTGTCAGTCATGAGATTTCTGATGAGGGACATTTTAATTTGTTACCATGAAAAAAATTGTGGTCTAAGATATTAGAGGATTACAAAGAACTCTGTTCCTCACTTAACCTAGGAAAATCAGCAAACAAAAATCAGCAACACCAAAGAGAAAAGAAATTACTAAAAACTATACCAAAATAAGTCACTTACAATTAAAATAAATGCACAAAGCAGAATACTGATAGAATTAAACATATTATGGTACAACTATATTAGCTAGATGCATATCAGAAACAACAGGATTGGGAAAAATAAAAACCAAGAGATCCCTAGAGACTTCTTCAGGTGAATAAATTATACATTCAATGAAAACAAATAAGAATTAGCAGTGCTGAAGAAACCACAAGACTAAATAGAAGGTCCAAATAAAAATATAAAATTTTATGTGGAAATTAGCAAAAAATTAGAAGGGAAATAAAAATTTAAAAAAAGAAAAAAGAAACAATCAAGAAAATAATCAGTGTAGATAATACAGTAGAAAACTCCCTAAATACGTAGAAGCAGTAATAATAATGCTAATTAATAGTTCACATTATTTGGCATTTTAAATTTTGCAGAGTACTTTAAACATTTTCTCCTTTGATCCTCAACAACATTTTGAAGTAGATACTCTTAACATTCCCATTTTACAAATTAGGAAGCTAAATTTTAGAAAAGTTAAATGATTTGTTCAGGCCTCCATAGCTAGTCAGTTTCTAAACAGGGATTCAGGCCCATGTCAGTACAGACTTTTCAGTACAGTGCTCTTTCTTCTCTTAATACAGCAGTTCTCAACCTGTGGGTCATGACCCCTTTGGGGGTCAAATGACCCTTTCACAGGGGTAACAGGGGTCACCTAAGACCATTGGAAAACACATATTTCTGATGGTTTTAGGAACCAAGACACTGCTCCTCTATCCATCTCCAGGAGAGTCTGCCCACATACAGATATGCCCACGTATGAGTATTAAAGGGTCGCGGCATTGGGAAGGTTGAGAACCACTTTAATACATCAAGCTACTGCTATAACAAACAGCAAAATTCCTGTAGTAGATGATCAAATTCTGCATAACATTTAAATTAAAGTTTAAAAAATTCCATAATTGTAGACTTACTCTATTTCAAGCATAGACGCAAGCAACAGATGTAAAATATAATTGACAGTACATTACAGATGAGTTTAAAAAAAAGTTCAGATATTATGTTTAGGGAAATCATCAAAGAAAATTCCCCAAGGTGACCAGTAGAAAAAATATAAATAAATACAAAGTAACTCATAGAATCCATTCAAAGCCCCCTAAAGAATCACCCCATCTTTAATATGACTAAAGTAATAGTTAAACTTCAAATATTACAGTTAAAGTTAAAGAAAGAAATGTCACAAGCTGCTAGAAGTGAAGATGTCTTTACTGTGAACAGTAAAAAGAATCACAGTGGAATTTTGAAAGACTTAGGATACTGGCTGAAAATAGACTGGAATATGTACAAAAATAAGAGACATGAGACAGGAACCCAGATCCATTTACTTAGCAAAACTCATGGTCTGTGGAGTCAAGAAATGGATGTTTAAGAAGCACATATTAAAAAGACATTTGAGGTGAAATAGATTCACATCTACTTCACCCACAGAGAGCAATGAAAAGCCTTCCAAGTGAAGATATTAAGTATTTTTAAAAGGATGGTAAGAGTTACTGACCAAATTTGAAAGCCCTTAGAGCAGGAGTTCTTAACCTTTTTTGTGTCATAGATCCTCTAATGTAATTTAATTAACATATATTTATTAAGCTTGTACTCTATGCCTGGTGCTTAGCTAAGAGGTGGGAATACAAGGAAAGGAAAATATGTGACTCTTCTTTAGTGAGCTCACATTCCTCTGGGAAGATACCATGCAAGCAACGTTTACGTTCAAGAAATATTACAGTGTAAATGGAGGTCTCTTACAGGGAAGGCACAAGAACTAGGATGAAGGGGCCCCATAAAAGTTCCCTTGTAGAAGGTAAATTTTGAGTTGAGTCTTGAAGGTGTCCAGGGAATAGTAGGTAAAGGTGAAGAGGGAACGTGTTCCAGCCATTGGGAATGGCTAGTGAAAAAGGCAAGTAGTTGGAAGATGGAGTATCTTGTCAGAAACAGCAGGAATTCCAATTTTGCTGGATCTTAAGAATATATGAATAGAAATAAAGTTTAAGGAAGACTGCAAAAGTACTAATGGGACAGGTTGTGAGAGTTTAATACTCACATAGAATTTCAGATGAATGAATTAATAGTAAAAGCACCGTACTAAGTATTAGCAATAAAAATCACAAAGTAGGATGACACGTTCTCAAGGAATTTGTTTTCTGATGAGGGAGACTGTGTATAGGGAAACTTTCAGCTTCAACTCAAGTGGAAAGGTCCTATGATTCCTAGGGTACAGTTACAAAGCAGATGGTAATGTCTCTATTTACATTTTAAATTAGATCCTGGATCAAATAGGGAGTCATGGATTTATTGAGAGGTGTGTATGTGTGTGTGTGTGTGAGAGAGAGAGAGAGAGAGAAAGAGAGAGAGAGTGAGTGAGAGAGACAAGACAGAGACAGACAGACAGACAGAAACGTGTTCAGACCTGGCAGGCAACTTTCACAGTTCTGTGGAGGAAGATGGACTGAAGTGGGGAGATACTTGACCTAAGGAGACAAACCAGAACCCTCTTGTATGGGATAAGGTCCTATATCAGGGTGTGGGTTGTAATAGGGAAAGAAGGAAATGCACAAAAGAAATGTTGTGAAAGTACTAACAATAGTACTTGGAAGCAAATTGGATATATACAGTTGAGTGCAAGTGAAATGACTCCAAGGTTAAAAGGTTGAATGACAAAGAGGATGGTGATGTCCTCCAAAGTAATAGAGAAGTTGGAAAAGGGAAGGATTTGGGGGAAGAATAATCAGTTCTGTTTTACACATGCTGAGTTTGAGATGCCTACAGTACATCCAGTTTGACATGTCTAATGGAGAGTTGGTGATGGGAGACAGGACATCAGGAAAGAGGTTAGAGCTTTATAAATAGTTTTGAAAATCATTTGCATAGGCATGATAATTGAACCTATGGGGACTTATAATATTACCAACCAACATAGTGTAGAGGGAGAAGAAAAGAGGACCCAAGATAAATCCTTGTGTAGTACTATAATTAGTGGATGTGACCGGATCAAGATCCAGCAAGAGGTTGAGGAATGCTCATACAGTATAGAAAGAGAACAATGAAAGTTATGTCATGACAGTGTAGAAAGGAAATGCTACATATGATACAAGAGGTTCCCAAAGTGGGAAATACTGCCTGCTGGTGGGGTGCTAGAACTATCCAGGGTAGACGGTAGTAGCCTGGAGTGCAATTGGGGGGCATTGAATAAAAATAAGTGGCAGTGGAAGCATAAGGAAGGAAGAGAATTTTTTAAAACCCTTTGTACATGTTTCATTTGTTATGTAATAGAGTTAAATTCATAATGATTACATTATTTTCCAGATAAACATGCAAAATGCAAGTTATAACCAATCAGTGGTTCAAGACAGATCTTAACAAACAAGTGTTGGCTGGCTTCCATGTTGTGCTTTATTGGGAAGTTCAGCATGCATCGGCAGGAATATGTGCATGTAATAACTTGTTTATATGACACTGTATGATTATGTGAGGCAGTATTGTGTCATCAAAATTTCAATGCAGGAAAACGCCTACAAATTTACAATAAATTATTAAATTTAAGATGTTGATTAAGATATTTTGTATATTTTTTTAAATAATGAAAATTTCAAAACAAATGTTAAAGGGTTAAAGAAAGTAAATTTCGGGGGTGGGGATGAGTAATTTTTTTTTTAATGAGGGCAGTAGGCCAAATAAGTTTGAGGATTTCTGAGTTACAGGTTAGTGAAAATAAATAAATTTTTTTTTCCCATCTAAGTACATGAACACCTTGAAATCTCTCCAGTAGCACTGTGTGGTCCATGTTGGCTACCAGAGTGTCATCCCAAAAGATGGTGGCACCATGAAAAGCAAAGGGTGCAGAATAATGATAATGAGGCAGGCTGCTTAATATGAATTCTGCCTACTACTACTAACTACTACCACTACCACTACCATCCATTGATTTTTACACCTTGTTTCCTGATGCAGTGATCTAGAGGAGGAACTAAAACTACCTACCAGGAGGGGACACTTCACCCAAATCTACTTGCAAATGTTTTAATGAGTTTACACGCACTTAAGTTTTCAACATAGACCTTAATGTAGGAAAAGTGTTTTTGCCCCATTTTGTAATTATTTAAGAGTTTCATCTTTAGAATGTTAGATTTGCTAAATTACTAAAGGTTTCAGTTTTAGGCTGTTAGAGAGAAAAAGAAGAAAAAACTAACTTCACATAGAGATAGAGTAATCCTAAAGAGATGCCTCTGTCTTTCATAAAGGGGTTTATTTAAGTTAAAATAGCATGTAATTTTTAATATAGGATAGAATCTTTTTGTCTAGAGTAATTCTATTAAATTAGATTAATAATAAATGTAATAAGAATTTTAAAAGTATGCATTCCTTGCCCATGGAATGACCAATTGGCTTTGTGCTATTTAACATTTTTATAAATGACTTGGGTAAAGATATGATAGAATATTTTTCAGATTTGCAGATGTTGACATATAACTAGGTGGAAGGTAGCTGATTTGCTAAATGATAAGATTGAAATGTCATTTACTAAATAATTGTGTGAAAAAGGAAATTATTTTAAAATGGATTACATCAAGCAGATCAAATGATGAGGACCCCAGTACATTAAAAAAAAACAAAACTCTGGAATGCGACCAAAGCAAATTCTTAATGCCTTTATCAGTGAGAGAGAAAACTAGGGAAAGGGAGTACATGTAAAAAAATTTTAATGTCATGAAAACAACAAATCAATTGAAAATAGAAGAGGAATAACCTGAATTAGAAATCAATATAAGAGAACAAAAAATTACTGAAATGATAGATAAATCTAGGAGCTGATTTTGGAAAAATCTAGAAATTGTTAGTGAGCCTATTTTTTTTAAGAGCATAAATCAAAACTATCAAAAATGAGAAAGGAAAGATTGAAATAAGAGCAAAAAAAATTTAAAAATAATCAACTACTCTGCAAAGTAATGTAATAATAGACTTAAGAACCTGAAAGAAAGGAATGATCATCTCATGTGTGTACCTAGTTATTTTCTGTCTCCCCCATTATTATGTAAGCTCTTCAAGTTCAGGATTGTTTTTGTGTTTTGCTTTTCTTTGTATCCTCTGTGCTCAGCACAGTGCCTGGAACATGGTAAGCACTTAATACATTCTTCCTGATTAATTGTTTTCTTTTCTTATATTTTTGTGGGGTTTGCACATAAAAGGTTTTTTGGATGCTTTTTTAATAGCTATTGCTTCTCACTAATGTGAACTACAAGTCCTCCCTTGTGACAAATAGGTGTAGTCAGATAAAACGGATCAGTTTTTTGATCTTGCCTGAGAATATATATGTTACTGAATCTGTTATCTATAATCTCTAGTCTGTCATCTTCCTGACAGATGCTGGGAGATGTTTTTCATCTTCACTTGTGATGGTGTCATGATTGGTTTTTGCTTTTGTCAGATTTTGTTGTTTCTTCTCACGTTATTTTTGTGGTTGAGTAAATTGTTATATTGCTTCTGATTGATTCACTCTGGGGTCCTTGAAGTAAACCATGATGTAATTTGCAGAAAATGATAAATTTGTTTCCTTTTTTACATGTGGTTATTCTCTCAATTTTTCTTACCTTATTTCAATAATTAGCAACATTAGAACTGTATTGAATAGTATAGAGGATAATGGACATTCTTGCTTTCACATATGACTTATTGGAAAGGTTTTTAGTTTGTACTTATTGTAGAAAATACTGGCTCTTGATTTTAGTGGTATACTACTTATTTTAAGGAAATATCTATTCTTATGTTTTCTGATATTTTCAACAGGAATAGGTGTTGTATGTTGTCAAAAGCTTTTTATGTACATATTGACATAATTATGTGGTTTTTATTGTTCTTATTAGTAATACGATCAATTATGTTGACTTGGTCATAGTTGTAATCTTTGTGATGTTGCTATAGTGTATTTCTTAATGCCTTACTTAAATTTTTTGCACTGATATTAAAGATTTTTGATTATACCTTTTTTTCTGTTTTGTTTCGACTCTGGTATTCAAGACCCTATTGGTATTACAGAAGGAATTTGATACTCCTTTTCTCCCCTATTTTTCAAGTAATTTATATAATATTGGAATTATTTGTTCTTTAAATGTTGATAGAATGTGCTTGTAAATACATGTATTCTCAGAATTCTTTCTGAGGGGGAGTTAATTTATGGCTTATTCAGTTTCTTTTTCAAAAATTTTCTAAGATTAGATTTAATCATTTCTTTTAGGATAATTAATTTAAAGGACTGATGGATTTAATTTGTTTACATTTGCAAAAAGTCGAGTATTTAATCCTTGTGTCTAATTTTTTATTTGATTGTGTTTTCATGATGAAGGATTATAAAAAGACAATAAACATTTATTAAATGCCTATTATATGCGAGACCCTGTAACAGGCACAAATACATGTAGGAAGTAAGATTGTGCCTACTCTTAAGGATCTTACTATCTAATAGGAAGACAAACTACAAAAAGGAGTTGTAAATCAAGGTCTCAGGAGAAACTTATAAATGGGAGAAAGGAGCCAATAACTCCTTTTAAAAAATTATACATTTGGTTGATGATATTCATTAATGCTTTGTAGTTATTTAATGTATGGAAGCCTATTTATATTTGCTGGACACTTCTACATTGCCTTCTGTGTGAAATTTAATTTTAACTCTTGAGACTGCTGTTTTATTGCTTGTAATAATTTTAAATGTTGTTTTATTAATCTTTTGCTTTTTGTGCTATTTTCTTTTTAAATATATATTTAATATACTGTCTTCTACCCAGCAAACCCTTCTTTGTGATGATGGGGTTGGAGAAATACAGGAACCCCAAAGGTTGGAGTTCTTGGACAGGGTTGTCTGAAATGAATTCATGGACTCAAGCATTCTTGAGGTCAAGTTGACAAAGTTTTATTGTTGCTCTTTTTAGTAAGCAAGAGTTCTTAGGAAACCTGTGATCTAAAAGAGGTACGTTTAAAGTAGGATATTCTATAGTATTCTATAGTAAAATATGTGCCAAATATGCTAACTAGGTGTTTCAGGGCAGGATTAGGGAGTGGTTAAGGAGTAGCTAGTTCTTAAAGGAACTTGCACATTTAGTATCTGCTGTGCAGGACTTTTACCCAGAGTTTACTGGGAAATAGCCCAAATGAGGGCTATAAGGAGGTGTGGTTTTAGGCCTGAAACATCACTAAATCAACTAAAGGTCAGGGCTGATTGAGAAATACCCAGTCTGCCACCTGTCAATGTCTTGTTTGACAAGATAGATGTAGGGAGTTGTAGTGCCAACACAATATTCATAGCTCGGATGGCAGCTGTAAATATGCTGGCATAGTGCTCAATCTCAAAATATAACAGATTCTCTATATAGAAGACAGAAGCAAAACTTTTATTCAGACAAAAGAAAACCAAATCCCAACACCAGGAAACCCAAATCTATCATAGCAGCATAGAAGTTAATACACCATAATGAAGCAAAGAGCAATACCATCCTTTAGCCTTCCCATAAACTAACACTTACAAACCCAGCTGTCTGCCTAGGTACCCACCTGCTTGATGTGATTACATTCAGCCTATTAGGGGGCAGGGAAGATCTTCAAATTACTATTACCATTACAGGAGCATAATTATGTCTAAGGTCTAGGATACATGTAAGGAGGAGTTCAGGATGCATATAATAGTCCAGTGAGTAGTAAAACATATATATATATATATATATATATATATATTACTTAGGGCTAAGTATGGAAGGTGTGAGCCCTGTCCACTGTTGAGAATTCATGAACTCCCCTGTTGACGTGGAAGAAGGCTATTGGCTGAGACAGGAGGCCAGTGCTGTATATAAAGAAGAATGCTAGAGACAGAGAGACAGAATTGGAATTTTCCAGCTGGAGAAAGCACGATTGTCTCAGCATCTGGGAGCTGAAGAAGTGAGTTGGAGTTTGAGAGAGAGAGAGAGAGAGAGAGGGAAAGAGGGAGAGAGAGTTTCTCTCCGAATATCTAGAAGCTGACTGAGACCTGAGATGGAATTTTCCTGAGACCAGAATCTGGTGAAGGCCACCCAGAAGGTTGATATTCCTCCTGGGTCCTAGGGCCACTGAACTGCTGGAAGACTGAAGAAGCATGACCAGGATAAGACTTTGTTCACTGCCTGGCTGATCCTTGAGTTCCAGGCAAGAGAAGTGGTGAAGGGTTTGAGATGTGCTGGACCCCGTGAACTTCAGTGTGTGCCAGGGATTGCCCTGAGTACTGGACAAGAACCTGGGAGCTGTCTACTTCTGAATTCAGGTAACTGTTTGGTGGATTCAGGAGGTAGCTGGGACCGTGGAAGGGGATCCAGGGAATCAGAGAGATCACCCAGAGTCAAGATGAAGAAAAGGCCTCCCCTTGGATGAAACTGAGGTTTACTGGACACCAAGGGGTGGAGGGTTGTGTGGTTTTTCTAATGACTGTACTGGTGATTAATGATATTAGTAATTGTGAGTCTAGATTAGTGACTGATTAAGTTAATGGTTGCCCCATGAGTGGCATATTGATATATTGTGAATTGATTGAATGAATGATTAAGTGGAGGAGGGTTTCCCCCTTAGGGAAACCAGATGATTATTTTTTTGTTCCTTGTTCCATATATTGTGGCCATTGTAGTGAAAGCTGTGTGGCCGTTCTAATGTTAAGCTGTTATGAACACCACATTGTGACTTTCTGTGATAAGATGTGTTGTTGTGAATATTATGTTATGAATATTGTACTGAATCTTGACTTGTAATGGAATAAACAGAGTGTTCACTATTACTGTGTAATCTGAATCTTAAAAGTTATTCACAGTAGCATTCTTTTGGGAATCTGCTGGTGCATGGTGTTACAGGAAGGGCGGGCAATTGGGGTTAAGTGACTTGCACAAGGTCACAGGGCTAGTATTGTGTTAAGTGCCTGAGGCTGGATTTGAACTAAGGTCCTCCTGACTCCAGGGCCAGTGCTCTGTTCGCTGCCCCACCTAGGGCCCCAGTAGTAAATATCTTAATGACCCAGTTCAGCCAGTTCAAACTAATACATTCTGTAGGCGCATCTGGTTATCGTATTAGGAAGAGAGATTGATGTTTTACTAGGGCATGCTGTCCTTGGGTTGGGGAGAAGCTGCTAGTGTTTTGAGGTTAGGGAGAAATGTGATTTCAGAATTGGTGTCCAAGCACAGACACCCAAGCACCCCATCAGTAACACACACTTAAGGAGAGAAAAAAACAGTACAGCAAAAACTTAACAATTAAGCATTGTTTTTTAATTCCTTCCACTTTTCCCCATCCACAAAAGATAAAAAGAAAGACAGAACTCCTGAATCACATACACAAAGCCAAGTAAAACAAATCCCTATAGTGGTTATATCCAAAAAATGCATTTCTTATTTTTCATATTAATTTATTCTGCTTCTGTCATGAGGTTGAGAATATTCCTCTTTGTCAGTCCTCTCTGGAATCCTGGTGATCACTTAGTTGATCAGATTTATGTAATCTTTCTGAATTGCTTGTTATGTATACATTATTTTTCTTGTCCTAATAATTTTACTTTTTATCAGTTCATAGAAGTATTTCCATTTCTCTTTGAAAAAGTCTTTCCCCTAATTTCTTATAGTACAGTCATATTCTGTTACATTCATACACACTACACTGTCTTTAGGGAAGTCCATCACCTTTTCATTTTTTTTCTGTGACCCCTCTTTAACTGGTGAATATGTTAGGAAAAATGTTTTTTCTTTTATGTCTTACCTCATGTTTATGATAAAAGAGTAATGAAGAAGAATTTATCTTCACCATAACTTTCAAATAATCTAATATTTAGACTCTTTGTTGGGTGGCAGGAGCAGAAATACATTGCTAGAAGGGAACCTTTAAGTTTTTATTTTTGTCTTCCAGATCAGATGCTTTCAAAATAATTACCAAATAAACATAGTGGGATCCTGTATTCCCTATGAATTTTTTTTTAGATAATTGTGCATTGGTAGAAATATGGCCCTCTGTGGTATGTCAGCTTGTTAAAGTGTGCCTGTTCCCTACTAATACTCTCATCAAGGATTTCAGGTGCAGGTCTTACCATGTCACTCCCCTTCTTAATAAACTTAAAATGACTCTATTACTTCTAGAATCAGAACACCTCCTTTGTTTAACTTTTGAAAATGTTTTATTTTTTCAAATTAGCATGTAAAAACAATTTTAACATTTGTGTTTTTTTAGAAAAACTGAGTTCCAAGTTTCCTCCCTCCCCTACCACATCATTGAGAAGGCAAGTGATTTATTTGATAGAGTTTATCCAAGTATAGTCATGCAAAATATACTTCACTACTATATTAGTCATGTTGTGAAAGAAAATACAGATGGCCCTTTTTGTCAAACCTAAGAAAAATAAAGTAATATAAAAGTATGATTCAATATATTCAGACTCCCTCAGATATTTCTTTTGATGTATATAGTATTTTTCATCTTAAGTCCTTTGGAATTATCTTGGATCATTGTATTGTTGAGAACAGCTAAGTTGTCATCATCATATAATATTGTTTACTGTGTACAGTGTTTCCCTAGTTCTGCTCATTTTACTTTCCTCAATTCATGTAAGTCTTTATAGGTTTTTCTAGAAGCATTCTGTTCATCATTTCTTATAGTGCAGTAGAGTTCCATCACAATCATATACCACAACTTGTTTAGCCATTCCCCAGTTGATGGGTATCCCCACAATTTCTGATTCTTTACCATCACAAAAAAACTATCATAAGTATTTTTGTACATACAGGTACTTTTCTTTTTTTTAAATCTCTTTGTTATATAGACCTAGTAGTGGTATTGCTGGATCAAAGGGTACGCATGATTTTATAGCCCTTTGGGCACAGTTCTAAATTGTTCTTCAGAATGATTCTATCAGTTCACAACTCTGACAATGCATTATTAGTTTCCTAATTTTTCCTTTCTGTCATAATAGCCAGTCTGATAGTTTTGAACTGATACCTCAAAGTTATTTCAATTTACATTTCTCTAATCAGTAATAATTTAAAACATGTTTGATTGTAGATAGCTTGGATTTCTTTTTCTGAAAACTTACTGTTCATATCCTTTCACCATTTATAAGTTTATAAATTTGACTCAGTTCTTTACATATTTGAGAAATGAGGCCTTTGTTAGAGAAACTTGCAGTAAAATTTTCTCCCAGTTTTCTGCTTTCTTTCTAATCTTAGCTGCATTAGTTTTGCTTGTGCATAACCCATTTAATTTAGTGTTAATTAATCAAAATGATCCATTTTATATCTTGTGGTACTCTGTAGCTCTTATTTGGCCATAAATTCTTCCCTTCTCTGTTGATCTGACAGGTAAACTATTTCATGCTCTCCTAATTGGCTTATGACATCATCTTTTAGGCCTAAATCATGTACCCATTTAGACCTTATCTTAGTATATGATGTGAGATGTTGGTCTAAACCTAATTTATACCAAACTCCTTTACAGTTATCCCAGTGCTTTTCGTTAAATGACAAGTTCTTTTCCCCAAAGCTTGGGTCTTTGGAGTTTATCAAATTTTAGGTTACTGTGGTCATTTACTATTGTGTCTTGTATAACTAATCTGTTACATTGATCTGCCATTCAATTTCTTAACCAATATGAGATTATTTTGATGATTATTATTCTGTAATATGGTTTGAGGATCTAGTATAGCTAATTTACATTCTTTCACATTTTTTTCATAGATTTCCTTGATATTCTTGAACTTTTGTTCTTCCAGATGAATTTTGTTATTATTTTTTCTAGCTCTGTAAAATTGTTTTTTGGTAGTTTGATTGGTATGGTACTGAATAAGTAAATTTAGGTGGAATTGTCACTTTTATTGAATCAAACTGCTCATGGTAATTAATATTTTTTCAATTATTTAGATCTGACTTTGTTTGGAAACAGTTTTGTAATTATGTTTTTATAGTTCCTGAGCTTGTCTTGGCAGACTCCCAAGTATTTATATTGTCTATATTTATTTTAAATGGAATTTCCCTAACTCTTGCTGCTGTATTTTGTTGGTAAATGCTGTTAATTTATATGTGTTTATTTTATATCCTGCAACTTTGCTAAACTTTTTAATTTTTTCCAACAAGTTTTTTAGTTGATTTTCTAAGATTATCCAAGTATACCATCATATCACTTGCAAGGTGTGATAATTTTGTTTCTTCATTGCCTATTCTAATTCCTTCTATTTCTTTTTTTTTTGGCAAAGAAAAACAAAGTTTATTGAAAGTTCAAGTTCGCCATATGGGGTAGACTTTTTTTTTTGAGTTAAAATTTTTTTAAAATTTGTTTTCTTGTTTACATCACTCATTTTCATGAGATTTTTGAATTATAGATTTTTCTCCCTGTCATTCTCCTACCCCAACCCTAAAACAGCAATCCCACTGTAAAGCCCCTCTCCTGTTCTGCTCTCTTACTTTCTGGTAGGGCAGGGAGGGTCTCCCTACCCCAGCCCCTGTATATCTTAATTCCTAGTTGCAGGTATTGCAGAGCTTTGAATTCTAGATTCTTTCGATTCCTCCCTTGTCACCCACCCCCACTGAAAGGACAATCAATTCAATACAGACTGTGAATGTGTGATTATACAAGACATCTTCATAGTGGACATATTGTGACAGTCATCATATGTCCCTCCTTCCTATCCTTCCCCCCCTCGTTCTGTTCTCTACCCTGTCCCTTTACTGAAGTGTGTGCTTTCAGCATCCCTCCCCCAGACCTTGCCCTCCCCTCCATCATCACCCCTCTCATCTCCATGCCCGCTACTCTTCTGTGTGGCATGATGCCCAGTTTAGAGTTTATGCCATTTCTTCCCTAAGCCAAATTCAATGAGAGTAATTGAAAGTAAAGTTGTAACAGTTATCCCTTGCCTATTCTAT
>CM053593.1:111174769-111242572 GCA_028646575.1 Pseudocheirus occidentalis
TAGTTCCAGATTGCCCTCCAGAATGGTTGTATCAGTTCACAGCTCCACCAGCAATGCATTAGAGTTCCAATTTTTCCACATCCTCTCCAGCACTTGTCATTTTCCTGGTTTGTCATCTTAGCCAGTCTGACTGGTAATCTCTGCTAATCTTGAAGTTGAAATTATAAATGAAAAATAACGTGCAAATGTAATAAAATATAGTATCTATGGAACATTTAATAAACTAATCTATGGTCAATCAATCAAGAAGCATTTAACAATAGCAAATATTTATGTAGTGTTATGTAAATCTCTTCACATATTCTTTTATTTGATCATCCTAATAAAGTTGTGAGGTGGGTATTATTAATATCCCCATTTGGGGGAAGAAGAAACTGAGGTCAGGTAAAAGTTAATTGACTTACCCAGGGTCACTCAGCTAATATGAATTTGAGTTAGAATTCAAACTCAGGTCTTTCTGACTCCACATGTAGCACCCTGTGCACTAGACCACCAGATTACATGTTAGGTCCTAGGGTTATAAAGATAATAATGAAATAGTCTCTGCCTGAAGATGTGGAATGGAATGGAATAATATTAATTACTAGGCGCTTAGTAGGCTAAGGTAGGCTAAGCTCTGGAGGTACAGAAGTTGAGACAGTCCCTTATCTTAAGGAATTTGTATTCTTATCGGGGAGATAATATATGTAGGAGAGTTCTGCTAAACAAGGTAGATAGAAAGGTCAGGTTGTCCTTAGGATACTTCAGTAAGAATGGCAATGCCTAAGGATCTAGTGAGTAAAGAAGCATGGCAGATAGATCCGGTAGACCTTCAGGAGCAATGACTAGACAGATGGTCCTTGACAAATGACTATTGGGAAGGGGGTTGTGGACCCTAGAGTTGGAGAAGAATGAGTTTCCTTAGGCAAGAGTGGGAATTAGAGAATTAGCATGCAGCCAGGAGGAGACACACAGCACCTGGTGTGAACTGTGTATTGGAGACTGGGACTGGGGAGAAGATTCCCCAATTCCTCAGTGCTTACTCTTACAGGAGGGAAACATAAATAAGTGTATACAGAATATATATGTAGAGACCCCTGGTTGATGAATGATGAAGATGCCTTTCCTGCTGGCCATCAAGACCCATTTAATTGTCTGCTGAGTGGGAATTCTAGGGGTACAGCAAAGGGGCAATCCCCATCCTTTAGGACTGTGAGTAATCATAGATGTGCGAGCTCTGAAGTCCAACTGGGTGATTGCATCAACAAGACATACTGTGCATGCTCATAAGAACTGGGCTCACTGGCTAGTCCCCTCCCCTTACGTAATCATTCCAGGATTCTGTTTTGTTTAGTGTTCCATTTCTATGTGGGATTAAAAATACCTATTCAATGTTTGAATCATGTTTGTACTCTGAGTCCCTTTTGGATATCCTTCCCCACTGTTGGAGAGGGCTCCTTATATTGTAGCCAGAAATAGAATTGTTCATCAGTAATGTGAGGTGTGTGTAGAATTGAAGCCCTGGAAGTATAATTCCCCTCTTTAGTAGACAGTCAACTTAATATAATAAACCAGGGCAAAAAGGGCAGGTAAAGGACAGGAATTGGTCAAGATAACCAGTTCCTGTGGTCTCTGCCAAACAGTACCCAACTAGCCCAAGTACTAGAGATACAAAACAAATACAAGATCGTTTGGGGAAGAAGGAACCGAGATAAATCAGGAAAGGCTTCATGCAGAAGGTGGTGCTTGAATGCAGTCTTGAAGGAAGCTAGATTCTGTGAGGTGCAGGTAAAGAAAAAATGCATTCCAAGGATGGGAGACTATCGGTGCAAAAGCATGGATATGGGAGGTGTGAAGAGCAAGAAGGCCAGAGTAGCTGGGCCATAGAGTGTTGGAAGAGGAATAATGTACATAGCTGGAAAGGTAGGTTGTGGAAAAGAGGAATGTCTATTTCACTCTAGAGGCAATAAGAAGTCACTGAAAGATTTTTTTGTTTGGGATTTTTTGTTGTTTTTGTATTTAGTGATATAGTCAGACTTTCGCTTAAAGAAAATCTTTATGTTGATTATTTAAAAGATGGAATAGAGAAGGAAGAAACTAAAGACAGAAAAATTCTTTCAGAGGCTACTGTTTTAGTTCAGGAAAGAGATAATGAGGGTCCTGTGAATGAGAAAAGGGATCAGGTGTGAGTGATGTTATAGAAGTAGAAGCTGATTAGTGATGTGGGGTGAGAGAAAATAAGAGACAGAGGATGACCCCAAGGTTATGAACCTACAAGCCTGGAAGGGTAGCATTGCCCTAGACACAGAAATGAGGAAGTTTGGGAAAATGGGTCATCTATCTGTGTCCTTTGGAAAAGCCTGACCATTGTGTCCCTACAAACTGATCATCAGGATGATAGGGTGTATCTATCTCTCACTAATAATGTATATGTAGCAAGAGAGACAATATGCTATAGAAGAAGGTACACCTGAGTTGAATTCAGAAGAGGTGGGTTCAAATCCTAGCCTAAGAATTTCCTAGCTGAGGCACCTTGGCAAGTCAGTTTATTCATCTGTAAATAGGGATAATTCTTTTACCTATTTCATGAGGTTATTGTGAGGAAAATGTTTTGCAAACCTTTAAGTGCTATAGAAATGTGAGTTACTATTGTTAATCCCTCGTAGGTATAACTGCGCTGCAGCCCTGGTTCTGAAGACAAAGCATTCCCATTTCGCACAGCGCCTGCCCTCACACCATGCAACACCGTCAAAAGCTGCCAAAACAGAAAAAGGCATAGGGAGTGGGAAAGTTTAAGAAGCTCTGCTCTAAGGGACCTTCTGGGAAACCTATTTCCTTGGATCAGCTTTTTCCACCTTCTGATTAAGTAAGACTCTTAGAATGAGGAGAGTCCATGTATAGAGGCATGTAGGTAATGCAGAGGATAGAATGCTGGACCTGAAGTCAAGAAGATCCAAGTTCAAATCCAGTCTCAGATATAGTAGCAGTGTGACCTTAAGCAAGTCACTTAACTACTACCTGCCTCAGTTTCCCCATCTATAAGAGGAAGGCAAATACTAGCACCTTTCTCCAGGATTGTTGTGAGACTAAAATGAGATAATATTTGTAAAGTGTTTTGCAAACCCTAAAATATTGTATAAATGCTGGTTATTAGTGTTATGATTGTTATGCCAGGCACTGTTGAAGGAACTAGGGATATAAATAAAAGAATGAAATAATCCCTATTCTTGAAGAATTTACATTTTATACAGGAAAACAATATAATCACAACATCCTTATTTCAAATATGGGATAAGTAATAACTTAAAGAGAGATTAGTAATAGCTATTGACTTATTTGTTACATATACCTGCTTTGATGCTCTGAAGGGTAGGTGCTCCCTTCTCTAGTACAGTTCACAACTCCTTCCTTCTTGACTTTTTAATTCTTATCCAGGTATTCTCATAAATAATTCATAGAGAGGGACAGCTAGAGCCCCAGCCCTGGAGTCATGAGGACCTGAGTTCAAAACTGGCCTCAGATACTTAGCACATACTAGCTGTATGACCTTGGGCAAGTCACTTAACTCCAATTGCCCTACCTTCCCCTCTCCAAAAATAAAAAGTCAAAAAAAAATTTCATAGGGAATTTACCCATTACCCTGAGATCCATCTTCTTGTTCTTGTTAGATTTCATAGCATAATATTTCACACAGCACTTGGCTGTCCATTTGTCATCCCTTGACCTTGTGAGATGATCACCAGCACACTTTCTTTTCCAATCATACATGTTCCAATTTTAACATGTCTGTTACTCAAGTTCTTGAGCACAAATCATCAATGGTAATCATTGTGTACCCATTGAAACCTACTAGACATCTCTCCTTAATACCTCATAATTTAAAAAAAGATTAAAAATTTCTTGTGAGATATTGTTGAGGGACAAATGATGGCAATACTCTTTCCTAGACATAATTCCCATTCCACAATTGATCACAACTGGTCAACTATACTAAACAGTGTTGTCTAGCCAAGAGAAGAGAAAGCTAAGGTGATTTGGTTACATCTTTCAAGTATATAAAGCACCTAGACAGAGATGTTTTCTATGACCAACTCCCCATATCTGGAGAGGAGCAAGCAGGAAGAAACAGAGTTCTATTAAAAGAGGAGGAATTGATTTGGGGTACAAGGAGAACGTATCAATGGAAAGAATGATAAACTGCCAAAATGAAGGTGGTTGTGAGGAGATGGCTCAGGATGGAAATGAATAGGGATCCATAAGGTAACTCAATTCTTTCCACAGTTCACCACTCTCTACTTGTCCTGATTCCACCTGTTCTTATAGAACAGTATCACTTCTGACACTTGGCATAACTGTCAATGACCAAGTAGGAAATGAAGGAAACTCCGTTTCCCCTTAATTCATCCAAGACAAAGTTGGAAAGAACATTCAACCTCTCTCTGCCTCAATTTCCTCATTTGCAAAATGGAAAGAATATTGTACCTACTTCAGAGGGCAATTTGGAAACTCGAATTCATAAATGCATCTAAAACACTCTAAAACCTTTAAAAGCCATGCAAATATTAGCTAGCTATTCTTATTTCTGGTCATGGGCCCCCTCTCATCTTCCTATATAAGCCTGAATTGTCCTTTACTTCTACTTCCTAGCCACCATGACTCTCTTGGTACTTATTATATGTTCCCTGGCCCTTGAAATAAGGAAGTCACCTTTCTATTTGGTGCTAAGGATTCTTTCCCTAAGTTTCCAGCTTACTTTTCCGTGTATATTTTCATATATGTATATGCCTACATGTTTATATATACTTACTTGCTTTGTATATGTATGCATATGTAAATACATGTATATTCACAATGTATATATACATATGTGCATATTTCTAGGTATATATATGTTTGTATATGTGTGATTTTATATGTAAGATGTATATATACATACATATATGCATTCATGTATAAAACTCCTTTTCATGCACATATGGTCCAGCCAAACAAGCCTTAGTTTTGTTTCTAGCACAGAATATTCCATCTTCTGTCTCCATGCCTTTGTACACATGTGTCCCTCATGCCTGGAGGTATCCATTCCCTCCTTACCTCAACCTCTTAAAATCTTGTTTCCTTCAAAGCTCAATTCAAGCATCCCCTATAGGTGGTCTTTTTGACCTCTGTCTCCAGCTACTAATGCCTCTACCCTAAAATTACCATGTTTTATTTTGTATATTATTTTAGAGAAAGCTAGGAGCCACAGTGGACACAGGGCTCAACCTGGAATCAGGAAAAGCCAAGTTCAAATCCAGCCTTATATACTTACTAGCTATATAACCCTGGACAAGGAACTTAACCATTGACTGCCTAGGTTTCCTCCTCAAACAGGAATAGTAATAGTACTTACCTCACAGGGTTGTTAAGAGGACCAAATGAGACATTTACAAAATGTATATCTAATATCTTGCACGTAGTAGGTACTTAATAAATGCTTATTCCCTCCCTCCCTTCCTATTATTTATCTATCATCTCCTCCAATAGAATGCAAACTCCTTGAGGGCAGGGATCTTGTGCTTATATTTTTGTATTCCCATTGCCAGATAAAATAGGTGCTCTGTTGATTGACCAATTTTCTAGCTCTTTAGTCTACAAATTCTTTGTGATAACTCATCATCCAGGTGTTCCCAGAGCAGAAGTCTTCAAGAAGATTCATTAATTTTGCACTTTGATGGATAAATTTATCTAAGCACTTCCTCTACTGTTAACATCACAACTCGACTATACCTTATTTTGTGTAAGTCTTGTCCATATCTTTCCATATCCTCCATCAAGGACCTACACAACACACTGAAGACATTCTTCTAGTTTTTTGTTGTTTTTAAAATTGATTTGTTTATTTACTTTTAATTAACAAAATTCAGTTCCACAATCCCTTGAGTTTCAAATTTTCTCTCCTCCTTCTCTCCCCTTCCCCCCATGGCAGCATGCAGTCAAGTATAGGATCTGCAAATACTTTCACACCGAACATTAGTCTGGTTGCACAGAAGGGTTGTAACCAATGGAATGAACAATGGGAAAAAAGAAACAAAACCAAACATGGAAAAGAACCATAGCATGTAGATTGCATCAGTGTCCATTTAAACACTGTTCTTTCTAGATTTTTCTCTGAATGTGGACATCTTCCATCCCATTCTAGTTTATTTTTTAGTATTTTGTTCTACTTCTTTTAGTATTTTGTGGGTATCAATTAAACAGTCAAGCTGAGAACTTATTATCGCGCTTTCTTGCCAAATAACTGCCCCTCCTTTCCCAGTTATTTTCTAGTCTCTCCATTTATTTATTCATTTATTCAGTTGTTTATTTATTTGTTTGTTTGTTTGTTTTGGGCTTTTGGGAGGGGGGAGGGCAATTGGAGTTAAGTGACTTGCCCAAGATCACAACTAGTAAGTGTTAAGTGTCTGAGGCTGCATTTGAACTTGGGTCCTGCTGTCTCACCATTCATGCTGAGTTCTTCCAGAGGGATGGGGTTCTAGTAACTTATGATTATTATTTTATGATTTTAAAATATCTTAAATGTGTCAAAAATAATTCCACATTATCTGCAACAAGGGAAGGAGGTCATATTATTGAATATATTTAATAATTGAGATAAAGAATAACTTAATATGAGATTTTGGGGGCTGGAGAAGAAATAGTAACATCCTTAACATGGCTAGTTCGGGAAATTAAGCAGGATTAGCTTGGTAAGAGAAGGTGAAGGTTACTGTTCTGTAGACTTCATGTATATAAGATGTTCTTGTGTTGTGCCTGCTGAAAAAGCATTTTTCCCCCTAAATAATATTTTATTTTTCCCATACTTATATGTTTAAAACAATTTTTAACATTGTTTAAAAAAAGTTTTGAGTTTCAAATCCTGTTGTTCCCTCCCTCCTCACTAAGACAGTAAACAATCTGATATAGGTTATATTTGTGCAATCATTAAAACTTTTCCTTATTAGTCATTATGTACAAGAAGACTCAAGAAAGAAAGAAAGAAAGAAACAAACAAACAAACAAAGAAACAAAGAAAGAAACAAAGAAAAGGAAGGAAGGAAGGAAGGAAGGAAGGAAAGAAGGAGGGAGGGAGGGAAGGAGAGAGGGAGGGAGGAAGGAAGAAAAATAGTGTGTTTCAGTCTGTATTCAGAAAATAGTTATTTTTCTGGAGAAGAGTAGCATTTTTCATCAGGACTCCTTTGGGATTGTCTTGGGTCATTGCATTGCTGAAAATAGCTAAGTCATTCACAGCTGATCATCATACAATGTTGTTACTGTGTACAATGTTCTCCTGGTTCTCTTCACTTCACTTTGCATCAGTTCATGTAAGTCCAGGTTTTTCTGAAATCATCCTGCTTGGCATTTCTTATAGCACAATAATATTCCCTCACAATCATATACCACAACTTGTTCACCATTCCCCAACTGATGGGCATTTTCTAAATTTCCAACTCTTAGCCATCACAAAAATATCTGCTATAAATAGTTTTGTATAAGTTGGATCTTGAAAAAGCATTTTGTCATGTCAGATGAGAAGCAGTCTAAAGTGGACAGAGTCATACTAATGTAGGAGAGATTCCTTTTGAACATGATGCTAAGATTCGTTGTCAGGATGATAAAAAAAATCAGAGTGAGCTTCTAAGGGAGATTGAAGAGTCATAAAACATCATTACCATCATTGCTAACATTTATATAATCTTTACTGCGTGCCAGGCACTGTAGTAAGTGCTTTATAATTATGATATCATTAGATCCTCACAACAACCCCGGTAGGTAAATGCTGTTATTATCCCCATTTTACAGCTGAGGAAGCTGAGGCAGACATGTAAAATGACTTGCACAGAGAGTTAGAAGCTGCATTTGAACTCAGGTCTTCCTAACTTCAATCCTCATGTTTTTTCCACTGAACCATCTACCTAACTGGAAAGCATCTCAGGGGTAACTAATCCAAGTTATGTCTGACTAAGAATTCTCCTCTTCAAAAACCCCAACTAGTATCCATCCAGCCTTTGCTCAAAGCTCTCTAGTGATGGGGGAACCAATTACCTCCCAGGACAACCTATTCCAGTTAGCAAGTTTTCCTGACATCTGCCCCTTCACTCATTACTCCTGGTGCTGCCTTCTGAGGCCGGGAGAATAGGTATCGTCCATCTTCTGCATAATATCCTTCAGATTCTTGAAAACAACTGTTTCATTTCCACCTCTACCCTATCCTCAGTCTTCTTTTCTCCAGGCTAAATACCCTGATTCCTTCAGCCAGTTTTCCTATGGAATGAACTCAAGGCCCTTTGCTACGTCTAGTAGCCCTCCTCTTGTTACTCTCTAGTTTATCAACATTCCCTCTAAATTATGGCTTGCACAGTCCTCTATTCCCAAAGATATAAGAGGAAAAAAGCATAGGACCAGATGGCTTTAAAAATTCACCTGCCAGAAGGCAAGGGTCTGGAACAGATGCTCTCACCAGGCCCCTCTCAGCTCTAGGATTCAATGCTGCTACATTGGAATGGGGACTAATTAAACTCTGAAGTCATATGGTAGAATGAATGATTATGTTTTGGTAACAGACTGTGACCTCTCTCTGACCCGGAGGACAGCAGCCTCAGCACTTCCAATCTAAGTGAAATAAGGCACAGTCAGCAATATTCCTTATAATAAGAACTATCATTAAAAAAGCATCAAGGCACAAATCCACAAATAGGGTGGTATCAAGAATTCACCAGATACTCATGAAAATGGGGAAGTGACATTTTAAGAAAGCTAAGTAGAAGACAGTGTACCTACCTCAGTCACAACCCAGCTAGTCACAGCTCCCTAGAAATTGTTGACTCATTAATTATGTAAAGGAATCTTAGCGTATTTTCTCTCTGCCTTGCAAAAGTTGTAAAAAATTATCAAAAATTTTCTTTTTAAGCTCCTGATACCCAATCATTAGGTTGTTAACAAAACAAAACCAAAAACCTCTGTCTCTCTGTACCTCTGTTTCTCTCTCTGTTCCTCGGCCCCCAATTACCTCCTCCCAATGAGTACACCCAGATACGCTTATATTAGCGATACCTGTGTGTGGTAAAGTTTATTATTATCATCATCTTAAGAGACAAACTAAACATTTAAACAAAAAAACTGATATGAAAACAATTTTTGCTGCATTAGCTCCAGGTCTCCCCCAGAGAGGGGAACAAAGAAAGCTGAGAAAGAAGGAAAAGGAAGAATCCCTGACCTGAAGTGTACAGTGTGGGAGGCAGGAACACCTCCTTGAAGTTCCTACTATGTGATCTACCCACTCAGCCTTTCTGCCAAAGTCCTGGCCACCATTTTTCATGATGGCTACTTTCTAGAAGCTTTTACATAACGTAATGGTGTGCTGGACCTAGTTCAAATTAGTTCACTCAATTGTTAAATTTTCAAAGTGAACATTTGTATCCCCAAAACTGGCAAACACTACAAATAGGGACTTGATGTATTGTTTAGTTAATTGTCTAGACTTAAGAAAGTAATATAGAAAATGTTCATAATGCAGATTAAACTTAAAATGGTGTATGTGTGTTTTGCTGGTAATCTGGTTGTTAAACATACACCAGCATACCCCTGGATGCCATGTTTTTTTATTTCTTTTATTCTAGCTCTGGGCAGTCTCACAACTTCTCTTCCAAAAGCTTAAGTTTTGAAGGCTTGTTAGTGAAAGTCAGGCTCTATCAGTCATGGGATTAAAACAAACCCTCTAAAAAGGAACAAGAAGGAGAATACTGCAGGGATATTTCCATCTGACCAGTGTCTGTCTTTTCACCTCCAGTATCCTGCTCTCTTCGACAATGCCAAGATAGTACTACATTAAGATTTTTTTCATTTAGGTCTGGAAGAGACCTCGGAAGTTATCTAGTCCAGTAGTCATTTTACAGATGAACAAACCAAAGTCTAGAGAGATTAGTTGATTTGCCCAAGGTCACTTGGGTAAGTGACAGAGCTGGAATTTACAACTATGTCCTTTGACTTTAGAGTCAATATTCTTCATAGTACACCATACCACCATAACTTATCTTTCAAAAAAAACCCTTTTACTTGAATTTCCATATGATTTGTTTTTTCCTTGCTGGTCTTCAATAGAAAACAATGTTCTTTATTCCTAGATCAGAGGGTCATTTCCAGATGGCAACTGTTAAAATACACATTATCTGAAAGGAGTCACATATTAATATAGGTTAATTTATCAAATCAGACAGTTATTGATCCAGCAGATAACAAGGCAGCAAGAGAATAAGACCCAGGACAGAGGAGTTTTAATGGCAGATAGAGAAGGTAAGATTTACACATAGGTATAGAGACCATGTATTGTGGATTCTCTAGGACAGACTCAATACTTAAGAAAGTATACTTTTAATGAGGCTTTACAAATGGAACATGATTTGTCAAACCATATGCCCCTATTTTTGCTTTTAAAAAAATGATCATTGCAATTGTCTGTTGTTTTGTTGCTAAATGAGAGTAAAGGATAACTGAAGAGGGGAAAGGAGAAGGGGAAGAGAGGAATAGACAGGGCAAAGACACCTAGAGGAAAAGAACCCAAAAGACATTTTGTTGTAGTGCAAGCTTCTGTACTTGACACAACAATGGACAGAAAGAGTGCTAAAAATGACGTAAAGAAACCTGAAGTCCCAACTCTGATGCTTACTAGTTATGTAACCACGAGCAAATCACTTAACCTCTTTGTACATTACTTTCCATATCTGTAAAAATCAGATAATTTGTAACTGTGTGATCTACTTCACAGATGTATTCTAAACAAAGTGCTTTGTAAACCTTGGGAGTTATTAAAGCATGTAGGCTTTGGACTCAGTCTTCTAACCATCGCTTACACTGACACATCAAGTTCCTAGTGTGAGGCTTTTTCCTATGTAAGGGTTCTGGAGGTAACCCTGAGGGACTAGGTTGATTTTTAGTACTATTGCTCATGAGCCCCATCTAGTTTGCCTCAGTATCAATCATCCATGATTGCCACTCAAATATTATTTTGACAAGTTGATAGAGCTCCAATATCAATTTGATCAGCTGATCTCTTCTTAATATTAGTTAACCAATTAAAATCAATTAGCTTTTAGAAAAGGATATTTATTGAGAAAATGCAGCAAGGATAGAAGTAAAATCATATCCCCAGGACCAAGCCACACTCTCTTCTCTATATATCCATTGGTCCCTGGAGAGTGGACGCAAACCTAAAGCCATTCTGTATATCATCTTCACTCCTGGTTGCAACATATGCAACTAATAGATGAATTGCTCCCTTGCTTGCAAGAAGGGGTGTCTCCACTGCTGGGTTTATTCACTGCTGGGAAGGGTCATTCAGGTTACCCTTCAGGGCTGGCTATTCACTGTACTTAGCTGCTGCAGCTCTCAGAAAACTATTGTATACTTAAATTGCTGTACCTCTCATGGCCCTTCCAGCCTATGGAAACTCATAAGGTCATAACCTTGTCTGTTCATTCCCCATATTCATTCATGTAAAATCAGGAAAGAGGAACAGCAGAGACAAATGAAAAGCAGCACCATACATTCACAACTCTACAGTGGTCAAATGAGAGAAGCTTTGGAGTTCCTGCTCAGTTAAAGGCCCACAACTGTTCTTACCTCACTTGCCATCAAGGAAAAGAGAGAGATCCATCAAATGGATCCATTCATCCATTTGAGCTTTTGCACACTAAGTTCTTGCTCAGCAGTCAATTAAAAAAACTTCATGATAACACATTAAACTGTCAAGAAAGAGTTTGAGAATATATATGCTGTATACTTTGAAATGAGGAATGAGCCCAGTCATGTACTTGTAAATATTTAACACCTGGATCTTTGTAGGGAAAAAAAAGGTACATAGGATACATTTTTAAATTTAATCTCTGCATTACAAATATTTTCCCCAATCACTTTCTTAAGTCTAGAAAATTATCAAAACAATAATTAAATTCTTAGGTACAGTATTGATTTCCGGTATAAAATGCTCACACTGAAAATTTTACAATCAGCTCTCATGACCAGTTCAAGTTGGCTTCAGCATACCCCTGAAAGGGCCCTTCTATTATACATGCTAAGAAACAAATTCACCAAGTCTTACCAAACCACAATTTGTACTGATGCCAAGGAGAGTTTATTGTGCATGCTCTCAAGACTGGACCCTCATTGGCTGGCCTTCCTATTACATTATTAGAAGCGAACAGTAGTCAAGTCATCATGAGGCATGTAAGTCACATGAAAGTCTTATGAACAAGAGAACATCAAGGCCTCCTTGCTCTAGAAAAATATGTAACAGGAAATTCCCAAAATGTCAAAGTTATGACTCCTCAAATGCAAAAAAATAAAAAAGACTCAATTCAACCTCATTTTAATACGGTAATCTAAAAGCTAAATCATTGATATGATACACACAGAGACTCTAAGAAACACTATTGTTACTGTTATTTTATTTAAAAAATTCAGGTGTATAAATAATTCCAAGGAAAACCTAATATTGTCTAATAGACATAATTATGTCTACTTGTAAAATTGTGTGGCATAGACAAATACATGAGTAATGTCTCATTTAAGAAAATAATTTAAATGTTATGGATAACTAAATAATTGTATTTTTTGACAAAACTGAAAATGTGACTATTAATATTCCTGTATTAAATGTTTATTATAACTGATACTTTTTAGTGCCATTCACATACATCAGTTGTTTTTTTTTTGTTTGTTTTGCAGTTTATTTTTTGCTTTTTGGAGGGGGGAAGGCAGGGCAATTGGGGTTAAGTGACTTGCCCAAGGTCACACAGCTCGTTAAGTGCTAAGTGTCTGAGGCTATATTTGAACTCAGGTGCTCCTGACTCCAGGGGGGTTGCTCTATTCACTGAGCCACCTAGCTGTTCCCATACATCAGTTTTAAAAGAAGTTTTATTCATATCTTTTCCCCCATCACAGTCATTCCTGGATATAGGGCTTTTTCTCCTCACCTCCCAGAATTGAACTCTCTTATAACAGAGAAAAAGTTTAACAAAAAACAAGCTATACAGTTGCCTCATCTGATCATTAGTGCAATGTTCTACCCCTGTTGTCTTCTGACTCTCTTTCCAAAGGAAAGACATATGATTTATTGTCTGTATTCTGGAGCCAAAATGGCTATTATAATCACTCAGTCCTACTTCCTTTAAGTGATCTTTTTATTGACATTGCTATCATTATTAGATATATGCTTCTGTTACTGATACTTATTTCTCTCTGTATCAGTTCATACTAATCTTCCAGTGTTCTTCCTGTATAATAATATGATACTACTTTCACAAACCACGGTTTGTTCAGACCTTGCCCAATTGATAAAACCCGGTTTGTTTCCAATTCTTTTCTACCACAAAAACAGTGCTTCTATGCCCACATGTACAAAAATATTCATAGCAGCTTTTTTTGTGGTGGCAAAGAATTGGATATTGAGAGGATGTCCAACAATTGGGGAATGACTAAACAAGTTGTGGTATATGAATGTAATGGAAAATGATTTTTCCATAAGAAATGATGAGCAGGTGGATTTCAGAAAAACCTGGAAAGACTTACATGAACTGATGCTGAGTGAAGTGAGCAGAACCCGGACAACACTGTACACAGTAAGAGCAATATTGTGTGATGACCAAATTTGATAGACTCCACTCTTCTCAGCAATATAATGATCTAAGACAATTCCCAAAAACTCACGATGGAAAATGCTATCTACACCTAGAGAAAGAACTATGGAGTCTAAATGCAGATTGAAGTATACTATTCTCTCTTTTTTTTTTCTCTTTTTGTGGTTTTTCCCTTTTATTCTGATTCTTCTTTCACAACATGACAAATGTGGAAATGTGTTTAATATGATTGCACATGTATAGCCTATATCAGATTGCATGCTGAGGGAGGGAAGAAGGGAGGGAGAAGGGTAGAAAGGAGGAAAATTTTAGAACTCAAAATCTTATGTAAATGAATGTTGAAAACTAAAACTTAATTAATTAATTATTTTTAAAAGTACTTTCTATAAATCTTTTGACATATGTCAGACCTTTCCTCATCTTACTTCCTTGGTATAGATAAAGTAGAAGAATTACTGGGTCAAAATGATGCTTAAATATCAATTCCTTGGGGAATTTTAGTAAATTAAATTTTCTCTGAAGGCTTCTTTATGAAAAATTAAAGTCATAGAAATATCTGTTGTGGTAAGCATACTAATGAAAAATTCAGTATGGAAATCAGTATATTATCATCTTTTCAATACACCTTTATCTGAGTAATTTGGTAATCTAAATGATACATTTACTACAGCAGCAGTTTTCAAATTTTTGGTCTCAGGATCATTTTACATTCTTAAAAATTGTTGAAGGCCTCTCCTGAAAGAACTTTTAATATCTATTCATATTTACAACATTAGAAATCAAACTTTTTTAAAGTGACTGTTAAAATTGTTTTTGCGTGCAGTTGGGAAAATACAATACTATTTTAAAAAAAGAAATTAAGGTGTCTTGGTATTATTATGATTTTTTTTATCTTATTAAACCATGAAAGGGTCTAGGGGACCCATAGTGGTCCCTTGGCCACGCTTTGAGAACCATTGTACTATGGTATTGGCCTTACGAGACTTATTAATCTCTTATAATAAATGGTGCTTTGTATTTATATGGAACCTGTGTTCTAAGAAACTGTACTTCTCTCCTAAGGATATCTGATTGATCTTTTCCTGATCCCTTTTGAAGTATGATGCCTAGAATTGGAAACAGTGCTCCAGATGTGGTTTGATGAGCCCAGAGGACAACGGGATACTTAAGAGAAACGGTAAAGTATTATTATCCCATTTTCAGACAAGGAAAATGAAGCACAGAAAGCTAAAGGAATTGGTCTCAGACTCTGAAGCAAAGAAATTGAGGAGCCAAATTCAGGTTAAGATTTAATCATTTCAGAGGCCAGTGTTCTGTGCTTCACACTTACATTTTTCTTCTGCATTCTGGCTTCCTAAGACCCTGAAGCCAAGCTGACTATTTGCCATTTGGGGAATATTTGGATGCTGAGGTAGAGACTGTTTTTACTTTTCTTTGTGAAGCACCTTGAAAAGGAAAAAAAGGACTTGTTTCAAATAGTCCATGCTGTACTTAGAATGTGCCATAAACTCATGGAACCACAGCAGTGAAAGGAGTTTTTAGCAGTCATCTGTCAAACCTTGCCCACAAGGTTTGAAGCAATTCCTTCTTCAGCATACTTAATAGATGATCATGCAACATCTTCAATAACAGAATTTTTACTACCTTGCTAGGCAGCCTGCTCCTAGCAGGAATTAAAGTCTCCCTTGGAGAAGGATGGGGATAGAAGAGGCTAGAGATGTCTATTCTGCCTCTTGGATAAGCTCCAATGTGTGGCAAGGGCTGCCCCCAAAATGTAGCCTAGAATTGTTGCTCTGTGATTCAAGGGGAGGCAGAATAAGTATTTCTAGCCTCTTCTTCTTCTAGGAGGGGAAGCAGAAAATCAGGGCCAGAAAATTTGGTTCTCTGCTCTCCTCAGAGAGAGGGGGTACCAGGCTAGAACTATATCTATATACTCCCTTAAATATTATTTATTTGGGGGGTGTGATTTACAAGTTCAAATTTCTTTATTATTAAAGGGAAGCAGGACCTCAAGTTTTATATCCAGGACTTCAGCCCTTTCCCAACAAATACCAGTTCCACAAAGAAAATACATAGCAAAGAATAACAAAGAAACTCATTTATCCAATTTGACAGCAGAACAAAACACAGTGAAAGTATGTAGGAGAATATATGCCAGGCAATACAAAGTGAAGCAACTCTCTCATCGTGAGCAAGGTAAGTCAGCTCAACCAAGAGAGAGTCCTAGATTTTACCCAAGGGGAAGTTCTCTGAAGCTTCTAGTAGAGCAAACTGGGGACAGGGATATGATAGAGACAGCCAGTTCCTCTTAGGTTGACTTCTTCCCAGAGTCTTCTCCTTCAGCACCCCTGGAGTAGAGTTGGCCTTGCTGATCTTCTCTAGCAAAGCTGGAAGTCAGAAGTAGTCTAAATCAACCTGAAGAAAGCAGAAGCTTGAAGAGAATTGGAGCTCACTCTATCCCACCCTTTGCACAAGTAAAGAACATTGATCTGCACCATTGTAGAGAGAGCTTCATACTAATGGGCTTTGGGATTGGAGTTTAATAAACTTTTGGGATTGGAGTTCTTTCTTATGGCAAACTCAAATCTGACTCATTTAACTTTCAGTCACTAATCTTCAAAACTGCCTTTCATAAAAACAAAACATAATTTTATGCCCTCTTACACTTGACAACCTTTCAGACATTTGAAGTCAACTATCATATCTTCAAGTTTTTTCTTCAAGGCAAATGTTTCTTTCACAGTTTGTCATAAACTATAAATTGGGGTGTATAACCTAATCATTCTGTTAAGTCTTTTTGTGGTACATTATCTTTCATAAAAGTCATTTTTGAAGTATGATTTTAAGAATTGAAAACAATGCTCCAGATATAGTCTGCCTAGCACATAATAAATGTTTAAAAATGTTTTGACTAACTGAGCAGCCTAAAGTACAATGGAGCCATCAGCTCTCTTATTTTGGATACTATACATATGTGTGTTAAGCCTAAATTTAAATTAGCTTTTTCAGCAACCTCATCAAACAATTAATTCATATTAAGTCAACAATATGCCAACCCAGTTTTCTAGCTATACTTCCTTCATCCTGTACTTGCATAATTAATTTTTTTAACTCATGTAGAAATCTATATCTCTAATCAGTTTTATCTTGTTGGTTTTGGCCCATTATTCTGGCCCACTGAGATAAGATGAATGTTAATTCTGCCCAGCTTTGTAACATCTGCAAATATGATAAACATACCTTCTAGGCCTTTATTCAAATTAGCAATTTTTTAAAAAGTTCAATAGGGCAAGCCAAGAACAAAGCCATGTGAGCTATCTCATTCTGGGTGCATATTTATCCATGTATCAGTGATCTTTAAATATGGTTGTTCAACTCAGTGACTAAGTCACCTAACTTTAGAGGTCCTATTTCTTAATTTTCCCTCCAAATTAAAGATGCTATGATGGGATTTATCAAGAACTGTGCTGAATCAAGATGTATAATGTCTAGAGATTTTCCCTGGTAATAAAACATAATTTTTTTTAAAGAAAGTGAGGTTATTCTGGCATGATTTGCTCTTAGGGAACTTTATCTCCTAGTGACCAGTTTTTTCCCCTAATATGTTTACAAATCATCTATTATAAAATTTATCAAATCAACTTATTATCATATATCAAGGGATCAACATCAAATTAATAGTCTGTCATTTTAAAAAATCTTATCTTTCTCCTTATCCTTTAAAATTATGACAATATTGGCCTATCTCCATTACTCATTCCTCTTTTATTCTTTGAATTTTGAATGATTATCAACAGTGATTCCAGGCAAATCCTTTCAGAACCTGGAATGTAAACAATTTCAATCTAGAGATTTGAACTTATTCAATGTGGTTAGATGTTTTCATAATTTTCTTTCCATTTTAGGCTTGAATTACTTTTTTTTTAAACCATGCTTGTTCTGTGTAGTCTGTACAGTGTGAAAATCATTCTCTTTGTGAGAGACAAAAAATACAAGTGGAATAGTTCTTCTTTCTCTGTGTCATCTGTTCAATCTGCCTCAAGCAGTAGAGAACTAGATCTTCCTTATTCCTATTTTGACTCTGAACAGCAAAAATAGCCCTTTATCTTTAATAGACTTGTTCTTATTCTTAGGTCCTTATTCTTAAGTCTCAGTTAATTCTGTGCATTAACTTTCTTGACACTGTTCTTTTAGGTTCATGCCATTCTTTGGCATTTAATCCTTCATTATTGTTTCCTTCCTTCATAGCATCATGGACTATTTAGAGTTAAGAGAGACCCCAACAGCTATCTAGATCAAACCATACCTGGAAGGAAGCCTCTCTGTCTTTGACATACCAGACAAGTGGTCCTCCAGCCTCTTCTTGAAGTCCTCCAGTAAAGAGGATCCTACCATCTCCTTAAGCAACCCATTTCAATCTGGGGCAGCTCTAATTGCTATGAAATTTTTCCTAAATATCAAGCCTAAATTAATCTCTTTGCAACTATCAATCATTGCTTCTGGTACTGCTCTTTAAGGCCAAACACAAGTATACTTCCTATATATTTGACTTAGGCAAGTTACTAAACTTTTCTAGTCTCAATTTCCTCATCTATAAAATTACAGGGTTGAACTAGATAAACCCTGATGTCCCTTCTGTCTCTAGATCTATGATTCTAAGATCTGAAATCTGATATCCCTCTCCCACATGATAAACCTTCAAATATATGAAGACAGTTCTCATTTTTCTATTGGGTCTTTTCTCTAGGTTAAATGTGAGGTTCTTCCAAATGAACCTTACATGGCAGTGTGTGTTCAAGGTCATTCACCATCCTCTGCTCTACTATCTTTTGTAATTGTCCTTTTAAAATCTTATCTCATTGGAATACTATTGGGTTATAAGAAGTGACAATCAAGATGATTTGAGAAAAACCTGGGAAGATTTACATGAGCTCATGCAAAGTGGAGTGAGCAGAATCAGAAGAACATTATACAGAGTAACAGCAACATTGTGCAATGATTAACTGTGAATGATTTAACCATTCTCAGTGATAAATTATCTAAGATAATTTCCAAGAACTTATGATGAAAATGCTGTCTATTTCCAGAGAAAGAACTGATGGAGTTTGAATGTAGATGAAGGAATATTTTTTTCAATTTTATTTTTAGTGGTGTTTTTATTGGGGGGGGCAGTATCTGTGTTTTGCATGACTGAACATGTGTAACCTATATCAAACTGCTTACTATCTCAGGGAGGGGGGAGAAGAAGGGAGGGAGAGCATCTGGAACTAAAATTTAAAAAAACAAATGTAAAAAATTGTTTTACAGGTTAATTGGAAAAAATTAAAGAAAATCTCATTAGGTAGTTATCTATGTGTCTACATTAATTTATTTAGATGCAACCTTTCTCACTCTTCTTTTTTATTTAGATAATTTGGGGATTACATTGACAACATTTATTTTTTTCCAGAGTTCAAGTCTCCCATCCTTTAGTTATCTTCCTCTTAAGAATTTATGGTCACTGAATCATAATTAACTTTTCCCTGAACATTTTGAAATCTGCTTTTCTGAAGCCTTGGTTGAAGTTAGGTAGAGCCTGACTCTACCCAAGAATCTTGATCTCAGAAGCATAACCAGAGTGACTTTTTCTACTCAATAAACTTAGAAAGATCAGAAATATAAACAGAGTTTTGTGCCTTTAAGAATAATTTCTGGGGTAGCTAGGTGGCGCAGTGAATAGAGCCCTGGAGTCAGGAGTACCTGAGTTCAAATCCGGCCTCAGACACTTAACACAAAAACACTAGCCGTGTGACCTTGGGCAAGTCACTTAACCCCAACTGCCCTCCAAAAAAAAAAGAAGAAAAATTTCTAAGACATGGCAGATCACTTAAAAGGCAATGATTTGGGGGCAATGTTAGAAAATAAAAGAACCATAAAGACTGACTTCAGTATGATGAAGATTTAACAATTACTAATGCAAATACAGTAATGTTTTTATTGTAGTCACAAATTTATTCCTCTCTACAAAATTTTGAGCAAGAGACACAGAACTTTTTTCCTACATTTAATAGCTCTTCTAATCAACAGTAGCAGTCCCAAACCTTAGAAATTTATAAATACATTTGCCATCTTGAGGTTAGATTTTTTTTTAGTATGTCTTAAAGCAAAATATGGCATATTTTTTCCACTTGTGTTAATCAAAGATTTATAGTTAAAACATCTAAGTTCAAGCTCTGGCAATGCCACTTACTACCTGCATGACCTGGAAAAAACATTAAATGTCTTTGATCTCTAGTCTCCTTGTGCCTAAAATTAGTATAATGGCAGTTACAAAATTACATCATAGAATTATTATGAAGCTAAATAGAGATGTTTGTAAAATTTTATGAATTCCAAAGCATCATGCAAATGTCAGCTACCATAATTTTTATTGTTCATGTATCACTGTTCTTTGGATGGATCAAAGTTGGGCAGGGGAAAATGAAAAAGCTAATGTACTGATGGGCAGGGGAAAATGAAATGAAAATGAAAAAGCTAATGTACTGATGGACAAAATGGATTATTTGTTTTGCTGGATTAGGCCTTACTTAAGTGAGTTCTCTGGTAGTTTATATTCTTTATTGAGGGAAAAAAACAGAAAGAGAGACATAGTCATCCAAAAGTAACAAAAGGAGATTTACTCAGCTGTAACAAAAGAAGGGAATTCAGTAAGGCTATGCATTGAGTATACCTCAAGTGAATTTAGCTTAAAAAAAAGCTTCCCTACCTGAGTTGCCCATCATTGGAAAAAAAATTATTCTTATAATTATCATTTTTTGCCAGCTAAGCACCAGAGTGTATCCGGAGCTACTCGTGATATCTTTGTACTTAGGTAACCAGGAAGAAATGTCAAAAGCCTTAGACTTCAGTACCTTGAGTCAATTAGGTCTCAAGGAGAGTTTCGACACCTTTTAAGGAAAAACTATCCTCAATTGAATGAGGGATGAAATCAAGATATTGTTCCCACCACATCTGTCCAACCATGTCAAAATCAAGACTGCACATTGTTTGTTCACTTTGTTCTTCCAGAGTGAAGAGCTACGTTTACCCCTCTAGCTGACTGTGAAGACCCGTAATATAATAGGACTTGTTGAAATCAGCAGGATAGCATCTATGAATAGGAACATGTTTTTCATCAAAAGGAATCCTTTTTCTATTTGGACTTAATGGTGGGAAATTCTCCACGACCCTGGCAAATATCTATGGTGAGTACATATCTTCCTCTTTCATATCTTGTGTGATGTTAGTACTCATCAATTATCTCTATGGTTGCATATTATTCTAGGATCATAGAATAAGAGGTGGTATGACCTTAGACACCAATGCCCTGAGACCCAGAGAGGTAAAGTGATATGCCTAAAGTGATACAGGTAAGGAGAAGCTGAAGCAGAACTGAAACCCAGTTCCTCTGATTTGAAATCCAATGATTTTTTTCATTGTGCCATTCTGTACCTGTCATACATAAATCTTGTGTCATTTTAACACATGCATGGGAGATATTCTATTTTAGGGGAGGCTTTAAGATTACATTTTGTCCTACTGAGTCATTTTTTATATCAACAAGCAACAAATACAATAGAATTTTATTTGCTCTATGCTGCACAGTTTTGAGGCTGTGAAAGATGGAGTCTGCTATTGAAAATTATTTGTGAAAATCCTTCTGTTCCCTTCTCATGTTTTTATCAAGGATATTCTTTCTACATGAACAGGGAATTTTCATAAAGATTACATTATACAGATGAGAAAGTAGACACACGGATTGGTAGTTGATGATTTCTCCTTGTCACCTTTTCTTTGAGACATCTTAAAAACAGTCCCTTAGTCTCCCAAATTGTTGCATGGAATTCTCCTCTACCCTATGAAATCCATCTGCTCTTCTCCATTTCATTTCCTTAAGTACCATTGCCATTGCCTCACATAGTACATTAGGTACCAACATAACAGAGTCCAAATGGAGTGGTTCCATTATTGTCACTGAGGAGATCGCCATGGAAATATACTGGTAAATCTTTTCTCTTTCATCTCTATTTCTTTTGGTCCTTTTGGTTTTATTTAGAAATGCTATTGGAATAAGCTGGCTAAGTTGGGTGTTACATCAAACTTTCTTCAGGCTTCTTTTCCCCTCAACTTCATTTCCCTAGACTGCATGGCAATGCTGCTTGTGATCCTTCATCCAATATCCTCCTCCTTGATGATGATAAAATTAACTTTTACTCTAAAACAGTGCTGGTTGCTTTGACTCTGCTCAGTGGGGTGCATCATCAAGCATTTATTAAGAGTTCTACCATGTATCTAACACTATGTGAAACATTGGGAATACAAAGACAAAAATGAAAGGATCCATGCTCTCAAGAAGCTTCCATTCTATTGGCAAAGACAACATGTGCGTACATATGCATGTATGTGTACATACATAGTTGTGTATATGAATATATATACACACATGCATACATACTGGATGATAAAAAATAATTGAGAGAAAGAGGATACTAGCACCCAGAAGCATGAGGATGTCAAGATCATTAAGAGCTTACTATAAGAAGTTATGTTGGCATTCTTTTATTGTATTTGTTTGGGCATCTGTTGTCCTTTATTTTTTTTAAACTTATTTATTTTTAGTTTTAACATTCATTTCCAAAAGATTTTGAGTTCCAAATTTTCTCCCCATCTTTCCCCTCCCCCCACAAGATAACATGCATTCTGATTACCCTTTCCTTCAGTCTGGCTCCCCTTCTATCACCACCACTTCCCATTCCCTTTCCCCTTACTTTCTTGTAGGGTGTTGACATTCTTTTAGCATCCTTGTTGGGGCATCTCTCAGTTAAACTTTGGTGGGAAATGATGATGGAATCAAGGTCATTATTCTTCTCATTTTAAAAAATTGGATAGACTATTTAATTAGATCAAGTTTGAGTTGCTACATATAGTACCTTCTTACCTATAGCCTCTCCTTTAATTTGGTATTGATTTTGACCTTTGTTCTCACTCTATGAATAGATACCAAAAGCTGACTCTGCAATAGTTTCCATGTAATTAACTAATTTGTTTTCTATTGATGTAATCAACTTCATTTTTTGTGATGTTCACTGTCTGCTACATCTAGGACCTCCTGACTATCTTCTTGAAGAGATATTAATGACACCTAAGCTTGTGTATATTTTCATTTCTTAATCCAATTATAGGTATAATTGAATTGTGTACTCTTTCATTTTTAATTCGATTATTCATATATGCACATGATTATACATAAATAATTGAATTAAGAAATGAAAGAGGATACAAGCTTGTATATATACATATATAATAGAATTAAGAAATGAAAGTGTACGTAAGTTTACATGTATCTATATAAATATATATGCACATATGCATATAATTGAATTAAAGAAAAGTACACAAATTTATATATATATAAATGTGTATGTCTAAATATATATGTACATACATACATATATGCATATGTTGTTGCTGTTTGGCCTTCATTCTCAAAGAGGATCAAAATGGCATCATAATGTTGAGGTCAATGTATAGCAGCGGTTCTCAAACTGTGGGTTGCCACCCCTTTGGGGGTCGAACAACCCTTTCACAGTGGTCACAGGAGACGCCTAAGACCATCAGAAAACACATATTTTCAATGGTCTTAGGAACCTAGACACCATTCCTTTATCTGTCTCCAGGCGAGTCCACCCATATGCAGAAACACCCACATACAAGTACTAAAGGGTCGCAGCATTAGGAAAGTTGAGAACCACTAAATTGTGTAGTGTGTTTGACTATGGATGATCAGACCAATACAAGCTTGGCAGGCTCTACAAGTCAGGTACAAATAGTCTATATGAACATTTGGGATGAAGGTGTCTCTAAATTTGTGTTTAATTTAATTTAATTTGTGTCTCTAATCTTGTGTTTCTTATGAGCTATTTTTATTTCATTTTTCTCAGAGAGCACAGCTCCTTCTTTGATGGAGGCACGCCTTTCTGGATGGTCCTGTGCCTGTGTCTCTCATGTCTCACAATCAATACCAGAGTTTTTCAGAGAGACCTTTAGAGTATCCTTGTATTGCTTATTCTGACATCCCTATGAGCATCTGCCTTGTGTGAGTTCTCTGTAAAATAGCTTTTTATGCAAACACATTTGGTAGTTGAACCACATGGCCAACCATCAGAGTTGTGCTCTCTGCAGTAGAATTTGAATGCCTTGAGAAAAGACCTCATTGTCTGGTACCTTCTCTTTCCAGGTGATCTTCAGAATCTTCCTAAGACAATTCAAATGGAAGTGGTTCAGTTTTCTAGCATGGTGCTGATAGACTGTCCAGGCATAAAGCAATGAAGTCAGCACAATGGTTTTGTTCTGTGTATATAAACATCCACCTTTGCAATGAAGCCACCAGATATCAAGATTTATGTTGACTTAGTTTGGAAGATCTGGTCAAGTTCTTCACAGAGTTTCTCTGCTTCTTTTGCCTATGTGATAGATCTTGATACATAAGCTACAAGAATCTTCATGGTCATTGGCCTATGTTCACTGTAAGTGAGGGAAGAGAAATAAGGCAACTAAGGCAAGAGAAATAAGTGTCCCAGGAAATGAAGTTTCTTAATGCTTTGGAGCAGATGACAAAATGAACTCCACCAATCCTTTATCTTGTGAACCATCCTTTTTATTTGTCTACAAATAGACCTACAATTACATGGTCAGAATGATTCTGAAGATCCTTTGTCCTTTTTTTGTCACCCACCACCATCACTATGGAAGTGAAAGGGAATGAGTTGCATAATACCAGGGCCAAAAGCTAAGTACCTCCTGTTCAATGTTCTTAGTGGCAAGCCTTTCCACATCTGCCTTAGGCAAGTCTTCAGAAAGTAGACATAATACACTTTCTATATTTTTATGATGAGATTTAGGGGTGCTGGGACCCCAAAATATCAACATGCAGTCAGCAAAAGACAAGGTTTATTAGAACACTGATAGAGGGTGGGTGTGATTCTAAAAATCCGCTATATTGGTCAGACTCTTAAGGAATCAGAGCATTGGCTAGACTCAAGAGGAATCTGAGCACCTTAGTAGAGGCAAGATATGGAAGACTGTGTGAACAGAGGAGGGGTCTAGATGGAATTGAAGAGTGACAGTCTAAGATGGGTCCAGGTACAGACAATGAAAGGTCAGTTAATTAACTGGGAGGGGCTGATTGCCCCAGCAAACAAACACCAGGGACCAGGGACTTGTGGAAAAGCCCAGAGACTTTTCCTTTTGGGGGTCCAGATCCCATCCCCATCATCTAGGCTATGCTAGAAGACTTTCTAGTTTGGTACAGTTTAAATTCTAGTTCACACTTTTTGAAACCTTGCCTTCTCCACACTTTCTCCAAACCACGATGAGGCAATATGTGTTTTAGGGTTGGTTTTTTTTTCTGTTTTCTCTAGTAATTAAAAATAAATCTAAAAATCCAGTAGTCTTCCACACAAATTTGGCTTATTTACTAGTTGCAATTCAAATATCTTATCCATAGTTATTTCAGTTAAGTGGCTATAAGTGTCTTTTGAAATGCTGATTAACTGGAGGCAAGACTACTTGTGCTTATGGTCTGGCCAGTCTGCCAGGAAATTATTCTCCCAATTACAGTGTCTGATAGGGTTCATTTGTTGGAGCAGTATCTTCCCATAATCTCTCTATCTCTCCTCCCCACTAAGTAAATAAAATAATGAGAATTAATAGAATTGCAGATTTGTAAGGGACCCCAGAGGTCATCTAATCCAACTCCCACTCAAAGTGCACCTCATAAAAATTCTTTGATAATTTCCTCTGATAAAAGTTGATGAAAAATACCATGGAATAAAATCATTGAAACTAAAGAATAATTCATGCTCTAGGGCAAAGGGTACACTCAGACTTCAGACCACAGGGAAACTTCCCTGTGGAGCAGATTTGTGGATTCAACTTTTGTTTGGGGAAAAGAGAGCTCTACCAAGGTAAGTTCTCTGCAATGGGTCCTCTGCTACCTAACCCTTTTGGGACATGAACTCATTCCATTCCTTACTGCTGTTATAGGGTTTGTGGTTCCTACCTATATGGGAAAAAAATCTTGTTTTCTTAAGCCTTTCTTCAACAGTTAATCAGTTTGTAAAAAGAGCACTAAAATAATCATAGAGATCTTCAGCACTCATGGTTGTTACCATTACAAAAAATAGAACACTATATGAATGAATTTTTAAATTTTGTGTTACAGTAATCAAATTATCAAGGGGATATTGTATAGAACTAGCAAAATCATAACAAAATTCATCCAGAGAAACTAAACACTTAAAATCTCAAGGAAAATAATGAAAAGAAAAAGCAGAAATGTAGGGCCATAGAATTACCAAACCTCAAACTATACTATCCTATACTAATCATCAAAAACCTATTTATAATACTAGCTCTAAAAAATAAGATAGTATATCAGTTGGACAGAATAGATAAGCAAGAATAGAAAATAATAATACAAGAGTTTTGTATTTGCTAAACCCTAGAATATAAATTACTAGAGAAAGAATTCCCTATTTGCAAGAACTTTTGAAAAGAACTAGAATGTAGTTTGGTAGAAATTAGTTTTAGACCAAAAAAATACTCCATATCACAATGAGCGCCAAACATCCAAATATCCACTTGACCAAATGGATACAAAGTTCATATCACATACACACACACACACACACACACACAATTATTGAAGAACTGCAAAATATATTTTTGACAACTTTGGATAGAAGGATCCTTAACAAAACAAGAATAGAGATCATAAAAGACAAAGCAGATTATTTTGATTAGAAAATTTTAAAAAGCTTTAGTGTAACTATAACCAATGAAAATAAAATAAAATAAATAAACTACGATGTGGGAAAAATATTTTCTAATTAAATTAGTGAAATGTCACTGATAAAAATCTGATATATTGGGAACTGATACAAATATAGAAGACCTAGAGCTATTCCCTAATAGATATGTTATTAAGTCAGCATTTATTAAGCACCTACTGTATACATGGTACTATGCTATATTCTGGAGCTATAAGTGCAGAGAATGTGACAATTCTATTGGTAATGAGCCTACATTCTAATGAGGGGAGGAAACAAGAAAATATAAAATTATGTACAGCATAAATATAAAATTAATATATATAATACATATAAATTAGCTAAATACAACGTAGTTTGGGAAAGAGGGCTTTTGGGGTTACCAGAGGGAATAAGGAAAAGCTTTATGCAGAATATGGTGCCTGAGCTGTGACTTAAAAGTGGAGGCCTGGAGGGTTACATTCCAAGCATGAGAACTAGCTAGTGTAAGGGCACAGAGATAGAAGAGGGAGTATCATAAGTGAGGAACAGGGAGTTTGTCTGGATTGCAGAATGTGGGAATCAGAGTAATAGCCAGTGAAGCTCAAAAGATAGAATGGGGCCAGGTTCAAAGCTAAAGAGAGGAATTTTATTTTATTTTAGAAGTTATAGGAAGCCTCTGGAGTTAGTTGAATAGGGGAGCCATGTGATCAGCTTTGCACTTAAGAAAAATTACTTTGGCAGCAGAGTGTAGGATAGATTGGAGTGGTAAGAGACTTGAGGAAGAGAGACCAATTAGGAGGCAGCTGCAACAGTCTAGGTAAAGGGTGATAAGGGCCTTGACTAAGCAATGTTATGACAATGGAAATGTCAAGATTAGATATGTAGGATCAAGGAGAATGAGGAAAATGCTGAGGCTATAAACCTGAGCTGCTAGAATGATAGCCGTGCTTTTGCTGCAAAAAAGGAAGATTTGAAGAAGGGAGGGTTTAGGGGAAAATATAATCATTTCAGTTTTAAATATGTTTGTGTAAAATGTATCTGAGACATCTAGTTTGAAATGTACAATAAAAAATTGGTAATCTGGGATTAAAGTTAGAGAGAGAGGCTAGGGGTAGATAGATCTGGGAGTCATATATATGGAAATAGTTAAACCTACTGGAGCTGGTAAAGTTATCAAATGAAAGAATATTGGGAGAGAAGACAGTATAAGACAGAACCTTGGGGAACCACCACAATTAAGGGGTCCAAGGATATGAACAGTTTTCTTTATTTTTAAAATATTTTATTTTTCACAATTACATATAAAGACAATTTTTAACATTCTATTTTAAAAATATTTTGAGTTCCAAATTTTTTCCTCCTTCCCCTCCCCTCTCCCTACAAAAGTAAGCAATTTGATATAGGTTATAAATATACAATCATGTAAAACATATTTCTATGTTAGCCATGTTGTGAAAGAAGAAACAGACCAAAAAAAAAACCCATGAGAAAAATAGTATGATTCAATCTGCATTCAGACTCTATCAGTTCTTTCTCTGCCTATGAATAGCATTTTTCATCATGAGTCCTTTGGGATTGTCTTGGCTCATTGTATTGCTGAGAATAGCTAAGTCATTCACAGCTGAACATCATACAATATTGCTGTGTACAACGTTCTCCCGGTTCACCTTACTTTACTTTGCATCAGTTCATGTAAGTCTTTCTAAGGTTTTTCTGAGAGCATCCTGCTCATCATTTCTTATAGCACAATAGTATTCCATTACTATCATATACCATGACTTGTTTAGCCATACTCCAATTGATGGGGATCATTTCAATTTCCAATTTTTTGCTACCACAAAAAGAGTTGCTATAAATATTTATGCAAATAGATCCTTTTTCCTTTTAAAAAAATTTTCTTTGGGATACAGACTTAGTGGTAGTATTGCTGGATCAGAGGGTATGCACAGTTTGATTGCCCTTTGGGCATTGTATGAAGTTTTCAAAAGAAAAATTGTAAATTATAAATGACCACATGAAAACATGCTCCAAATCACTAATGGTAAGAGAAGCATAACAATTCTGACATTTTACCTTTCACTCTGTAAATTGTTAAAGAAGATGAAAAATTGGAACCCTCACTGTTGGAGGGGCTATGAAAGACAGGCACACTGAAATATAGCTGTTGGAACTGTGAATTTAAGAGTGATGAAGCTTTGTAGAAACTGCTTTAAATTTTTAAATTTAAATTCTAGCTATCAGTTTGGAAAATTATGCAAGGTAAGTGACTAACCTGTTCATATTTTTTGACCGAGGAATCTTACTAGTGGCCATATAACCCAAAAAAAGTTCTAGATGGAAACTAAAGATTTATATTGGTAGCAAAGAACTAGAAACAAAGTAGACACCCATCAACCAGGGAAAGAGTCAAAAAACTGCAGTATAGGAATATGATGTAATATTTTGGGGCACTAAGAATGAAAGGATGTGAAGAATCCAGAGAAACATGAAAATATTTACACAAACCAAGGCAGAATGAGTTAAATGCTGCAAGATTCTGAACTTACTCTCCTAACCCACACATGCATTAACATTTTGGTTTCCCAGAAGAAGGCTAGCTTACATTTCTCCCAAGGGTTCTGTGGTTATCCTTGAGGGAAGTAAGGGGGCCTTTCTCTAATTCTCTATTGCTGTCATTTTGAGCCTCCATTCTGGGATGTTCTCCTCAATATTAGCTATTGGTAATTAGTATCTCAGTATTGTGTGATCAATTAATAAAAATTAGCCTTTACAAAGAGATATTTACCAAGAAGATTTCCCTTCCAACAATTAGGGGTAATAGCAATAGCTAGTATTTTATACCATCTACTATGTACCAGACACTGTGCTAAACCTTTTACAAATATTATTTCATTTGATCTTTACAGCAATCCTGGGAGATGGTGATATTATTATTCCCATTTTACAGTTGAGAAAATGGAAAAAAAAACTGAGGTTAAGTGACTTGCCCAAGGACACAGAGTAAGTACCTGGATCTGAACTGATTTCCTCCTGACTCCAGCCACAGCATTCTATCCACTGCACCACCTAGATACATTCTCCTTGTACCACCTTATTCCCTGGGAGAGTGATCTAAAATTTAAAGCTGTTTCTACAAAGCATCTTTACTATCAAATTCACTTCCCAATATAATAGAGCCACCACATGCATCTGTGTATCAGTGTGTGTGTGTGTGTGTATGTGTGTGTGTGTGTGTGTGTGTGTGTGTTGAGTCAAGCAGGTCACTCTTCACGGATTCTGCATCACTGGTACTCATCTTCCGGCAAATTCCAACTGCATCAGTTCATACATACATTCCCATATTTCTCTGGATTCTTTGTTTTCTTTGTTTTTTCTTGCCCAAGCAAGCTCCTAGACTTCTGGTACTCAATATTCTGACCTTCCAGAGCTTACAGTGTCATATCTCTAATACTCTAAATCCCAAAAGCAGGGAAGAACAGGCCTAAAAAGACAGAAGGAACAGCAGAACCGTGTACCCACAGGGCACAAGGTAATGGCCTGGAGGCTGACTCTTTGCTCAAAAGAACCGGGCAGGAAAGAGGGAATGCCTTTATAATTGAATATTTTGGATGCACACCTAGTACCACCACAGCAGCCAATCAAAAGATTTCTCTTCTCAACATAGTAAACTGACTTGGAATCATACCTTCAGAATGCTCAAGTACACATGGGAATTGTGTCAAGCAGAGCATTCTGCACATGCTCATAAGGGCTGAACTTTGGCAATCCCAGTAACCACTACCACATAAGCAGGAGCCAAAGAATAATATATAGACAGTTTACAACAATGTAAATGAAAAAAATCGCTTAAAGGAAGCCAAACATTGAGTAAAAAAAAACAACAAAAGTAAAAATGGTCCCAGAAAACAATCAATGAAATAAATTCCTCCCCAGAGCAGAGATGTAGGGTACTGCTGAGGCAGAATGTTTTATATGTTGCCAGACACAGGTTATTGTCTGAACTGCTTTAACTTTGTTTTTCTTTGTTAAAAGAGAAGGTTCAGTTGTGGGGGAGGGGGAAGGAGGGTGAGAGAAGAGGTGTAAGTATTTTCAGAAATGTTTATACAAAAATAAAATTCATCAATAAAAATTATTTTTGAAAAATAACTTTGGGGACAAAAGTCAACATGTTTGAGCCCTTTCAACTTTAAAATAATTTCTTTTAAATTTTGGAAAAATCATTTGGTGAACCTTGGAAAAATAGATCCTAAGATGGAATTATCTGCTATGATGCCACTGTTGAGGTTTAGGGGTACTGTGACCCTGAAATAGTGATACATAGGAACTCCCTGTGAATTTGACCCAAGCCTTCTTTCAGTAAAACAAAAGGTTTATTAGAACATTGATCAACGGTGGGTATGATTCTGAAAATCCACCAAGAAATGAATCTACCTTTTAGATGTGTATATCAGTCTAATGGATTGAGGACCTTATATATAACTAAGTTGTCTGTTCCTCTCTATATAACTATATGTCTCTAACAAGTTAGCTCCATCACACGCAAGTCTGTGTCAGAATTCTGATGCCTATGTCTAGGGGTGTGTCTTTCCACAAATCAAATCTCTCAGCCCTACGCATCTCCCCACTTGCATTTCCTCTTCCATATTTTCATGTTTATTGTCTTATTGAACCAACTTTACCAAAATCATAATTTTACAAAATGTTTCATCAAAGTGGTGAGAAAATACATAATCTCTGAATACCAAAGCATCTACTATGCATCCTAGACAACTCTCCTGAGTCCTCTCAGCATCAGGGAAGGTGAAAACTCAGTCCAGGTTTACTGACCTCTATGATCCTGCCAAATTTGCCTTCTAATTGTTCCTAACATAACATACTCTATCTCCCACCTTCATGCCTTTGCCTTGGCTATCCTCCATTCCTAGAATTCACTCCCTCTGCTTCTTAGACTCTCATATTTGCTTCAAAACTCTGCTTAAGTACTAATTCCTATAGAAAGCATATCCCTGGTTCCCTCAAGTGCTAATACCATGCATCTCAACCACTTCCCCCCATACAAAAATTATCTGATACTTACTTTGTATATATTTGCATATGTGCATATTGTCTCCCATGATGCTTAATAAGTACTTATTGATTGATTTATTGGTTACTCCTAACCCACAGCTGAGCAAAAGAGGTTTTTATTCTTAATCTGTATTATTACTCAAACTGTCTTGATAAGAACTCTCTCTCCAATGCCATGTATTCTAGGGCAATTGGGGAAGTAACTAGAATCAATTTCACTTTCCCTAACACTATCAGCAGTTTCACCTTCCATTGCCTCTGCAATGGTTATCAACCAAACAAGATCAAGTACAATCATCAATCTATACCTCTGTCCCTTTAGAACTAGAATAAAATATGTTGGGTTTCTCCAAAGGGAGTAGCCTGCCTATCAAAAGCTCTCCAAAGGAAAAAGGGTATGAAGGGGGTGAGCTGTCTGATTCACATTCTACCATCACTATTCTGCCCTATTTTCAGATTTTTTCTGCCATTCTTCTTCCCCCCCCCCATTCTCCATGTTCTTCCTTTTTAAAAATAATCTACTCCTGAAACATCACTATCACAGGCACTCCTGAGTCTGGTTGTGTGCATCACTGAATAAGTTTGCTGAACAAAATTAGTCTGGTAGAATTTTTTAAAATCTTATAGTTATACAGGGTCTTAGTCTATCCTTCCATCAAATGTAGAAATTCCTTTTAAGGAATCTTGCCTTGTTCATTCAATTTCTGACTAAATGCTCCTAGTGATTAGAAACTCATTAGCTATTGGGAAAATCCATTCCATTGTTGAATAGTTCCAGTACTTAGAAATTTCTGCATTAATTTATTAATCTTCACCAATTCTAATTTCCACATGGAAAAAAAGGCCTGAAAGCTCTATTGTCTTTCCAAAAGTCATCCAAGTTAGTAAGAACTGGGAAGAAAAATCAGAATTCCAGACTTGTCTGTGAGACTCCTTTTAAAAGTAGCAGCAAGGGCTTCTAATATATATCTTATAACTATTCACCAAAAACCCAGAACCAGCTTGATCCAAAAACAAAAATATGTGATGATAATAATAATAATGTTCAAATCTGAGATATCAAAGGTACCTCAAATTGTTATCATATTTATTCATTTACTTCAGACCTCTTAGAAAAAATTCATTTTTAGAAAAAATTTTCCCTTATACCATTTCCCAACTTTATATGTGTGTGTATGAGTATATATATTTATAAGTATATACACACACACACACACATATATATATGGGATGGATAGATAAAAATCGTGTGTGTATGAGACATAGACATGTGTACACATATGTATTTATACATATGTAAGCATCATATATAATATACATACTATATATATTTCAGCAAAGTAACTATAAGAATTTGGTGTTAAATGAAGGTGAAAGAAATTTTTTTTAAAGTTCTTCTTACAAACTGTTGAAATTTTTTTGCATTTATGTCATTCAAAAATGATTGTTATAAACTTCAAACTTGGCAGGAATGTACTCCCAGTGGAGGGAGGAAAAAAAATCAAGCCAATCTAAAGTCATGAAGATTTAAATAATGTGTTTTAAAAACATGCACAAATAGAACATTTTATGGGTTTTTGAAAGGACATTTGACTTAAGATTTCCTGGTTCAAAAAGTTGTCAGTTAAAGATTCCGTTTCAGTTAAACTACTTCTTTTTCCTTGAGTTTCTCTACTATAACCCCAGAAATTAAGTATAAAAAATGTATTAATGACACATTAAAATTAGGAATGTGCAGAATCAAAGGATATAGAATTCCAAAGGTTCTCACTTAATCTCTTTGCCCATAAGTAGGTCTCCCAATTTTCCATGAAAGGTATACAATGCCATAATATATCGTGGTTTATATTTTTAGGTTAAATTTAAACTTACTAACTGTGAAAGATAGCTGAGTCAACACAGAATATAAAAACCTAAACTGTGGAATTTCCTGACTCTTGAATTCCTAATTCACATCATTGTTTGTTTAACACAATTACATATAGAATTTTATATTAAAAAAAAAAGCACTGTATGCCAGGTTTTGCCTTTCTCCATTTGCCTTTAGCATTTCTTCCCACACAATGGACACCTCAGTCTTTTTAGCTTAGTCTCAAAAAACATGTGCTGACTGAAGCAGCATCAAGAAAAAGGGGCAGGTATGGCTAGGTGGTGCAATGAATAGAGCACTGGCCCTGGAGTCAGGAGGACCTGAGTTTAAATCTGACCTCAGACACAATACTTACGAGCCACGGGACCTCGGGCAAGTCACTTAACCCCAATTGCCCTGCCTTTCCCCCTTCCAAAAAAAAGAAAAAGGGGAAGAAAAATGGATTCTGAACTTGGACTTCTTGTTACTATTTTGGGAAGATTATACCCAATCAGTCAAATGACAAATGTTTATTAAGCTCCTACTATGTGTCAGCCATGTGCTGAGACAAAAGATAGCCTCTGCCCTCCAGAAAATTACAATCTAATCTATCTAGTATAATTGTGTTTTAATTCTTTTCATACTCATTACTACTACTCACAAAGAATATAGTGTTGGTACTAAGAAAACATTTGCAAAAGAAAATTTAGGAGACTACCTAATGGACAATACATTACTAAGAATAAATTCTCTATTTCTTCCTGGCAAATCTGCAAGTGAGGAAAGGGGAAAAGTTAGGCCATTTGGTTCCCTACTTTCCAATTCATTTATTTCATGGGTTCTGAATCTTTTTTTTGGGGGGGGGGTCATACTTCCCTTAAAGCTTCTGGTAAAACCTATGGAACCCTTTTCAGAATAATGCTTTAAGATGCATAAAATAAAATACAAAGATTTACAAAGTAAACTAATTATATTGAAATAGTCATAAAAATATGGTTTGTTTTTTAAATAAGTTCATGGACTGCTGGATAAGAACTCTTGAATAAATGGAACAGAATAGGAATAGAAATGGAATACATCTCATGCCCATTTCCCATTCGATAATTAGAAAAAGCCACCCACACCCTTTGATCTCAGGAGGATTGTTTGCAGAAACCAAAACTGTGGTATAGGTTGTCTCCCAGACAGTCAGGATCTACTTTGGTGTAGCGGACAGCACACTAGATTTGAACACAAAAGACCCAGTTTTGAATCCTGTCATTGCTATTTCTCAGCTATGAAGCCAAGAACAAGTAACTTCGTCTCTCCAGGTCTTAGTTTCCTCATTTGCAAAACGAAGGAACTGGCCTAAGGAATCTCTACAGTTCCACATGGCTTTAAATCTCATGATGATTGACTGCTTTCATTCCCCTTTGCAGCCCCATACACTTATTTTTACCTGCTCTTTTCTGTACACTCAGCATTAGTCATACCCTGTAATTAGGCCGTGCCTTAACACAAAATCTGTTAAGAAACCTCTGGCTAGGCCAAAACCTTGTCTTAGTGTCAGGTTGCTCCTTGTGGTATTGGCTGGGACTTTGTATTAACTCTTCTGAAAGTATGTCATGAATTCATGACCTGTTCCCTTCTCTGACCATTGATACTTGTGTGTTACTTTTCTTGAGGTCTACATTCCTGACCTAACCTAACCTTGAATGATTGGCAGCTACATCTACTTAGTCAACCCTGTTCTGTTGTTTCTTAGGGTTCCAGTATAACAAAAACAAATAGTGAAGCTGGGGGTAGGGGGAGGGAGAGAGAAATAGAATGGAAAAAAAAAGGAATTACATCTTTTGGGTTAGCCTACTATGAAGTGAAAACTAGAGACTTCCTTGCCACTCTCTTGAGTCTCATGGCTTTTTCTTTCTCTCTTACCCAACAACTTCTATTCCAGAAAACTGTGGTTACTTGTCTTCATACTCCTTTAAAAAAATAAATTGATATGTAGATTGGCTGGTGCAGGCACAAAGTTAAACAAGGAAGACAATGTGGAATTCTACTATGGATATGGGGTAGGAAATCTCCCAGTCTAACCTGGGTCTGGTCTCACTATGGAAGCCTGCTCACTCAAGTATGGGGTAGAGAGGCACAGCATCGACACCTGAAAAAAAAATCATGAGAGAAAACATTCTTTACAGTTAGCTCTTCTGTTTTTTAGCAATGCAATGTGATCTTGGGGAGCAGAGCATGGTGACAGCTCTAATCATAAATAAAAATGTTGGATATTTAGAAATAATGTTTCAGTAGGATTTTGTGAAATCTTTGCTCAAAAAGTTGAATTTGTGGTCTAGTAGGGAGGAATGTGTGGGTGAGAGAGTAATGGCTGGTTTTGGGGGTGTGGAACTCTTTAAAGAATTAATCTGATGTTAGTTTAGACTGCCTATCATACACCCTAAGATGAGAAATACAGTCCAACACTACACAACCGCACTGCGGTCTATTTAGGGATGTTTGGAGTTCTTGGGTTTGTTGATCATGTTTAAAACTTATGGCATGTTGAGTAAAAAGAGCCGAGCTTTCCAGGGCTACTTTACTTTATGAATACATTACTGTCTTTTGAAAAAGACATCCCAACATAACAGAGAATAAAATAAGATGGATATAACTGACTACTGAGCTTGTCCTGGACCTAGGGAAGTGTGGTACAGTGGAAAGGGCATTTGAGGACCTGGCTTCAAATCCTATAGATGATACAACTTCCTGTGTGACTTTGAACCAGTTACTTAGTCTCCATAGACCCTGATTTTTCTCCTCTGTAAAATTAAGTAGTTGGATGAGATGACCCCTGAGTCCCTTAGAGTTCTAGCTCTATGACCCTATGAGAAATAAAGAAGTATAAAACTAGTAGCTGGGTTTTTCCTGGACCTGAAATAATATTCCGTGTTTTAGCACCATTTTTCTTATACTGATACATAATAACTACAAATCATGGGGCACCAAAATCTATGATGATCAAAATTATAGGTTGCTCAAAGTGCAATGGAGACACAATATGACACTGCAGCACATTATAAATGATGAATTCCACTCATGAAACAGCATGAAATGTATGATTAAAAAGATGCTTAAATAGAAGAAGAAATGGACTAGTAATGAAGCAAGAATAAGAGAGAACAAATATACAGCTAAGGGCTGTACTGGTACCCATATAATGTCAGGAAATCAAAAATAAGTCAACCTGGGGAGGATTTATAGGAAGGCATGGGCAAGAATTGCTCAGGACGAGAAAAGACTTCAACGGTTTGCAAGCCACAACACTGGAGGGAGTACCCACATTGGTAGGGTTGGAGATCCACTGGAGTATAACAAACATGCTGCCAGGATAGTGTTTTTCAAAACCTTAAAATGTTATATCACTGTGAATTGTCACTAACATTCAGACTAAAACATCTTGGAATAACTGAAAATATTAAACAATTTCCAAAATGTACTCCATTCCCTTCTCTTCCTTTTATTCTAATATGGTCTTAACTTATTGTAGATCTACAGTGCCTATCAAGAGCACTAACCAAAGCTTTAACAGCTGATCTAGCTACAAGTCATAGTCTGAACAATGGATCTTCTTTGTCCACTTGATTTTTCCTGAGTGAACTTTTATACTGGATTCTTTTGACTGGTTGTGAACTTACTTAGGAGGCTCTGCCTGTATCCAACGCTTGATAGAATAATCATCAAAATCATTGACAAATAAGAGCATCGTGAATCCTTTTCATTCAGACTCTGGTAGTCATTCTCCATGACAGTGGCAAAAAGTTTTGGCTAATTTATACATCTCTGTTTTATGATTCATTTGATATTAATAATGTGAGGATATTCAAACAAAGTCATCTCTGTTGTTGCATCTATCAAGGAGTCTTTTATTATTGTAATGTATGCATGGGAAATACTTTTAAAGTTGGATATTGCTTTACTGAGTCAATATCTTTTTATAATCATCAATAAACATAGCAGGATTTTGTATTCTTCGAACTTTTAGTAAATTGTGTGACTACAACAAGGCAAGAAACATTTATTAAGCATTTACTATGTTTTAGGCACTGTGCTAAGCACTAGAAATACATACACAAGCAAAATGAAAGTCCCTACCCCCAAGGAGCTTCCATTCTGATGAGGGAAGACAACACATAAAAGGGAACTGAAAAATGTGGGAAGGATAGGGGATGATGTTGAAGTCAGGAGAGTCAGAGGCACAGCTGGGAAGGGAATGAAGCATGGTCTGGTACCATTCCCAAAAAGGAAGTCCCTGGGAGAAAATCACCAATGGGAGAATATATAATAATAATAATACAATAATAATAATTCAGCACCTACTATGTGTCAAGTCCTGTACTAAGCACTTTATAAATATTATCTCATTTATTCCTCACAACAACTCTGGGAGGAAGGTGCTATTATTGTCTTCATTTTACAGTTGGGCAAACTAAGGCAAGCAAAGGTTAAGAGACTTGCTTAAGGTCATACATTTAGTAAATATATGAGACCAGATTTTTACTCAGGTCTTCCTGACTCTATGTCCAGCACTCTATCCACTGTGGAAAGATACTTTGCTGTTGAAAACTGTTTGCCAGAGTCTACCAATTCCCTTCTTATAGTTTCATCAAAGGTACCCTTAAAATATGTATAGAATACTTTCAATAAGATTTTATAGGGGTTTTGACTTGATAGTGATATTATCTAGATGGCCTTTTTATCTTTGGTAACACTACCACTCATCATTTGTTTGTTTGCCTTTCTGTGATAATATTCTATCCCATTAAAACTTAGCAAATTTGTAGATTAGACGAGGCAAAAACGGTCATTGAAATGTAAAGGGTACTATGTATAATTTTTGACTTAGTTATACCTCTACTAGCCCTTCCCCAAAAGGATCAAAGAAAAAGGAAGAAGACCAATATTATAAAAAAAAAATATTTACAGCAGCTCTATTTTTTGTAGCAAAAAAACTAGAAACAAAGTGGGTGACCATCAGTTTGGGGAATGACTGAACAAATGATGGTATATGAATATAATATTGTATTGTACCATAAGAAATGACAGCAGGGAAAGAATTAGAGAAATCTAGGAAGACATATAAACTGATGAAGAATGAAGTAAGCAGAACTAGGAGATAAACTTATAAAATAATATTACAAAGAAAACCCACTTTGAAAGACAATGACTCAAGAAATTTGATCAAGGAAATCATCAACCAAAAAAAAAAAGGAAAAGAAATGACCAACCATGACTTTAGACAGTTGCTGATGAAGCATGTGACCTTACAACCTGATGAAGAAGTGATAGCTGCACATCCCAGAACAAGACATTTTTAGACATGGCCAATGTGTGTATATGTTTTGTGTGCTTATGCGTATTTTAAAAAGGATTTTGTTTTTTTCTTTTTTTTATTTCAAGGTGGGGAGAAAAGGGCTAGCAATAGTATTGTCCAAAAACATTTTAAAAGGAAATATAATTGATGAAGCAATTCTTAAAATTCACAGAAGTGAACAAAAGGAAGTTCAAAAGGAAACACAAACAAGCAAAATAGCTTTGAAAGTAATATACTGAAATTATCATAATAGGGAGTCGAGAAGATCAATGTGTCCATAAAATGCTGGGCCATGTAAAGAGCTCAGTGGGTAAATGATCCACCTGGCCTACTCTGGCAGCAGATGTGGTAAACAACCAAACAATCTGTCTGGTTCAGTCCAGTAGCAATCTAGCACTTAGAAGAACCAGTTCCACAGTCAAATGACTTGCCTGATTCAGTCTAACACTGAATGAACTCATCCTGATGACATGACATGTCCTTCAAGGAACCAGCCCAGCTGAGCAAATCATTCATCACTGCCCCACAGCAAACTTCAAGAGGACTCTCAGAGGAAAGAAAGGACATTAAAACCATATATATATATATATGGGGTTCTGAGCTGCCATGGTTATGTCAGTCAAGAAGCAGTTTTTGAAAATATTTACTAAGTGCCAGGTATTGGGGATACAAAAACATGGTCCCCGCCTTCAAGGAGCTCACATGTTAATGGGTGAGACAGCACGCAAACAACTACATACGTGTAAGATATGTGTTGCTCAATCATTCAGTCATGTCCACCTCTTTGTGACCCCATGGACCATACTGTCCATGGGGTTTTCTTGGCAGATACTAGAGTTGTCATTTCCTTCTCCAGTGGATTAAGGCAAATAGAGGTTAAGTAACTTGCCCAGGGTCACACAAAATACAGGTTAAGTCACTTTTCTGGGGTCACACAGCTAGTAAGTGTTCAAGACTGGCTTTGAACTCAGGTCTTTCTGATTCCAGGTCCAGTGTTCCATCCACTGAGTCACCTAGCTGCTTCCTATGTAATATATGTAGAGTTCCCTATATGTATGCCTCACTACTATTGTACTCTACACTATATACACCCTTCCTTTCTTGGATTCTCTGTGTATTTGTGGGAGAGTGCAACCTGGGTAGGGGGAAAATGCTTCATAACTACTGCTCTTGCTATCCATTTGAGTAAATGCTTCTGCTAATATTAGCTAATGGTTAAGGAAAGGCATCATAGCAAAGGTTCATAAGCTATGATCAGGATACTTACCTGAGTACCTCCCAGAATACTGAGGCTAGTAGTAGTTTGGGGACTCGATCTGCCAGTGCCAGTTTGAGTTGGGGAAGTGAGTCCAGAAGAAGTAGTTGCATCAGATCTCATGAAAACAGATTTCACTTTCATTTCACAACATTTTCATCTCCAGTTCAGGATTTTTTCTGTATATTTGGTCTAGTCCAGCTGTTTTGGATTTAATTTTCTTGAATGTCATTTTCCTCGCTTCCTATGCCACACAGTATATTAGATGTTAGAGTCCAAACTATGGTAATACCCCTGTCATTAACCAAATATAAACTCCTCTGTTTGACATTTAGTTCCCTTCAAAACCTAACCCCATCCAACCTACCTCTGTAGACATCATATTTTACTCCTCTTCAAGCTCTTTGTGCTCCAATCAAATTGCTCTATCTTACAATTCCTCACAAACTACCCGGTATTATATGCCTTTCATTAGCTGTCCCACGTGTTTAAAACATACTTCCTTCTCTCCTCTACCTCTTAAACTCTTTATTCTCCTTTAAGATGGCCCAAGTTCCGTTCTCTACCTGAGACCTTACCTGAGCACTCTCTCTGCTGATGCTGATGCTGATGCTCCCCCCCCAAAACAGCATGAGCCTATTTTGTGTTTACTTATTGTCTCCCTGATAAAATGTCTGATACTTGAGGGCAGGGACTATTTCAGTCTTGTCTTTGTATGCCTAATACCTATTAAAGACTTGTTAATTATTGACCTTCAGAGAAATTTGGTCTATGGTAGATGATTCACCTGGTATATTAATAGCAAATCTCCATAGGAAAAAGAAGGCTGTTCTGAGTCACTTTACCACTACTATATAAGGAATCTTGGGCCTCATACCCAGTGTGGTTAGACTCTAGCCTTCCGTCTTCTCCCTGACATTATTTTTACTTGCATTCTGTGCTGGCAACCAATGACCTGCTATTTGTAAATTCCTTAAGAACAGGAGTCACGTCTTCTCTTTCTGCTTCTTCTTCCCCTTCTTCTCCCCAGTATCTGGTTTAATCATCTGTACATAGTTATAATAATAATAATCATTGACTTATATTACTAATAGCTCAAATTCATATTTCATTTTATGATTTATAAAGAACATTCTTCATGACAATCTGATGAGAAAAGTTGTGTATTATTATTGTGATTTCACAAAAGACGAAAGTAGGGCTCAGAGATTATCAATGACTTGACCAAGGTCACATAAGTGACAGAGCCACGATTTGACTCTCTTAGGCTTTCTTATTCTAAGTCAGTTATTCTTTCCACTAATATTATGACAACTTCCTACAACTGATCCAGTACCACTGCAATATATTCCTGTAACTAATTCATTTGCAAGAAGATTGACCACCTTCATGCCTTTGCAAAAATGCATATGTTTTATTATAAGCTCATATGGGATATTTTGCATAAGACTAAATCTTTTTGTTACTGTTGTTCAGTTGCATATTTGTATCTGACTCTGACCCCACGGACCATAGTGGGCCAACACTATACATGGGTTTTTCTTGGCAAAGCTACTGGAGTGATTTGCTATTTTCTTCTCCAGTAGATTAAGGCAAACAAAACTCAAGTGACTTGCCTAGTGTCACACAGCTAATAAGGGCCAAAAGCTAGATTTGAATTTAGGTCTTTCTGACTCAAGGTCCAGGTCTCAGCCATCAAGCAGCCTCTCTAGGTCTTCTAGCCTGACCAAATATGGCTTATTACTTTCCCTCTCAGAGAGGCATCATTGAAATTGAAAAACAAGAACTAGGAATAAAAAAATGGCTACAGGTCTAGTCCAAGAACTTCTACTAACTAGATGCATGTTTCTTTCAGCTCTAAAGTTCTAGGTTTCAAGTTTGAAATGCAGGAACCTCTAGCATGAAGTGGAAGTGAGAGGGATGTCTTAGTGTTTATCAGAAACTACCTAGCTGTTGGACCATTTGCTCATGCTGAGTATAATTGTCCCCTTCCCTCTCAGATATAATCTGACGGCCTATTTATCACCTAGGTGTGAAGGGCTCTCTGTTTCTGTCTGTCTACCTGAGATCCTCAGCCTGGGGTGCTCACTTCAGCCTGAAGTTTCAATTCACCCTCTGTGCCCTTCTAAGAAATCAAATATTCACTTCTCAAGTTGCACCAAGGAACCAGATCCCTTCATTAACTCCTGTAGCTTTGAACTTTTAGAAGCTAATATATTAGATGTTCTTCAGCCCTATGAACTTAAAAGGCTTTTAGAATTCTATTTTGCTCTTGTCTTTTTAGCTATTCAATTTTGTTTGTTTTATTTTCGGATGGGAGAACAGGTCACATTACTGCAAGAGGGGAACGGAAGAGAAAACATATCCAGAAGGAAGACCTCTTTAACACACTCTAAATGTATCTTTTGTTCTGGATCCAGATAGCCCTTTTAAAGGTCTGTCTTCTATAGGAAGGTTAAAGGTCTCCATCTAGAAATAGGGCTCTTGGGAATCCTGAATTTCAGGTAAAAAATTCCCTCTCAAGCGAACCATAAAGTCAGACCCAAAGATAGCACAGGAGAACTCCTAGGATAATGTTGTTTCCTCACATCTAGAACTCACATGTCTCAAGGTGAAGACATCCAGGAATTTAAAAATCTCTGTTCCAAATTGTCAGCTTTTTGCCATCAATCAAGTTCTCCAACCAACCTTGTTCAGCATCTGAATAAGAAGTTAGTGAGAAGCCTCTTCCCTCACCTCCAAAGGATGTGGGGCAGCTAGGTGGCACAGTGAATGGAGCACCAGCCTTGGAGTCAGGAGGACCAAAGGATGTACTCACACAAAACTAATTTTAGAGCAGAGGGACAGAATCAGGTGGACCTAAATAAAATGATATTCTTTTAAAACAAGGTTGTTGTTTTCTTATGTGTTGCTGTTCAGTACTCCCCAATTCCTGTCTCTTTTGAAAAAAAAAGGAAAAGTTGGTTGGTATCAGAATCATTCCTAACAAGCCATTAACATATCCCAAACAGAACTCAGTACTTTCCCCCATAACTGCCTTTTTTCCTGAGCTTCCCTGTTACATCACTAACCTCCCACTTACCCAGGTTCACAAGTTCAGTATCATCCTCAAGTACTCTCTGGATCTTTCCACATATCCAATTAGGTGCCAAATCTTGCCATTTTTTTTCCCCTACAACACTTCTTGTATATGTTCTCTTCTCTCTACTCGCTGTCTCTATGTGTTTGCACTGACTGTCGCCCATGACTGCAATTCTCTCCTGAAATGCTCCTAACATCAACCTCTCAGAATCCTTGGCTTCCTTTAAAAGGAGGTTTAAGTTTGCTCAAGTGCCATTTTCTTTTTGAGTTCTTTCTTCCCCCTCCACCCAGTTGCTAGTACTTCTCTCCTAAGACTATTTTCCATCTAATCTATATTTATCTTGTATTTACTGGTTTATGCATATGTTGTTTCTACTACCACCACCACCACTAAACTGTTAGCTCCTAGAGAAGGGATGTTAGTTCTTTTTTTCCAATGTCACTTATTAGCACAGTTAACTGGCTCACTCACGTCCAACTTTTTATGATCTTATGGACCATAGTGTCCAATTGGGTTTTCTTGATAAAAATACTGAAGTGGTTTGCCATTTCCTCCTCCACTGAAATAAGGCAAATGGAGGTTAATTGACTTGTCTAGGGCCACACAGATAGTAAGTGTCTGAGGCCAGATTGTAACTCAGGTCTTCATTATTCCAGGCCCAGCACTCTATCCATTGAGTCACCTAGCTGCTTCAACTGGCACATAATAAGTGCACAATAAATGTTTGCGGATTGGTGGATCTGGATACTCTGTCCCTATTTGGTTATTTCTCTCTCTGACTTAATCCAAAGCCAAATGCAAAGACTAAAGCCTAGTTAGAATTCTAGATTCCATTTTGTGGCCCCGTAAGGCAATGAAGCCTATAGCATATCCTGGCCATTCAAAACTCCAGCTATTCCATGAAGGAATTTTTAAATCCTGGCACTGACATTTCTTACTAGGTGACTATGAGCATCAATGTCTGCATCTGTAAAATGAAGGAGCTGGCCTAGATGGACAATAAGCTCCCTTCCAACTTTAAATCCCATTATCCTATGAGTCTATGCACTGAAATCCTGTGTGGGAGACTTTCAAATAAGAGCTCTGTAAATCCTTTACTCATTTCTTCAAGTAAATAGGAATCTGTTCACGTAAGTTTAAGATAATTAAAAACAAAATGACCCACATTTAGGTCACAAGTTTTAATCCATAGCCTCCCAATGTAGAATCCCATGTTATTTTTCTCTCTGATCAAAGGTCCATTTGATCTGTCCTTATGTCCCCAGAATTAGAATCATAGAATTTTAGAGTTGGAAAGGGACTCAGATGAGAAAATATCTGTAAATGTAATGTGCTGGGGTGGCTAGGTGGCACAGTGAATAGAGCACCAGCCCTGGAGTCAGGAGGACCTGAGTTCAAACCCAGCCTCAGACACTTAACACAAAAACTAGCCATGTGACCTTGGGCAAGTCACTTAACCCCAATTTCCCTGCCTTCCCACCTCCAAAAAAATAAGAAAAAAATTTAAAAAAACTGTAATATGCTTTGTAAACCTTAAAGAACCACATAAATACTATTATGATCATTATCATTGTCTAATCTATAATATTATTATCTAATCTATAATCTATCTAACCAATACCCTAAAGAAATCTCTACTATGACATACCTAACAAGTGATCATCCAGCTCCTAGTTGATGACCTTCAACTGAGAGACTTCACCATCATCCAAGAAAAACTATTCCACTTTTGAATACGTCTGTTAGGTTTTTTTTCTGACATCATACTTAAATTTGCCTCACAATTTTTCTCAGATCTATTTGTGGAGTCTCATCCAATAACACTCTTGTCATCTGAAAACAGTAATCATCCTTCCCTCTTTGTGGGTTTTTTTCCCCCCTAAGGGCTGTTCTACTTTACTGTCTCTGTTCTTTATGTTATATCTTTCTTAATCTCATTCTCCCTATTCATTAAATACATACATGTGTATATATGTATACTTGTGTGTGTGTGTGTGTGTGTGTATTTTGGACTTATGTGAAAACTTGCTCCACCAATGCAGACCAGTAATTTCTTTGTAACTGGTTGGGAGCACTAAGAGGTTAAATGACTTGGTCACAGTGCTATAACAGAAGAATGGAAAAGTTAAACCCTGATTGTCTACCTTTTCCATGTCATTTTAACATCATTGATCCATTAGAAACCTGACTTTTAGAAGACTAATTTTCTTGTCACTCGGGTTTCAGGTCCTTTTCTTAAACAGCCACTTGGCATGATGACATGATTACTAGAAGCAAGGGTGAGCCAGACATTTTTATTTCAGTTAACCACTGGACTACCTGGTGCCTATTGCAAGAATATCTTTCTCCCAGTCTTCATCCAGCTTCCTATAAGATTGATTTGATGTGCCCTAATATGCAGACCAGTCTCTCAGGAGTCCAGAACCAGTCTGAATGTCATCCAAAGATCATTTTATGTAAGAAGCCATTAGCTGACATAATACTTTGAACAGACTTCCATGCCAGATTTGCAATGGTTCAGCCAATGCTTCATCTATAGAAACTGTGAATCTAAAGAACTGCTTTATCCTGGTTGTTCCCTTCAGGGATAATTATTTAGACCAAAGGGGAAAGCATTTGTTGTTGTTGTTTTAATTAATTAATTAGTTTTCTTGTTTACATCAATCATTTCCATGAGATTTTGAGTTACAAATTTTTTCCCCATCTTTCCCCTACCCACCACTCCAAAACAGTGAACCCACTGTAAAGCCCCTCCCCTAATCTGCTCTCATCTATGTCCTCTCCCATCACCCCTCTGACTTTCTGGCAGGGCAGTATGGATCTCCCTACCCCAGTGCCTGTATATCTTAATTCCCAGTTGCATGTAGTTAATAATAATATATATGCATATATATTTTTAACATTTGATTATAGAACTTTAAATTCTAGATTCTTTCCCTTCCTCCCTCATCACCCACCCCCATTGGAAGGACAAGTAATTCAAAACAGGTTGTATATGTGTAATTACATAGAATATCTCCACAGTGGACATATTGTGAAAGACTAATTATATGTCCCTCCTTCCTTTCCCACCTCCCCCCGCCTTGTTCTATTCTCTACCCTGTCCCTGTCCCTTTACAGAACTGTGTGCTTCCAGCAACCCTCACCCCAACCCTGCCCTCCCCTCCATCATCTCACCTCTCATCCCCATCCCCCCTACTCTCCTGTGTGGCAAGATACCCAGTTTAGAGTTTATGTCATTCCTTCTCTAAGCCAAATTCAATGAGAGTAAGGTTGACCCTTTCCCTTTTGCCTTCCTGTTCTTCCCCTCCATTGTAACAGTTATCCCTTACCTCTTCTATATGAGATGATTAACCCCATTCTGTCTCTTCCTGTCTCCTCTCATTCTAATCCTCTCCCACCTCAGAATTTCACCTTTTAGAGTATCATTGCTTCCTATTCAATTGATGCTGTGCCCTCTATATACTCATATATACACATTTTCACATTGGGGGCTTTTCTCCCCCAAATTTACCTGAGTTCCACTGACCTTTCACTTAGTCCTTGTTTCTTATGGCTTGATAATTCTGGAAACTGCCACAGCTGCTGCTTATCCACTCTCCTGAAGGCTCCAGCTGTGGCTCAGCATGACTGCCCTGGGGCCAAGCTGTGGTTTCAGGCTGGGCTGGTTTTGGCTCCCAGCCTGCTGTGACAAACCCTTCCTGCCAAGCTGCCTTCAGCGGGAGATGTGTTTTTCTGCATTTTTTGTGTGAGTTTTAGAGCCCTAAACTTTGTTTAGAGTCATATTTTATGGGTATTTGAGGTAGCTGTGTGTGAGCTGTGGTATTTCCCTGCTTCTACGCTGCCATCTTGGCTCTGCCCCAGTTCTTTTTGTATTGATTTATTTACTTTTAGTTTACAAGATTTGGTTCCACAATCCCTTGAGTTTCACATTTTCTCCCCTCCCTCCCCTCGCCCACCCCTCATCTCTCACCCCACCATGGCAGCATTCAATCAAGTATAGAATTTGCTAATACTTTCACACTGGATATTAGTTGGGTTGTATAGAAGGGTAGTAACTGATGGAATGAACAATGGGAAAAGGAAACAAAACCAAATATGGAAAAAAAAAGAAAGCATGTAGTTTGCTTCAGTCTCAATTTAAACTCTGTTCTTTCTAAATATTTCTCCGAATGTAGGCATCTCCTTTCATCCTGAGTCTTTTAGAGTTGTCATTTGTTGTTAAACTCTCTTCCTTGGTCACCATTCCCCAATGTGTTTTGTCCTCTTATTTAAATGCAAGCTTTGAGGGTAGACTATCTCATTTTTGTATTTGTTATCCCCAAGACATAGAAAATTGTTAGCTGGTTAATTGATCGTTCTTAAAAAATAGCCTCAAAGCTACATTTAGGAAAACTTCACAGAAATCTCTAACCAAGGAGCCAGTATGATTGGATGTTTGTTTTTTTTTAAATCAACACCCTTTCATTGCCATTTTCATGTTCTTGGTTCCTATTGGACAGATAGTAGTTTTAGACAAGCCATTCAGTATTAAGCCTCAAAGTATCATCTCAAACTAGTTCTTTTTTTTTTTTTTTTTTGCTTTTTTTTTGGGAGGGCAGTTTGGGGTTAAGTGACTTGCCCAAGGTCACACGGCTAGTTTTTTGTGTTAAGTGTCTGAGGCCGGATTTGAACTCAGGTACTCCTGACTCCAGGGCCAGTGCTCTATTCACTGCGCCACCTAGCCGCCCCGAGTTCTGATGGTATTAAGTGTGTCTGTATACCACTGTTCCAATCCACTTCCAAGCAAACAAAACATTCTTTGGGGTGACACACATACTACCAATTCTTTTGGTCACTAAGTATAGCATAAGAGCATATGCAGAAGCACCCACTCACCCCTACACTAGGGCAGACATCATCTTAGGACCCTAAATTGACATTGAACTTCCCCACTATAATCTAATCAGTCAATTCATCCATTAAGCACCTACTACATGCCAAGCACTGTGCTAGGCCCTGAGGATACAAAGAAGGAGACAGACCTTGCCTTCAAGGACTAACATTCTACAGAGTCCTACCTACCTACATTGCACAATTTCTTTGATCTTGGAGAATGGGGAATATATAATTTACAGGTTCCAACATTAAATATTTTATTTCTTCTTGCTTTTAAGTTTTAACTGAAGGCATCTTTACTAAAGGAGAGAGGTTGTGCATTCCTCAGGGTTATCAGGAATAGTTAACTGCTTCCCTACCCCGCCACCACTCCCAAGCCCTATACTATACTTCCTTCTTTCTAAGGCCATCCTTTCTCTCTTGGGGTTAGGAGGGAAGCAGAGTCTAGTTACATGACCCTGGATAAATGAGTAACCCATTCAAAGATATTCTATACCCACGTTGCACCCACAACATAGCTGGTATTATTATCCAGGTCTCAACCTGTGAGGCTCTTTCCCAACTGGCCAAGGCAGGCCATTGTGGGTAAGTCAACACTTCCTACTTTTGCTAATCTATGCCACTTGTGGCCTATGTGGTACATTTCTTTGGTCTGCTATGAAGCCTTTATTCTTTATGCTTGTGGATACTAGATTTCTACACTGCTGAGAATGTTAGGATAGAGAATCTGCCTTTCTTTTTCTTAATTTTCTCTCTTGCTTTTCTTTTAGTGCGCTGGATAGATTTAAGGACCATTCTAATAGCTATTTCCACATCTCTTCTATGTTCACTGTCCCATCAGCAGGATTCTTTGTCTAATCCTCAATCAACCTTTTAAAAAATCTTCCTTTGGCTTCCCAAAGTATATCTGAGGATAAGTCTTAAAAGTTTTTCCATCCTTAAGCTACTCCTTACTTCAGCAATATAGGAGTCTTGAATATTCATACTTACCAGCAGGACTGAGTAGGATGTCTCTATTCTGTGAAGTCCTTAGGACTATGCCCCATAGTGAAGCAAATACTACTCAGGCAGATTCCAGTGTGGGTGGGATCACTCAGGTGAACCCTATTTGGGAAAGGTGCATTGACTCTTGGGTCCAGTCTAAAAGGCTATTATTCTGCCAAATGGTGACATACAAATTTGATATTTGAATAAGACAGTCTATCTGCTGAGTAAGACGTGTTAAATATTCATTTTTTTCATAATCTTCAAATTCAGTTTTCACAAAGGAAAGCACCTGTATCTTAGATCTCTGTTACTCACAGACATGCCTCCACTTAGTTATGTCCTACTCACATTACATTGGAGTATTATATTCAGTCCTGGGTGCCACCTTAAAAGGAGATCTGGGTACTTGTCACATTGGAACCTCCCTATACCATAATAGCCTTCTGTAACAACAAGCACCCTAGCATACACAAGATGGCTGCTAGCACAAGTTCTTTGATATGCTTTTCTAAAGGAAAGCAACTCAAAAGGGGTCAAGATCTTACTTTAATCAAACAGACATATCATTGACTTAGTTCAGGGGGAAAAGTCAGCATCCTGAATTTCAGAGAAAATACAAATTACAAACTCCAGAGAAAATACAAAATACAGAGAAATTACAAGCAGAAATAATAGCATAAAGACCAATAGGGCTTCTAACAGTCTGACCAAATAATACAAACATCACAGATCAACACATAGATCCAACTGTCTGACCATTACATACATACATAGTTAGTTACCAGAGAGAAGAAAACCAACATCTGGATTTTTAAAGCCAGTGTGGGGGGGTTCTCAATGGTTACCCAGAGTCTCATCTAACTACATCACTCCAACACACTCCACAAGTAAGCCCCAAAGCAAAATGCTAACCTCAGAGTGTACACATACACACACATACACACACACACACACACACACACACACACACACACACATATATATATATACATACACACACACACACACACATACTTCTTCAGGGTCAGAGCATATCACAACCCTCATGACTTAGTGCCTAATTACTAAGTAACAAAAGGTGTGGACCTTCCTGGAAAACAAGCCTCCCCTAATCAAGCTTCTCTTGATAAGGTCCATCTGAGGCCTATTAATGGAGGGGGATGATCTTCAACTCCCATTAACATTACACGTTCTTTTCCCATTTGTAATTTCTTTCTAGGGTATTCATATTTTCTCTGAAGTTCAGGGTGCTGACTTTTTCTCCTGAACTAAGTAAATGATATGTCTGTTTGATTAAAGTAAGATCTTCACCCCTTTTGAGTTGCTTTCCTTTAGAAAAGCAAATCAAAGAACTTGTGCTAGCTGCCACAAAATAGAGGTGCTCTATTCTCCTCTATTTTGAGAACAGACTCAAGATGTCCAGGCTTCATCCTCTTTCTGGCTATGCCTCTGACTCTCCAGACTTTGCTATCAATCCTAACCTCTCTCCATTTTTTAATTCCTTCTAAAATTTTATCCTTATTCCCACCACCTCCTACCCCACATTAGAATGTAAGTTTCCTGAGGGCAGGAGAGTTATCTTTCATTTTGCTTGTATTTGTATTCCCAACTCTAAGCATAATGTATAGCACATAGTAAGGGCATAAGAAAGACTTGATACCTGGTAGCCTGCCTAAGTCAAGTCAATAAGTATTTATTAAGCTCTTAACTATATTCCAGACATTGTGTTTGTTGAACCAAAAGTTTGATTAAAAGAGGCAAACAGGGTAAATGGCATATAAATTCATATTGTTTATTCCTTTAAGCTAACCAAAGCTAGTGAATGTATATGTATATGGAGCCAGAATGTGAATTCTGACTGTCTGATAAAAGGAATGAGAAGGCTTAAATACATTTTAGAACAATCCCAACTCAGGATCTCTATGTCACTCCAATTTATGATTTGCATATATATTTAACCATAGTATGAGAAATGAATTTTCTTTTTTTTTTTGCTTTTGTTTTGGAGGGGAGAGGTTACTCAAGATAGTTTACATAATTTTTTTTTGCTTTTTATAGGGGAGAGGACAGGGCAATTGGGGTTAAGTGATTTGCCCAAGGTCACACAGCTAGTAAGTGTCTCAAGTATCTGAGGCCAGATTTGAACTCAGGTCCTCCTGATTCCACGGTCAGTGTTCTATTCACTGTGCCACCTAGGTGCCCCATGAATTTTCTTAATTGAATAGGTTGTAAACACAATAAGAGAGCTGATAAAGTATCAATTGAAATTATAACCTAGGATATTTGTGTTTAATTTACCATTAATAAGACACAACATAGTATATGTCTGCAAAATATTAAGATAAGGAAAAGTAACATTATTCAAGGTAGTGTCTGGTCAAGGCACCTTGTCCTTAGTAGTCATTAAGAGAAAAATGTTCTGGTCAGCCTTGCAGTGTTGACACAGGAAAGGGCATTCTGGATTTACTCAGAGAGCAAAGAAGGGAATTATCTGTTAGACCAAGGGGCTTCTTCTGATCAACTAGTTCAAGCTCTGGCCCTTATTGATAATCAAATGATATTAGATGATTATCATATTAAATGATGGAGATACAAAGAAAGGCAATAAATAAATAAAAACGAATCCCTGCTTTCAAGGATTTCATAGTCTAATGAGGAAGCAACATGCAAGCATCTATACACAAACATGATATATATGGAATAAATTAGAGATAATCAACATAGGTAAAATGCTAGAGTTAAGAGGGATTTGGGAAAGGTTTCTTGTAGATTGGTTGGTTGTTGTCTTTCAGCAAAGATGGACCAAAATGACATCACTGTGTTAGAGTCAATTTACAATGCCTCAGACTGTGGCTGATCAGACCAATACAAGCTCAGAATGGTCTACCATAGGTCAGACACAAATAGTTCATGTGACTATTTGGGGTGGATTCTCTAAATTTGTTCGTCTTGCATTTCTTTTGAGCTACTTCAGTTTTCCTTTGCTCATAGAGCACAGCATCTTCTCTGATGAGGGCTCGCCATGCTGAGTGGTCCTGCGTGTCTCCCACATCACACAATCAATTCCAAAGTTCTGAAGAGAGACCTTAAGAATGTCCTTTCACTGATTCTTCTGACCACACTGTGAATGCTTACCCTGTGTGAGTTCTGCATAAAATAGTCTTTTAGGCAAGCATATGTTTGACATTCAAACAACACAGCCAACCAGAACCTCAATAATGATCCTGTGCACTTGGGAACCAGATTGAAACCTAATTCAGTAATAGCAAAATAAGGAAACATGTGAGAAAATATGATATCATCCTTACACATGGTTTTGTAGTCCTTGTTTTTATTTAAGTCTGACACCAGTGATGTAAAAGACGGGGTTTTAGCTGAACCAGGAAATTGAGATAAAAGGAGCATCTTCACTGAACAAAGAATAATTAGGCATAGCTCAGCGAACCTTCAAAGCCACAATTGGATGAGTTGAGGTAGGAGCCAGCAATGGTCAAAGAATCCAACTCTACCTTTTAGCAGAGGGAAGACGAGATTTCCCCCCTTCTTCCTCAGCAGGCCATAGAGTCTAGCAGAGAAGCTACTCACTCAGAAGACACATGCAGCAGTTAAGAGACTTCAAGGCACAGCTGAGAGAAACACATGGATACAAAGAAACAGCTTCAACATTGGACTACATGGTATTAGAGGCTCTATTCAACTGAGATTCAGAGATGTGATGATATGATTTAATGTGATGTCCTCAGCCTTTAGAGAGAGTTGATAAAGGAGCATTCATCTGAACAGTGTTTCTGTATCTTTCACCAAGCCATTGTGGAAGGCATTGTCCAGTCTGCTACCCAATACCCCTTGTACAAAGACCCACACAATACATTCCCACCCTTGAGTGGAGTAGCAAGAATGATTGTTTCTTTTTTCTGACAATGAATACTATGTAATCCAAAGTATTTCTTTTTTCTTTTCTTCCTTTTTTACTTTTTCTTTCTTTCTTCTTTTTTTTTCTTTACTTAGCTACAAAGAGCCTCAAGGGAAAATTAAGTGTCTAAATGTAATGATCAGTTCATGTCAGGGTCCTTTAAATTGTTTTCATTCTGAATTGTCATTTCTTACATCATGTATAATTTTGCAAGCTACCTTTACCCTTTTGGACATGGGGGGTAGTGGGGAAAGGAGAGTAGATCAATCCTAAATAAATACAATATCCACATAGCAAATAGCACTAAGGACAGTGCCCTACAATAGTAGATATTTAATAAATGTTCATTAAATTAATTTGAACAGAGAGGTGAAGGTAGATGAAAAAGGTGGCATTCTCAAGGCTGGGTATTGGGTACTCCAATAAATAAGTTGTTCCTGGATCTTAAATAATCTTTTAAAATGGACCTCTTTTCTAAAGTGAAATTTTACCACTCTAGGACTTGATCTGACTGAATAATGGGGAAAGAAAAAAGGTAAGCTGATTAGCTAAAATTAGCTACTAATTATTTGTGAAATGCTTCTCTTCAAGTTCTCCTAGTGCCTGCCCTACTTTTGTTTCCTTGTTCCAAGTTGTAAAGACCATTTAGCCTTTCTAAACAACTGCAAAAGCAAAGCAGGACCTCTGGCCTAGAATTAAGGCTCTGTATCAGTCATAGCCAAGCTCTGCCCTTTAATGCTAAAACCAAGATCCACCCTCTTAGACAAGCCTTGTGAATAAAGGAGGGAACCATGTGAGTCTTGGCCAATATTTTATCTGTCAGTAGAATGAAGCAATTAAATACTCATAGAGTCATTGAATTTAAAGTCTACCAGAAGGTAGACTGGTCCTGTTCTCTTCAATGTCTATATCTTCACAATCCAAAGCAAATGTTTTCATATTTGATTTTTAAAAAGATTTCTAGAGATGGGATTCCATACCTGTTTTCTTTTGCCTGTCCTTATGTCTGATCATCCTTACCAAAAAGAATTCTTTCTATTTAGCCAAATTTTGAGTGCAATTTTAGTTCATTTTCTCTGGAAGGCTAGTAAGTATCCCCTTTGTAGTGACATTTTTCCAAATATGAAATGTGATTACTTTTCCAAATAAGCAATATTTTCCATTCCTTTAATCATTGCTTTTTTATTTTCTTTGTATTATTTATTCTCTAAAAGTATAGCTATCAAAACTGGATTGAAACTACTAATGAGGATCCAAGTAATGCCAAAAATAGCAAAGAGATTTTTTTGTCCTTATTTCTTTGTCATATTCTTTAATATATATATATATATATATATATATATATATATATATATATATATATATATATATGTATGTATGTATGTATGTATGTATTTTAAAATATGTATGACTGGCCTAAAAGTCAGAAAGACTAATTTCTACTCCTGATACATACTAGCACCATGATCACAGCCAAGTCTTTTAATCTTTCAGTACCCCAGGAAACTCTAAGACAAAAATTTATGGATATATTACTGACCTGCATCAGTGGAAGAAATCTCCACACTGGGAGTTTGCTACACCAATGAAGTCACAGATCTGGAGTCCCCTAAAACACCTAGCTAATTCTTGCTGACTTCTATTTGTGGACCAATGGTTATGAGTACAAATAATGTTCTGTTGTACTTGAGTTTAGTTATAAGGCAGTTTTAGTGTAATGAAATAACACAGGTAAAACCTTTTGTAAATCTCGAGGTACTATCTAAGTGTCAGCTGTTATTAATGGTCATTCAGTTACCACCTTGTATCTGTGCTTGGTTTTTCATCCCTCTGGATGGTACTGTACTGAATAACTGAACACCATCCTGCTCTTTATAGATCATCTTTCTAATTTTTCAGGGCCATTTTCAGTCCAACAACACAATGAGCATTTTGTGAAGCACTCATTATGTACCATGGGATGTGCTAGACAATGGAATACAAAGCCAAAAACTATGCCCTACCCTCAAAGAACTTATATTCTATTGGGTAAAAAATGTACACAGACAAGTAATGATACATACAAAATAATTTCTGAGAGACGGATGGGAATTGCCTTCCTTACATCTAACTTGTTCACTGTGCTTCCCAACTTGTTTTCTACAAAGTTAGTAATTGTTTTTTTCTATAGTTCCTCCCAAGTCAATGACAATGACATCATATAACAGTTTCCATCTGACCAGCCCCTGAAAAGAAAGGGACACTTCCCAGACTGAGCTTAAAATATTGACAGTTATCCTTAAGAACCCTCCTGCCAGGCAGGGTAATAGTTCTACCAGTCTAATAGTTCCTATATGATCCTAAGCTCTATATTCAAAGGTGAGTGATAAGAATGCCTGTGAGATACAATTGAAATTCTTACTCCTATCTCAATAAAGTGTCTACATTTTCCCCCTTCCCTACAAAGCTTGACCTTCTAGCATAAAGGGAAAACAAATAGGACTGGCACATTTTGCCCTTTATGAAGTCATGCTTTGGCTTTAAAAATATGAGAAAAAAGAATCCATTTTCTGTGCGTCACAGGCATGGCCCTCTTTGCACCAAATGGCACAGGGTTTTGGGCAGCGCTAAATATGTGGAGCAAAGTGCAGGCTGAGTTATTGGACTCCTGGAAACACCACAAAGGGTCAGACATTTATTAGTAAAAGTGGCAGAAATTATTCCATACTTGAGGTCACTGGGGTCTGAGAACAACAGATCAAAAGGGCAAATAGCCATTCTGGATAAAATCTGACCTTCCATGGACCCATTTTGCATTCTCCTGGCTAATAATGTATGAGGGCAACAAAGGAAAATTCCCAGTTTTCTTAATATTTGAAAAAGAAAAACAGAAAATCATCAAACAAAGATGCCTATAAAAAAACCCTACATTTATCTAGGCTGAATTATCCGTCATGGGTATAGAGGCAAATATAGAGTCAAAATTATTCTGCTATTCAACTTTAAACTTGTACTGATAATGTATTTAGGAGATAAGGTCCCAGAGTTCTCCCAAGAATGCCCCAGGCATTGTTTTCACTTTCTAAACCCACCTCCTTTCCCATCTCTCTCTCCCTCTCTCTCTCTCTCTCTCTCTCTCTCTCTCTCTCTCTCTCTCTCTCTTTCTTTCTCTCTCTCTGTTGCTCTCTGTCTCTCTCTCTCTTCCTTCTCCACCTCCCCCTTCTTCCCCCTCCCCTCCCCCTCTCCCTCTCTAGCTCTACATCCTCAGCTTCAGTCTAATTCTTGTATCATTATCTGCTCTTCAGGATGATCATTATTTAAATTTTAAGTAACTAGAAACCTGGAGCAATGTGCCCTTTTATTTTCTTAGTATTATATTCTTCCCTACTGTGTGTCAAATTGAAACAGAATTTCAGTGTCATGGAATCAATAAAGCATGGAATGATTTGGGGAAAGTTACCCAAATACCATCAACTGCAGAAAAAGGTATCCCATTTTGTATGTTAAAAGCTATAGGTTTACCAAGACCAGCTGTAGGGACAGCTATGGCAGCAGACAATCTTACCACCACTTCCAAGTGTTTGGGATGAATTTACCCCATCCAAAAATTTAATTAAAAATGCGGCTATCTCTTAGGATAAAAATAGGAGTTTATTCTCTTCCCCGGGAAGAAGAGGATAGTCTTCCCCATAACTGATCATGAGAAAGAGATGAGGCAATATGGAGGGAGCAGGGTTTTAAACTATAACACAGTCAAGACCCATTCCCCAACTGTCCCCTCTCACATTGGCTGAGAGGTGGACTCAAGTCTCAGTGCCAAAATCTTCCCCAATGGCAAGTCACAGGGAAGCCCGCCACTATCTCTCAGTAACTGGGAAATAGGTTTACAAAGCGCAAAGATGCTGATTGACAGCAAGGGGAAGGAGGAAGGGTCCCAAAGCAAAGGAGGAGGAGGGAGCCTGGGCTTTCCCTGACTCCCACTGGCCCAGAGGGGCCCACAGAGGTGGGAAATCAGAGAGGGCTTGCTACTGATTGACAGCAGTAATGGAGGGGGGAGGGCAGTTAACAATCCAAAACTGCCTGAGAAGTTTTCATTCTCCCCAGACACAAATGACCTTATTGGTTCTAGAATAGTTGGTGAAAAGGTCTAGCACTAGAGGTCCCAGATACTTCTCCCATCATTTCTCCAGCATTCAGAGTTGAGGGATATTACAGGGTGAAAAAAGTCCTAGATGTTGAGGGAAATTTCCAGAGTGAGAATGGTGGTAAAATTCAAAGAATCAGAAGCACAGCCAGGAACAGAAGGATGATTGGCCTGGGCCCCTCCTCAAAATGGCCCCAGGAGGAACTTGCCAATGGCAAAAGAGGGGTCTGCAGTGGAGGGAGGTTCCAGTGTAAGAAGGCCCCAGCCACTGAGGGAATTTCCAGGTATCTTGAGGTGATCCAAGAAGTGAATGAAGTGAAGGAAATAACCTCAGAGATAGCTTTTGAAGAGAGTATGGTCTTTCCCCCGCCCCCCCACCCCCACCCCAGCCAAATCTGGACATTCCCTTGATCTCCTTCCCCAAATCCTATTCCTTCAGTCCCAGCCCTATTCTCCATCACTTCTATTAGCTCAATCTGTTTTCCTAAAGTCTCCTGCAATTCAACAAACTCAATGAATATTCATTAAGTACCTACTATATGCAAATCACTAGGCTAAACATTTTGGTAAGAAAATAAGATTGATTAAGTATAATTTTGCTTTATACAACCTTTGAGTCAGAGGTTTTTGTGTAAGAGACCTGTGAATATTTTGGAGTGTATCTCAGTTCTTGGACTCATTGTTTCCATCTAGAAAATCTAGAAACTTCACTATATGTCATATAAATATTAGCCATGTGAAACCACCCAGTGTGTTATTACCAACTCCCCTTGTAAGCACATAGCAAAAAAAAAAAAAATCTAAGGAAAAGCATATTTTAAAGACAAAGTTACAGAGGTGATGAATGGGGATATAGGGTTATGGATTGACCCTTTCCTTTCAGGCAAAATAGTAGAGTTCATTCTGGTTCACAGTTCCAGAACTGGAGAGAAGGAAAAGGTACTCATGACAGCAAGGTCGTTGGTGAGGCCAGGGAGGAGATGGCCTGAGAAAAGGGAGCAAGGTAAGCATGGTTGGAATTTCATGAAATAAATGGTTCGGGAGAGGTAGTCAAGGACACTGGAGCCCAAAGTTAGAAGTTCCTCCTGGAAGAACAGCTAGTAAGTAAGTGTCTGAGACTAGATTTGAACTCAGGAAGGTGAATCTGCGCTGCAACATCTAACTGCCCAAGAATCTTACCCTGTCTCCAGGCTGTTCTCCATAAAAATGAACAAGTGAGACAAGAAAACTCCAAACCTAATGTCCTCTGTTCCCTAGGTTCCTGGGGAGCATGTTTCTCCTTTCTTTCAATCCTTCACATGGATCAAGATAGCTTGATGAAAAATCTCATTTTTTTTTCTCCGTTTGTTTCTTAAACTCTAAAAAGACATTTGGAGGTTACTGGTGAGAATATTGAAATTACTCAATGAGCTTCCCACCACCTCTTGAATAGAATGGAGGAATTAGGCATTCCCTGACATTAATGACTTAAGTTTCCCAAGCCCTACTTCATTTACTGCCAACTTTGCTGAAACTCATCTAATTTTACATACCGAGAGATACATCATGTATATATTTATTTCTAACAGTTAATGACAGTGATAATAGCATACCTATGTGTTCTGATTAAATCATAGCAGAAGAGCTATATTCTCTTTAATAATAATCACTTACTAAGCATTTAATATGTGCCAGAAACTATACTACGCACTTTTACAAATATTATCTCATTTGATTCTTGGAACAATCCTATGAGGTTGGTGCTTTTATCATCCCTATTTTATAACTGAGAAAACTAGACAAAAGTTAAAGGCTCACATAGCCAGTAGGTGTCTCGTGTGGGATTTGAACTCAAGTCTTCCTGACTTCAGACCCAGCACTCTATATGCTGTTACTTAGCTATATGTTACGTATCTGATATATTGTATCGATTGGGCTGAATCCAGGTCAGTGCTTAATATTACAGAATTTTAGAGCTGGAAGGCAGAAAGGAATTCCCATCACAACATACCTGACAAATGCTCATCAGCCTCCTGTTTCATGAAGTAGGACTCACCCAGGCAGTCATTCAGCTTTTAGACAGCTCTAATTACTAGGAAATTCTTACTGACATCCAACCTCAGTTTTCCTCTTTGCAACTTGCACCCTGATGTAGGAAAACATTGAGGACAAAAGGAAAAGGAGACGGGGGCGGCTAGGTGGCACAGTGAAAAGAGCACCGGCCCTGGAGTCAGGAGTACCTGAGTTCAAATCCAGCCTCAGACACTTAACACAAAAAACTAGCCGTGTGACCTTGGGCAAGTCACTCAACCCCAACTGTCCTCCAAAAAAAAAAAAGGAAAAGGGGACGGCAGAGGGTGAGGTGGGAACAATAAACATAAACTTGGGCAGACTTTGAGAGATAGTGGAGGATAGAAGGGTCTGGTATGCTATGGTCCATGGGGTCACAAAGAGTTGGATATGACTGAATAATTGAACAACAACAAAACTTCTGCCCATTGCTCCAGGTCTGTTTAGAGACAAACAGAATAAGTCTAATCCTTCTTCCATATCTGAGTCTCTAAAATACTTGAAGACCAATTACATCTCCCTCTAGTTTTCTCTTCCCTTTCCTTCCTTTCCTTTCCCTCCCCTCCCCTCCCCTGACCTAATCTCCTCCCCTCCCATCTCCTTCACTCCCATCTCTTCCCCTCCCTTTCCCTCCCCTCCCCTCCCCTCCTCTCCTCTCTTCCCTTCTCTTCTATCCCTTCTCCTTTCTTCCTCTCATTCTCTCCTCTCTTTTCCTTTTCACTAGTTCCTTCAACATATCATCATATGACATGAATTCAAGGTCTTTTACTACTCTGTCTCCCTCTGGATGCTTTATAGCTTGTTCCTGTCTAAATTGTGACTCCCAGAAATGAACACAATACTTCAGGTGTTGTCTGATCAAAACAAAGTACAGAGAGACTCTCACCTCTTCATTCCTGGAAGCTACGCCTCTCAATGCCAGCACCTTGAGAATTACAGGCAACAAGAGAAGCCAAATGAGAGCCTGATCCATTCTCAAGTAAATTGCATTTCAGAAAAACAAGTTTCAGACCCTGAAAGATTTAGCAAACATATGGAAAAAATTTACCCCATATTATTTGCCACATGCATTCTGCTCTTCAGCAGACAGATTTGCCCAAGAATACTAACATCTTGACTATTAACATAGTGGGATGTTATGCAGATGTTTAAATTCATTTGGATCCTCTCAGGCTTGTTGTGGTAGTTGTGCTATGCCTCTGTGAAATGTAAGAAGATCTTCCAGGTCCACTTTTTCTCTAGCTGTCTTGATAGTTTTCTCATCTGGTAGGATCTAAGGAGGGACCAGATCCAGACTGGGACTCAGCTACTCTAAGAGGTGATCTCTGCAAAAGACCAAGAGTAAACTTTCATAGTTCCTGTGTTGACTGAATGCTTTAAGTCCAGCATTTTTAATGTATTAATCAATCAACAAACATTAGGTAAACCTTTATTACCCATTGGCCATTTGCTAGGTGCTGGGGATATAAATAGAAAACTAATTTCAGAGTTTGCATCCTTCTCAGACAATATAGCACATAGAGAGAAGTTATAGTCAGTGGAGAGATGGAAGCTGGGAGTAGAACTAGAGTCAATAGATTGAGAGTGATAATGGTCTAGTACAGTGGTTCTCAACCTTCCTAATGTTGTGACCCTTTAATACAGTTCCTCATGGTGTGGTGACCCCCCCCCAACCATAAAATGATTTCTGTTGCTATTTTGTAACTGTAATTTTGCTACTGTTATGAATCATAATGTAAATATCTGATATGTAGGATGTATTTTCATTGTTACAAATTGAACATAACCTACAGGTTGAGAACTGCTGGTCTAGTAGATAGGGCTCTGGACTTGAAAGATGGGTTCATATCTTGCCTCAGTTACTGGCTTTCTGATCCTAGGCAAGTTACTTAACGTCTGCTTCAGTTTACTCATCTATAAAATGAGAGGGTTGGTCTCTAAGGTCTAAACCTATGGTCTTATGATCATTACAGAAGCAATGGCAATAGTAATTTGATTATTGTTCCCTGTGCAAGAAGTGTAAATAAGGGAGGTAAATGGGGAGAGAATAGGGGAAGAGGTATATTTGGCATCAGGGCAGATGGCAAGATGCCTAAACTGGCTATACCCTGCTGTCCTGGCACATAGCTAGATGGGATGAAACATTGTCTGGAGGTTTGGGGCCAGTTAGAAATAGAGGGTTTAGGTGAGGATTGATTCACCCTCCAATCCAGGCAATTTCACTCCAGGGCAAGTCCCAATGCTGAGTGGATAATAAGCTCTTTGAAAGGAAATATTAGCTGCCACTGTGTGTGTGTGTGCGTATGTGTATGTAAAATCCTCTCCTTGCCAGTGTTGGTCTACTTAAGCCTGCTCATTCTACAAATAGAAGCTAAAGGGGAAAAAAATGTACCTCTCCTCAAAATGAGATCAGCTCATCTGACCCACAAAGAAAAAAATCCAATTAATTTATAATATCCTGTTTAAGACAATTAAGGCAATTCCCACGGAGTAAGCTAGCTGGAGGCTTTAATGAACATTGGGTGAAGCCTGGAAGCTGTGTTGATTTTAGTTCATCCTTTAAACATGTGAAGGCTTATTTGAAGTTCAACGGAATTTGCTCAAATTCTTAGGTCAAAAGGCCAATGAGAAATTTTGTTTTGCTAGACTATACATGTTTGTAAAAGGAGTTTTGTTTTTCTTGATTTCTCAGTTGGGGGTAGGGTGAGGGAAATGAGAGGGAAAGAAGGATGGTCTTTGTTTGAAAATAAAATAAAATAAAATAAAAATAAATTCCTAGGCCAAGGAGCCTAAGTCCTTTCCTAATAAGTTATTTTTTATTTTTTCAAAGGCTCATGATAGTCAGTGGGATGTGAGGTGTAAGGGATAAGGAAGAGGAGTTTTGTGAGAGTGTACATTTTAAACTGAGGGTAGCTGCCAGTGGTGTTCCTTTACCAGTGATATTACTTTACCAGTGGTCCCTTCAAAGGGTGGAGCTATTCCTGGTCATCCTCCCTTCCTTGCTGAAAGTGTAAGGAGGTGGGTGTGGTGGTGAAGACTTCCTCAGAGATCTACTTTGAGATCACAGTTTACTGGGTGTGGCCTAGGAGTTCAGCATAGTTGCAGAGGATCAAATATTATAGGATCATAAAATATTAGAGCTTAAAGGTATGCTAGAGACTCTACTCACTTTCCCTTTCATTTTATACATGAAAAAATCCAGGCCCAAAGAGGTTATATGATTTTCCCAGTCACAGAAATAGTAGTTTTAAAGGTAGGATATGAATCCCGGTCTTTGAACCCAAATCTTTTACTCTTTACACGACTTCATGCAGCCTCCTTAAAAGCTTTCACACAGTTGGTTTCAATAAATCCCGTTTCCCAGGTGGCTAGGTGGTGCAGTGAGTAGAGCACTGGCGCTAGAGTTAGGAGGACCTGAGTTCAAATCCAACCTCAGACACTTAACACACACAAAAAAAAACAAGCTGTGTGACCTTGGGTGAATCACTTAACCCCAATTGCCTTCCCAAAAAAAAGCACACACAAAAAATCCTGTTTCCTTAGAGGCATCGAGGTGGTGAGGTAGACAGAGCACTAGGCCTAGAGTCAAAAAGATTGCTCTTCCTGAGTTCAAATCTAGCCTCAGACACTTACTAGTTGTGTGACCCTGGGAAAGTCACTTAACCCTGTCTGCCTCAGTTTCCTCATCTATCAAATCAGTTGGAGAAGGAAGTATCTTTGCCAAGAAAACCCCAAATGGAGTCATAAAGAGTTGGACACAACTAATCAACTAGATAACAACAACAACAACAACAATGGGTTTCAGCATTTTGGATCACGGATTGACCTAAATGACAGTTCTTCGTTTGGCTGTTCCCTTGTGTGACCATGAGACTCCTTGCGTCCTTGGTTCAATGTTTTGGTGGGATTCGACTTTTACAGCTTTGTTTTATTATCTCACTCCCTAACCCTGACATTGAGGGCAATGGAAATGATGGAATAATATTGAATTGGAGAAATTATGTCAAAGGATCATAGATTTAAGAGTTGGAAGAAACCTGAGATGTCGTGAAATTGTAGGGTCACAGATCTAGAGTTGGAAGGGCCTCCCAGGACCTCTAATCCAACCACTTCATTTTATAGATAAGCAAAGTTAGGTCCAGGGATATTAAGTGACTTGCCCAAGGTCATCTTTTCCAACCCTTCTCTTGCTTTGCAGATAAGGAACTGAGGAATCCAGGTTAAGTGACTTGCTTTATGTCACACAGATAGGAAGAGGCAGATATAGGACCTGAACCCAGGTCCAGGATTCTGGGTCCACCGCTCCTCCCAATATATTGCCACTGAGCTCAAGTATGACCTAGAAGTACAAGAAACAAATATTTTAAAATTTGAATGAAATTCTTTTTTTTTAAAGAGACAAATGTGTGAAATTGTTTAATAGATCTGAAACTTGATTGAGAACCAAAAGAGAAGTGTGTCAAATAGCAACAAAGTATACGTAACCAGCTAATTCATGAAAAAGTCTGACGTTCTGGCCACATTCAATGAGATGTTCTCAAAGGAGGCTTGGAGAATCTTTTACCATTAGAAACAGTCCCCAAGGTTCTAGTTCAACCATAGAGAAGGAGAAAGTTCAGGATTTCCTTATACCAACCAACTCAGGAGTCATTTCATAGACTTTCTCAGGGCTTATGACCAGTAGAATTGAAATCATCCTACACGATACCAAGTAATTTTAATTGTCCTAGGCATTCCAGATCCCTTTCTTCTGGCTCTACAAACAAGGAGGGAGTGTGGTCAGCACCTGCCACCCACACCATTTCCTGGTACTCCTCCCTTCACAGCATTTTTCCTGCCCTACTCTGTGCTTATTTCCTCTTTATTCTGGATTACTGCCTAGCTCTTTGGACCACCTTCACGCCTAGCCCTTTGAATTTAGTTTCTGGCAAACTCTGGCTCAACTGGGCACAGCATTCTATTTACATTTTCTTTCAGTTATGACTTGAGACACACCCTCCTGTTTTCCTCAGGCACTGTATATTTACCCCAGTTACCAGATTTTAGCCCTATTGCCATAGAAAGCAGGTTTTGACCTTTGAGTAATCAAAGGACTTTATTTGTAGCTCTCTACTTTGTTTTACCTTTATTTATGTATTTGTCTCTTCCTCATTCCCCCAGCTATTAATGCCTCCCTCTCTGGAAAAGAAAAAATTACTTTGCATTTAGTGTGTGTGTGTGTGTGTGTGTGTGTGTTGTGTATAGAATAGACAGATAGATGGATGGATGGATAGAGGGATAGATAGATAGATAGATAGACAGATAGAGACATATATATATATATATATATATATATATACATAATTTGCATAGACTTATATATGTTGTTTCCACTACAGAATGTATGCTCTTTAAGGGCAGAAACTATTTTATTTGTGCCTTTGTTTCCCCAGCATCTAGCAAAATTCCTTGCATGTAGTAAGTGGGTTTTTAATTAATATGTGTTGATTGGTAAATTGATTCTTAACTACTACTGGATTGCAAACTTCCAAAGGGTAGGAATAAGGTTTATTTATTCTTGTGTCTCTTTCAGTACCTAGTATAGTGTTCCATATATAGTAGGTACTCAATAAATATTTAAGTAATTAATAGGATATGATGTAGGATATGTCCCAGGTTCATTACTCAAGAGTTTGACCAGAGCTGGGCACATTTCCGAGTGTTCCTTGTTGATTGGAGGATCTGTGTAGAGTAATCTTTAACTCATGAAACAGGGAAAGCTTTTTCTCTCCAGATCAGTAGGCCCCATTTCAAGGTCTGGAAATCTCAGGAAGAGTGACTGTCAAACACCCTAAAATCTTTATGAAAATTAGTCAATAAATCCTTATGGCATCTGCTGGGACTCTACCATGACCATTCTGTGAAAGTACAGGGAGACGTAATCTGGACAGGCAAGATGGCCAGAAGTAGTCCAGGGACATAGGATGAAGAAAAATCAGTTGAAATAGTGGGAATGGATTCCAGTCAGCTGCAATGAAGAGATGTATTTACCTGATGTGATCTCCACATGGAAGACCCTGGAGAACCTGCTTCTGGAAAGAAATGCTGACATGCAATGGAAAGGTTCTACTCCTTGATTTGGGGCATATAAGTGGTTCTGATTGGCTAATCAAGGAGTGAAGAGGAGTCTTTTTTTTAGGGGGGAAATTATTTTTAACTTTTTTTTTGTTTTGAGTTCCAAATTCTCTCTCTTCCTCCAACCTCTCCCCTACCCACTGAGAAGGCAAGCAATAAGATATCCAATTATTCATGTGAGATCATGCTAAACTCATTTCCATATATAAAGAAGATGAGAAAATTAAACTTCAATTTGCACTCAGAATTCATCAATTCTCTCTCTGGAGGTAGATAGCAATTTTTATCATGAGTGCTTCTGAATTGTCTTGGATCAGAGCAGCTAAGTCTTTCACAGTAGATCATCATTATAGTATTGTTGTTACTGTATACAATGATCTCACTTCACTTTGCATCAGTTCATACACGTCTTTCCAGGTTTTTCGTCATTATTTTGTATAGCACAGTAGTGTTCCATCCCAATGACATAATATGGCTTTTTCAGGCATTCCTCAATTGATGGGCACCACCCACCCCTCTAAATTCCAGTTTTTTTGCTGCTATAAATATTTTTGTACATGTAGGACCTTTTCCTTTTTCTTTGATCTCTTTGTGATACAGACCTCGTAGTGGTATTACTGGGTCAAAAGATAAGAAGACTTTTTGATTGGCTGTGGAGCTGGAAATGGGGTATATTCAATAGACCCAAGCCAAAATAAATCTCTTATTCTGGCTCCTTCTTGTCTTACCACTGTCCAAGTGAGAGAGACAGTGTTGTAGAGGGAAAGGTTTTGCCCCTCTCTCCTTCCAAGGTTGACATGTGGCTCTTGAAAGAGGACCCCTGTTCTTTGTGCCTCTATGTTTGTTCTTTCTTGTTTTAGGTGAAGGAGTATTGGAGGCCATGACGCTGAGAGCTTCACAATGTCAGAATGGTAACATATCCGAAGTCTGAGAGTTAGAGTCCATGCTGCAATTTATGAGAAGCCAGAAGGTGAGGATCAAAGTCCCAAGTGACCTGTCCAGCCCAGCAGTAACTGATATGCTTCCATCCTATCCATATTTGGAAGTGAATCTGGTGGGACAAATTATATGTAGGATCTTCCTTGAGTTGGATCCCATTCTCCCTATAGACCAAGATGGTATAAGGGAGAATATGCCTCCCCAGGTACTGAGAAGGAGGAATGTTTGCTCTTTCATCCTCACTATATCTTCAAAGTAAATATACTTATATAAAAGCTTACTTACATTAATGGGCTACATGGAATAGACACTCTAATCACAAGTGGTTAACAGTGGAAAGAACACACCAGTAATGGGAGCTTGAGATAACAGCATTGGAGAAAGTTGTCCTACTGCCACTCAGCAGTACTCCCACAACCCTGAAGGGAAGGTGCAATTCCCAAAGGTCTGTAAACCCAAACTGCTAGTGTATATATGGATTGGAGAAGGACTCTAGAACTTTTCCATAGTGTAATTTAGGATCTAGAGAATAGTAAGCAGAAACTACACTGAGAAATCAGGTTGAAGTGGTTGGGAAATCCAAACACCGGGAGAATGAAGCACACAGGGTAGTAAGAGGAGGCGTTCAACAACCCAGACCGGAGTGGAAATCTATTTTGTGCTATTCATTTCATCAGTGAGGAGCTCTGCATTTTATAAGTCATTTGGCCCACCCCCTTAGGCAGAGCCTTGGGTGTGTAGCTGCACATCTGTGAGTTAGTGCTGGACCATCAATTGCATTTTCTCCTTTTTCTGGATGCCTTTAGCACTTATAATCTGTAAAACCCTATTTAGCACTTAATTATGTCAGAATTTGCTTGCGCTTGTTGACAGACCTGAACAGAATAAGAGAAGTCGTCTTAAAAATCTAATTCCCCACAGTCCTCATTAGCATCAGATCACCATTCGGTCTACTTGCTGTGTAGTCCCCATCTGAGACCCCATGAGGTCCTGCCTTTCCTGGACCTGCACTGGCACGACTGCATCCCTGGCTCCTTGCTTAGCATCGTTCTCTGCATTGTCGTTAATGGATCTCTTGCTAAGAAGCCTGCCATAGATTTGGCAAGCGCCCCAAGTCTGGTCCTCTTCCCACTGGATGTTTTATCCAGTTTTATCCAGTTTCCCTTCCCCACCACCCCAGAGCCACTGATGTCCAGGTTAAGGCCCTAAGCACTTAGTCTTGTTAATACATAATAGAAGATAGTGCCCTGATGAAGGCTTATGAAGTTTTCATGCCCAAACTCTAGGAGACATCTGAAAACCCATCATGGCCTGAGATCACAAACAGGTGTGTCTAGCAACTTCAGCAAGGGAGGAGCTCAGGAGTGGATTTTGTTAGCACATTCCAAATCCTGAGTCCACAGGGACCTTGCCAGGAATGAAACAATCTTCCTAGACCAGTTCAGGATGGAATGATTTGAAGTTCTCAAGATGAGCTCACCAGGGTGGAGGTGTTCCAGCTCTTGCCAGTTCTCATAGAACAGAGCCTTTAGAGGAAGCATCACCAGTCACATGCCCAGAGGGCATAACTATTCACTCTCCATACCTAGTCTTGAAAAAGAACCTGCCCTGTATCTTAAGCAACTCATGCAAATACAGAGTGTGCCAAGGTATTGCTTAAAACTGCCCAGAGGCTTCTGGCATTCCCAGTATATACTATAGTAGTAGTAGTAAGTACTGGTACTAGTAGTAGTAGTAGTAGTAGT
>CM053593.1:111243072-111258123 GCA_028646575.1 Pseudocheirus occidentalis
GTAGTAGTAGTAGTAGTAGTAGTAGTAGTAGTAGTAGTAGTGGTAGTAGTAGTAGTAGTCAGTCAATAAATGCATAAGGGCCTAATATGTTCCAAGAACTATGCTAAGCACCAATGATACCAAGAAAGACAAAAACAGGGCCCCTGCCTTCAGGAGCTCTTGTTCTAACAGGGTGATGATGAATAAGCATTTATTAAGTGCCTTCTATGTGCCAGGCACTATGCTAAGCCCTTTAAAGATATTAAGTCACATAATAATAACAGTAATGATAACTAACATTTATATAGTGGTTACTACGTGCACTTGTGCTAAATGCTTTACAATTATTGTCTCATTTCATCATCACAACATCCCTGGGAGGAGATGAGAAAACTGAAGCAGAGGTTAAGTGACTTGCCCAAGGTCACATGGCTAGTTTTTGTGTTAAGTGTCTGAGGCTGGATTTGAACTCAGGTCCTCCTGACTCCAGGGCTGGTGCTCTATTCACTGCGCCACCTAGCCACCCCAATAGTTGACTTTCTATCGTGTTTTAAGGTTTGTAGAATCCTTTACATACATTATGTCCCTCGTCCCTCACAACAACCCTTTGAAGGATGTTGTACAGTTGTCATTATCCATCTCCACATCATAGGCGAAGAATGAGGCCCAGAGAAGTTAAGTGAGTTGCTTGTCTGTATGTAACCCTCCCTGTACTGAAAGTCAGAAAGACCCAAGCTCAAATACCACCTCTGACATTTAGCATCATGGACAGGCCACTTTAACTCTGAGTTTCAGTTTTCTTACCTATGTAAAGAGGCAGTTGGACTTGGAGGTCTCTAAGGTTCCTTCTAATACTCATTGTAGGATCGTGTGAGGTTTTAAAACTAGATGTGTGATTTTATTGACGTAAGAAACTTCCAGTAAGGAAATGCCCTCTTCTAACGTAGAAACGTAACTATGCCAAGACTTTAGTGTCTTACGAGAGTAACCTGGTGAACTGAGAGTATAAATTACTTGCCCAAGGTCATATAGCTAGGACATGTTAGAAGCAGAACTTGAATCCAACACCTCTTAACTCTAAAACCATCTCTCTCTCCAATAGGTCATGCTACCTATTATCCTCAGGCAAAATCTGGTAAGCCATTCATTTCTATTCATCACATATGAGCTCCTGGTCAACCAGGTCTTTTGGGTAGAGGCTCTCATCTATTCTTATGGATCCAGAACTGGCCCAGCAAGAGGGACTATCAAGCTAATCCTGAATCAGCCTCATAACCATAAAACTCTTGATGATGGGATGTTACATTCCAGTCCGATGACCTAGGAAACCATCCTGTTACTGTTCAGTTACTCAACCATGTAGAAATTGTGTCCCTAGAACTCACCAGTGCCCTCTTCTTCCCTATAATAGAGAGTATCATTAAAACCATTCAAACCTGCATATAAAATCGTGACTCACATCATGAAGCTGTCATGCTGCCGATACCCAGTAGGTATTTATTTGGCCACCAAACCTCTCCCACTTGGGGCTATAGTACTTTGTAAAAGAAAAAAAAGAAAAGAAAAGCAGGGAACTTAGGCAGTATTGTGGTTACCAGGCCCCAAATGCAACCATGTTTGAAGATGGATAGCCCATACCCTGGATCCTAGACCTGTTGAATCCTTTGGGGAAGGCTAGCCTCTTCATGAAATTAGACTGTAGCAGGACTCGGAACTTGATCTTTGCTACTGGGCAATTTCTTTCTGAAACAAAACCAGGAAGAGTTCAGAACATATCATTTGGAAGTGTTTTATGAAACAAAATCTGATCTTGCAACCTTAATTACTCTCTCTCTCTTTCTCTCTCTCTCTCCCTCTGTCTCTCTTTCTCTCTTCTCTTCCACTCTCTTTCTCTGTCTCTTCTCTTTCTTCTATCCTTTTTTCTCCCTCTCTGTGTGTCTTTTGGTCTCTCTCTCTCTCTCTCTCTCTCTCTCTCTCTCTCTCTCTCTCTCTCTCTCCTCTTCCACTCTCTTTCTCTGTCTCTTCTCTTTCTTCTATCCTTTTTTCTCCCTCTCTATGTGTCTCTTGGTGTCTCTTTCTCTTTGTCTCTCTCTCTTTCTCTCTCTCCTCACCCCTCTGTCTCTCTATTTCCTTCTCTCTCCTCTCTTTTTTCCTCTTCTTACTTCTCCTCTGTTGTCTTGTCTCCCCTTCTTTTCTCTGTTTGGAGGGACTATGACCCAGGTAGTTATTCTACTCTCATTCAGTAGCTCTCAGACCAGAGCTTTATACACAGTTGAGGACCCCCCTGTTGCACACGTGCCATATCACAAATGTCCTTATTCACCCCCTTTTTCATTGCATTCAATGAATCATTCCCACCTCAGTTACTCTTTCACTAACAATCACTTGACTCACTTACTCCCCAAGTTACTCTCTAATACATATCTGCCTTACTCTCCAAGCACCACATACTCTCCCTCTGCCATATACTACTACACCAACCTCCCCAAGTGCTGCAGCAATCATTGCTGGTCTTTCACACTCCAAACCACACACCTGTGATGCCCACAACTGTGTCTTAAACAATCCTGTGAAATCACAGGCTACCTCTCCCGGAAGCTGGATTTGGAATCAGAGGACCTAGGTTCTAATCCCACCTCTGCCACCTAGTTGTGTGATCTTGGGAAAATCACATGACTCACTTCACTAAACTACTTACTCAGTTTCCTTATTTGTAAATTTTTGTGTAATTGTGTAATGTAATTTGTGTAATGTGAATTTTCAGCTCTGAACATCAATGATCCCATGATCCTTTCAGTTCTACAGAATAGTGAGCTCCAGGCACAGGATAAATCTCCAACCCATTATATCACTCTCAGGTTTGCCTCAGCCCTTCCCCAATAGCTGTTGGCTGGATCCTGTTGATTTCCCTGTCACTCAATGTCATCAGTCTGAAGCTATACCCCCAAAAAGGTTTCATGGATGTGTCAGGATTCAGAAAGCTGAGGCCCTGAGTCTTACACCATACCTACAATAATGATGTTAAACTGGTACCTGAGGTACCTATTCCCCTGGGCGTAAGTACCTGAGACAAATTTTCAAAGAGTTCCTTGCTACCAGTACCCAGTAGGTATTTATTTAACTACTGGATCTCTTCTTTTTGGGACGCTAGTACTGTTATTTAAGGAGAAAAATAGGGAGTTAAGGACAGGCTGTGATGCTAGGTCCTAAAAGCAGTCCTGTCTAAGGCTTGCCCTTGAGTTTAGACCTTCTGGATCTTTTGAGGGAGGTCAGAATCTTCATAACATTAGCCCATGGGGTTCTCACAACTTGATCTGGACCTGCAGGGGAGGTGAGTCGAGGAATATCACATTTCAGACATGGTAGGGGTAATATGAGTAGGGGTAATATGTTCAGACTTTGTTACATGGCTGCCACCTTCCAGAAGATTAACTCAATAATGGACTTTTTCTCAATCAGCTATGATTGCATATCCATCTGGTAGGCACTGGATTGGAGCAATTTTATGAAGATTAGTTCCATATAAATCTAGAACAAAGAATCTAGGGGTGGCTAGGTGGTAGAGTGAATAGAGCCCTGGCCCTGGAGTCAGGAGGACCTGAGTTCAAATCCATCCCCAGACACTTACCATAAAAAACTAGCCACGTGACCTTGAGCAAGTCACTTAACTCCAATTGCCCTATCTTCCCCCTCCAAAAAACAAAAAACGAAAAAAAGGAAATAGAACAAAGAATCTTAACTTTTATGTGTGTGTCATACACCCCTTTGGCAGCCTGGTGAAACTTGTGGATCCCTTTTCAGAAAATTGTTCTTAAATCCATAAAATAAAATCCATAATATTACAAAGGAAATCAATTATATCAAAATACAGTTATCAAAATATTTAAAGAAACCAGTTCACAAACTCCAGGTTAAAAATTCCTGATCTAAAGCAATGCCATTTTGGTCAAGAGTAACTAGAAATTCTTGGAAAATATTAATAATAATAATAATAATAATAGTAATATGGTACTTTAAGGTTTGCAAAGAGCTTTACAAATATTATCTCATTTGATCCTTACAACAACCCTGGGAGGTAGGTGCTATTATTATCCCCATTCTATATATGAGAAAACTGAGGCCGGAGAGATTAAGCAATGTGCCTAGGGTCACATAGCTAGTAAATACTGGGGGTAAGATTTGAACTCAGGATTTCCAGAATCCAATTCCAACAGTCTTACTGGGGATCTAAGGATGAAAATGGAGCCTAATAAAGTAGAGATTGCAATAATATTGCAAACCCCTATCAATATGAAGGACTCATAGTGGTTTGGGAATGATACTTAATGCTACCTATTCATTACTAGATTCCCCCTCCCCCTCCCCCACCTTGATGACTCACTTCATTACTCTACTTGAGAAACCCTTTTGGTTGTCTACTGCCACAGAAGAAACAACAAGAACTGAAGAGTTCGACCTGCACTGATTCCTCCCACTCTTTCTCCACCTACCCCTTTGCAGAAGTGAGTGGAAAAGTATTGCATTCTAGAACAGTCAGACTCAAAATAGAAATAGATCCCTGTGACCCTCATATTGACTCAGAAAACCACAAATTAACATTATTTATGTTGTCTTGTGTTTTCATTTATTTTGATAAACATGTCCCAATTACATTTTAATCTGATTCAGGAAATTCTTGAGTGTTTTGCAGGCAGTGAGTCTGACCCCTCTACAATGAATTTGTCTTGGAATTAGGAAGACCTAGGTTCAAATCCTGCTTCTGCCATATACTAATTGTGTGATTTTGCAAATCACTTGACCTCCAGAGAACTTTCTAAATCTACCAGCTGCAGAGAAGGAATGGCTTGTACTAGTGGAAGAAGCCCATCACGTGGAGCTACCTATACCAATGGTGGTGGTTGGTGGTTGTTGTCCTTTGTTCTCAAAGAGGACAAAAATGATCTCACTGTGTTGGAGTCAAGGTACAGTGAATCCACATGAAAAATAAAATTGTTCTCTATACCAATATGATTAGAGTGTAGGGGGTGTTCAGTGAGGACTAGCACCTCTGATGTGATGGCTTACTGAGCCATTTCCAATGCTGCTCATTCACCTTTGGTGTCCACCTTCACCCCGCTCTCACCTACGGTTCCAAGAAGCTGTAGTATGTACAGTAGCCACAATCCAGTAACACCGTCTTGGTAGACAGGCTAAACTAGGTTAAGAATAACTGATAAGACCTCAAACCTGTCAGCAAATTAGGGCCATGCCTACCACAAGCATGTGAAAACTTTTCTGGTGGAATGGGCAGATGGTAACAATTTGTCATGAAGGTGGCCCAAGCAGGCATTGTGGAACACTTAGAGGTTGGTTAAACATGAAGACAACAAGGTCATCCGCTGCATCCCAGGCCATTGCCAGTCATCCTGACTTTCATATCATTGTTGGATTTCAATGACTTTGGAAGAAAGTGAGGCTGACAGCTTTATACAACTTTGCCTCACTTAAATCCAATTCACTCTTGAATCAAGATATCACCTCGTGATGTCATTGGTACTTACACACACACACACATACATACACATACACATACACATACTTACTAGTATTTTATTTTTTCCAATTACATGTAAAGATAGTTTTCAACATTCACTTTTATAAGATTTTGAGTCCTGAATTTTTTATTTCTCCCTCCCTAAGATGGCAAGCAATCTGATATAGGCTATACATGTATAATCATATTAAACATATTTCCACATTAGTCATGTTGTAAAAGAAGAATCAGAACAAAAAGGAAAAATCAGAGAAAGAAAAAACAAAACAAAAAAGAGAAAATAGTATGCTTTGATATGCTTTCAGACTTTATAGTTCTTTCTTGGGATATGGATGGCATTTTCCATCATGAGTCTTTTGGAATTGTCTTGAGTGTTGCCGAGAAGATCTAAGGCTATCAAAATTGGTCGTTGCACAATGTTGCTGTTATGGTGTACAATGTTCTCCTTGTTTTGCTCACTTTACTCCATCAGTTCATGTAAGACCAGGTTTCTCTGAAGTCTGCCTGCTCATCATTTCTTATAGTACTATAGTATTCCATCACATTCATGTACCACAACTTGTTCAGTCATTCCCCAATTGTTAGGCTTTCCCTCAATTTCCACTTCTTTGCCACATTGGTACTTTTCTAAACAAAGGACAAACAACTAATAAAATTACTAGTCTATTCCATAAAAAGTTAATGATTCTAATGTTGTTTTTTTTGGGGGGGTGAGGGTAGGGACAGGGTATCCTCTGTCAGATTGATAATTATACAACTACATAGTCTGAAAGAAGGAACTATGATCCAGGAAGAACTACCACTGCTCAATGGAGGGAATGCATGCTACATCCTGTCTTGGTGCAGTCTAATTTCCCAAATTCAGAACAGCCTGATTTAGTCCCAAATCTGAATTGACAGATCATCAGTGGCAACCTTTTCTTCATCCACTTTAATTTCCACATCTTTCACATCCAGTGCTTAGCAGGGGCTGAGGTACATAGTAAGCGCTTATAAATGTTTACTGAACAACAAAATAATTAGAGTAGAGGACCTGTTTCAAACCTGGACTTTAGGGTGCTTAGAGAAGGCCATACATCTCCCCTGGGCAATTCCACAAATTGAGACTGTGGGAAGACAAACAAACAAAAAGACCCAATTAGAAATTAACTAATTTGGTGGGGTCAAAATCAAATAGAAAGGGGCTACTATCAAGCAATCAATGAGTATTTATTAAGTACCTACTATGTTCCAGGCACTGTCCTAAGTGCTGGACATACAAAAAGAGGTGGAAAGATAGTTCCTATATTCATGGACCTTACAACTGAATGGTCTACAATTGAATTATCAATGAAACATATTGAATTAGAAAACCACATATTGACATTATATACTATTGTTAATTTATTTTGTTATATATTTCCCAATTACATTTTATTCTGGGTGGGCTGTGGAAGGGAGTATTGTAGGTGATAATGTAGCCCGAGGGTAGTCTAGTACATTTGACAGCAGTAGCAACAGAATGCTTGCCTCCAAGGGCAATTTGGTTTTCTTATACAAATACTCTTTTTTTTAAAAAGTACAGTTTAGTGGATAGAGAGCTGGCTTTGGAGTCTTGAAGAGCTGGATTCAAGGACTATCTCTGACACATAATGGCTGCATGACCAGTCACTGAACCTCTGTGTCCCCATCAATCCTTTAAGATCATAACCTGCAGAGTAGGTTCCAACCTGCCCTGGTCGAAGAAATTTCCTCATTGGGAAAACCCTCTATCAATAAAACCATAAGTATTGTCTGAAAAATATATCTATATACCCTTACAGTTCCTTACAGAGGCAATTCATATCCTTTACATTCTTTTGTGTCTATGTGTGTGCCTTTAGCATGAAGTCCTGATTAAAAATTGGATTATATGCCCTGCCAGGTCAACTACAGCCATACAAGAGTATGGCCTCATTACACAACCTTCTGGCTAGAAACCCTCTAACTAAATGCCTGGTACTTTTGGTGTTACCCCCAGGCTCAGCATGATGCCAGTTAATCCAGCTGGGCCTATAATACCTATGTTTTATCCAAGAATCTACTTGGGAAGCTCATGACACACTTGCAGCCTGTGCCATGCCAACTTTGAATGTCACTCTTGTTTCCTCATAGTTTTGCTACCATCCTAGTGCCAGGATGTGATCATAATGGGGAGCTGACCCCTGCCTGTGATGACCTACTTTCTCCCTTGTTCCAGAAACTTCCGAGACCACCCTTCTCTTTCTCTGGAAAATGTTCTACCTCCAATGGTTTTCCTGAGCATGTTATCACTCCTCATGGATTCTTTGTTGTTCAGACATTGCAGTTGTATCTGACTCTTCATGACCACATTGGGGTCTTCTTGGCAAAGAAACTGGAGTAGTTTTGTCATTTCCTTCTCCAGCTTATTTTATAGATGGCAAACAGGTTTAAGTGACCTGCCCAAGATCACACAGCTAATAAATGTCTGGGGCCAGATTTGAACTCAGGAAGATAAGTCTTCCTGACTTCAGGCCCCACACTCCATCTGGGCTACCCATCTGCCCCTCATGGACTGTAGTTCATTTTAAACTTTTGGACAATATTCTTCACTGTCTTTTGAGTTCAAATGTACCAATCCATAGCACTCCAACCCCAATCTGATAGATAGCAAGAACAGACCCTCACAGAGTGACCCCACTTTGACATTTCTCACCACCAAAACTAGTAGACCATCATTCTTCCCTGTCATGCTTCAACAACTCTCTGCATGCTCCCATTCAGAATGCACCCCTCTCCAATGACTGTGGTTTTCATTTTTGCTTCTTCTCTACTTTTATACCCTACAATCAATGCCTGCAGCTAACCACTACCTAGAAGAGCAAAAGATCAAGCAAACAGACCTATAATAAACTCTGCATATTACAAAGACTATATGTAAGCAGGTTATAGTTTTACACTAGACACCAAGTAAACTACATTTTCTAAGACTAGGTATGTCTCTTTATATGGTGGCTTCTGTCCTACCAAACCTCTTAGAATCTGGTACAAAATTTTTCCACTTCACCCAAGTTGTCAGCTTCATAATCCTCTGGTTGGAACTTTACATCTTCATGAAGATTCACCCTGTGTTGTATGATTTGTTACTATGGAAGGCTCAAAGGAATCCCAAACTCCAACCATTTGCTCCTTGACTAGCCCCTATCCTAGGTAGTAAAGAAGAATTTATTGACTGTATCTGGTAGAATGGGGAAAATATGTCCTAGAAGATATAATTGGGAAGCTATTTAAAATTTCCATGCCCCAAGACCAGTCTATGCTATCTATCAATGGTACCCATGAAAACTTGCTTCCTATATACTTAGGAGGCTCTCTAGGAAAGGTATGGTGTTTATTCTAACTGATATTTGCAGACAGGTTCTACATGGAAGGTCTGTCTTGGAAAACTACTTCTGACAGTACTTAGAAAATATTAAAAGCATTACTCTAACCAATGGCTCCACAGAACCCACTGAAAATCCACTGAATCTTGAGTTTTAAAGATTTGCCCTTGGCTAATAAAGTATCCAGTTTTTTTTCATTTAAACTTTACTTTTCAGTATGAGTCAGCAGTGTCCCTTGGCAAACAAAAAGGTTAATGTACTCTTGGCCTGTATTAATAGAAATGTAAGTGTCCAGGATAAGGAAGATTATCATCCCACAAGCAATGATATAGTGGAACATTTTTTCTATTCATCAAATATTAAGCTTGAAAAAAACACACCTTATAACATGATAAAATATTCTGGGCACTAAATTTTAGAAATGATATCAACAACTAGTATGTGTCCTGAGGATGGTGAACAAGATAATGAAGAAATTTAACCAGCAGAATTTTGCACAATATCTGACACATAGTAGGGACTTAAGAAATGTTTGATTAGTATGAGAATTGATTGAAGGAACTGAGCATTTTTGCTGGAGGAGAGACTTAGAGGAAAAAACAACAGTTTTCTTTGAGCATTTATCTCATGGAAAAACTGTTACGTGCGGAGCAACATGGTGCATAATGTGAAGAGCACTTGAAGTCAGGAGGTAGCTGGATTTGAATCTTCTCTTTGACACTTGTTACCTCTGAGACTATGGGCAAAGCACTCTAATTTTTTTAGCCCGAGTTTCTTTATCTATGAAATGGGAATACTTACTCCACAGAACTGCTGAGAGGATCAAATGAAATAACATAAAAGCTTTGTACCAAGTTCTAAAAGGTTTTACAAGACTGAAAAAACCCTTTTAAAGTGTTATATTGATAGAAACTATCATCATTATCATCTTTATGTATTATTATCATGTTTTACTTGTTATGTTTGACCTGATAGGGCATTACTAGGAGCAATGGGTGAAAGTCACATGTATATAGATTTCAGGATCTTGTGAATGCTCCATTATCTGAGGTCTCCAAGTAGAGACTGGACCACAACTTGCTGGGGTACATTACAGATGGAATTTCTACTCAGTGGTGTCATCTCCAGAAAACTAGATAGAGTTTCCGAGTCCAAAAGGGCCTGAAGACAAAGTATCAAAACCGTGAGATTCTCAGAGTCAAGAGGAAGAAAAAAATTGGCTTAGCCATGGAACTGGTTCATTCAGAGGATTTAAAAGGGTATTTGGGAGAAGCCCCTCTATAGTAGAACTGGGTCTTATCTAAACTATGTCTCTACTATACCCCAATACAGTGTTCAGTTCATATTAAGCACTTGATAAATACACCTAATAAATGTGCATTGTGTTGTGCTATGTTGCAGAGTTGTATTGCAGAAGTATGGCTCAACAGAAAAGGTATGGGATTTGGCATCTGGGGATCTAGGTATGAAGCCTAGCTCTGTTTCTTATTGCCTCTGGGAACAAAGATAAGTCATTTTACCTCTGAGGCCTCATTTTCCTCATCTGCAAAATGGAGAGATTGGACTTGATCTATAAGGTTCCTTTTAGTTATAAGATAGATGATCCTATGGATTCATGTTGTAATGTTATTTGATGGTTGGCCAACTCAGCATCAAGAGGTTTGACAATAGGGCCACCAAAGCTAAAAGGTAAAAACTGTAATCTAGAAGGTAGAACCATGAGGGATTCCATCTAGAAGTCATCTAGTCCAGTCCCCTTGCATTATAGATGAAGAAGATTAAGTGACTTGCCCAACATCATATAAGTAGTAAATGTCAGGCACATATAGTAATGGAACTCTTAAGTCCTAGGCTTGAGTAAGAGGAGATACATGCTAAATTTTTGGAATAGAAAAGGTATTTGGAAATTTTTGCAGCAAGAAGAAGAAAATTAAGTTATTTGCATACCCCAAAATTACTGCATGTAATAAGTATTTTGATACCTGCATAATTTCATGTTTTATATTTTGAAAGGGGAAATATTGCTAACATTGAACCCAGTTTCTTTGACTTCAGTGACAATTCTCTTTCCACTGTACCAGTTACTGAAGGAGAACAGGAGTACTTAAAGAAATCCCTCAAAGTTTCTGAGCAGTTGACTATTTTCCATCAAATCTAGCCATGGTCCAACAAATTACCTGCCCAGTAATTTGGGAACTGAGGAAGACTACCTTGACATAGTTTAAACTATGCAACACTCTCTGGGAGGTCTGCAGCTACACCAACGAATTTCTCCTATGCACTTTCAAAAAAGCTGCCACACCTACTGCCTCCCCCTCTCCTTCAGAGGTATGCAGCATTTTCCTCCTGTGAGGGAGCAATCTTTACATGGAAGACACCATGTTCTTTGTCACAGATCTACCATGGTCCTGCTAGAGTCCTATAAGTAGGAATCGTGTCTACAGAACCTTTTTCAAGGAGTGAAAACAAAAAGAACTTGCAAACATTTTTATATCTTTTCAAAACTATATTTATCTTTACAAAAAAAATTCTTTGAAGAAATTTCTGCCTGGGCATAAAATTCTGTCAGTTGCTAGTCGAAAGTGACCAGGGTTGCTCTGTTCAATGGAGAAAGATGTACTGAGATTGTGACAAGATTGTCTGGTAGGGGCAACAGAAGAGAGTGACCAGAGGCATGGGGCCATCAGTAGCCTTCTCATGGGGGTACCATACCATGGGAGACTGGGCTTCTTTAAAGGACAAAAGAGAGAAACATTATATGTAAGACGGACATGGAAAGGGAAGAGGTAGTGAATGAAAATGAAGAGCATAGGATTTGAAACCAAAAGACCTGGGTTTAAATCTCAGCTCTGTTTTCCACCTGTATAATCTTGGTCAGATCCTTTCAGATCTCTGGGCCTCACTTTCCTCATCTGAAAAATGAAAAGGTGGGATCAGATATTTTCTAACATCCCTTCTCTCTTCAATCCTTACAATCCAATTCAGTATCCTAAGGTAGCTCCTGCTTTGGAGAGTCTTCATCACAACCATCATCATGATGATCATCATTCAAATAATAATAGCCAACATTTATATATGTCAGCTATATGACTTTAAGGTTTACAAAACACCTTACATATAATAAATATCTCATTTGATATTAACAACACTATGAGATAGTCACTAATAATTGTACCATTTTATAGATAAGAAAACTGAGAATCACATAGGTTGAGTGGCTTTCTCAGGTAGAAAGTGTCCAAGAATTTGAAACTATGTCTTAATGATTCCAAGTCCAGTACTCTCTGTAGAATTGTAGTTGCTGTTAAGGACTCAGAAATATAGCTAAAGCTGCCCCTCCCGGAGGTGGTACTATGAAGGTCTATCTACAAATAATGAAATTAACCCCTCAGAAACAGCTGCTTAGAGCAGTCACCAGGAACAGTTGTCTCCATGAAAAGAAGCTACCTCTAGGGGCAACAAATAGAGTTAAACATTGGAGAGACCTTATTGCCTCTAGTTCTCCACCCACTTTTCACCATCATAGCCTGAGTCATCACTGAAGAAAAAGAACTTAGAGTCCAGTACTCTACAATTGGGGAGAAGGTGAAGGCTGTTGGTCCTTCTTTACATACCCTAAGAAAAACTAACAATTTCCCTCCAAGAAGTATGATAGAGTTGGAGGCCCAGAAATATTGGGAGGAGACTCAAGCCAATCATAGAAACTCTAAATCAATGATTCCCAAACTAGCCTGGCCATAAAATATTTGAGGGCTTGAAATATAGTAATGGAACTCTTAAGTCCTAGGTTTGAATAGGAGGGGAAGAGGCAATGCATGCTAAATCCTTGGAATAGAAAAGGCATTTGGAAATTTTTTGCAGCAAGAGGAAGGAAATTAAGTATTTGCTTACCCCCAAATTACTGTATGTAATAAGTATTTTTGATACCTGCATAATTTCATGTTTAATATTTTGAAAAAGGAAATATTACCAGCAGTGGTATTTTCCCGGAGAACAGTCATAAGTTAAGAAATGATGGCATAAGCAGGAACTTGGCTTTCAGCCTCTTGGCCCAGAAAGTATAGCCCAGGGAAAGAGGGATATGATATAATACTGTCTTATTTTGTTGCATACATGTTACTATTTTTCCCTCGGGGGATTGTAAATTATCCTGTAAACTCTTAGAAAACAAAAACTATTTCTTACACAGGGATCTCCTGTCCAGGTACAGTTTGAATTAGATAACCCTTTGAGATTGATTTAATTTAATTAAACAAATATTTATTAAGCACCTACTATGTGCCTATCACTGTTGCTGCCCTCAGAGATCTTATATTCTCTTCAGTTAGGTTGTTGACTCTCTTTTCATGATTTTCTTGCATCATTCTCATTTCTCTTCCTAATTTTTCCTCCACTTCTCTTATTTGGTTTTCAAAATCCTTCTTAAGTTCCTTTATGGCTTGTAACCAATTTACATTTTTCTTGGAAGCTTTTGGTACAGGAGTTCTGACTGTGTTGTCTTCCTCCTGTTCCATGCTTTGATCCTTTTTGTCCCCAAAAAAGAAATCTAAAATTGGATTTCTGAGTTTGGTTTGCTTCCTTTGTGGGCTCATGTTGCCGGTCAATTAATATGATTTTTGAGCCACAGTAGATCTCTGCTTCCAATGGGGAAAGCTTTGTCCCAAACTGCTGGGGGTTTAGCAACTGCTGGAGCTATTAGGAAGCTGCAGTCTCTGCAGCCCCCACTAGCTTTGGCTCACTGGTCAAACACCTCAGGACCACCACCCAAGACCATGATCTGGATCCAGGCTGGTTAAGGCAAGAGCACTTAGTCTCTGAATGATTGCTTGACCCCCTGCAATCTGCAGGTCGAGAGCTCTGAAGCAGCCAGGTGGAGGGGCCAGCCAGACCCGCTTCTCTCCCCCAAATTTAGCCAAGTTCCACTGACCTTTTACTTTGTCCTTGGCTCTTATAGATTGATAATTCTGGAAACTGCCACAGCTGCCGGTGATCCACTCTCCTGAGTTCTCCAGCCGCAGCTTGTCCTGGCTGCCCCAGGGTCAAGCCATGGTTTCAGGGCTGGCTGGTTTTGGCTCCCAGCACTCTCTGACGAGCCCTTCCCGTCTGCCTGCTGAGCTGCCTTCAGCAGGAGATGTGTTTTTCTGTACTTTTGTGGGTTCTGGAGCTCTAAAATTTGTTTAGAGTCCTATTTTATAGGTGTTTGAGGTGGTTATGGGGGTAACTGTGGAATTCTTCTGCTTCTATGCCACCATCTTAACCAGAGACCTTATATTCTACTGAAATATTTACTTCAGCTTAGAAATTATCTGATTCTATTACTTCTATATTCCTTAAAGTTGTAACACTCTAATACTTGACTGAATATTCCTTATTGCCAGCCCAGCCTGAAATCAAAACCGTGGCCAGGCCCCAGGGTGGCTGAGAGGAGCTGAGCCTCCCAAGCCACAGCGTGAGTCTACTTCAGAGAAGATCTACAGCACCTGAAGCAATTTTCACATCTAGCAAGCCAGGATTAGAAAAGATCAGTGAAAGTGGAACTTTCAAGCTGAATTTGGGGGAGGAAAAGCAGTCTGGCCAATCTGGCCCCAGGGCAAGGAAGCAGTGGGGGAAAGGCAGGAACTGCTGTAACCAGCAGCTGCCCCCACTGGGCTGCTTCAAAGCTCCTGGCCTGCAGGCTCACAGCGGGGCTGAATCAATTGATCAGGGCCAAGTGCTCTTGCATTGAGTAGCCTGGATCCAGATCATGGTCTTGGGTGGTGGTCCTGGGGTGCGCTTTCAGCAAGCCAAGGCTGGTGGGGGGGGCTGCAATACCCCCCTAATAGCTCCAGCAGCTGGGAAAACCCCAGCGATTTGGAACAGAGCTTTCGCCCTAGGAAGCAGAGTTCCACAAAACTAAAAAAAAAACCAACCAATTAACTGACTGGCCAACATGAGGAAAAGGAAGCAAAAATAAGAACAGCAATAAAACTCTAGAATACTTTTTTGTGGACAAAAAGGATCAAAGCATGGAATGAGAGGAAGACAACGCAGTCAGAACTCCCACACCAAATGCTTCCAAGACATTTGAAGAATGCCTAGAAACTATAGATCAACTGAAAAAGGACTTTGAAAACCAAATAAGAGAAGTGGAGGAAAAATTGGGACGAGAAATGAGAATGATGCGAGAAAATCATGAAA
>CM053593.1:111258623-111269492 GCA_028646575.1 Pseudocheirus occidentalis
CTTCTGGCTTGATAAATGAGGAGATTGCCCCAGGTGCTTCCAATCCACTCTCCTCTCAACTCCAGCTGTGGCTTCTCCTAACCACCCTGGGGCCAGGCCTCAGTTTTGGGCTGGGCTGGCTTCGGCTCCCAGTCTGCTGCGATGAGCCCCTCCCTGTTCAGGTGTGAATTACTCCCAAGGAGTTAACTGGAAGTAAGGACCTAAGCCTTTGAGGTGCTAAGTGCCTTTAGTAGGTGCCAATAGAAAGGGGCATGGAAGATCTTCTGATTTTATTAACATTACAAAAGGGCATGGTACAATGGGACTATCACCTCCCAATTTCTGCCACTACCAGTGACACATGAGGCCACACAACTTTTCTGACTGCCTCAGCACACGGTTGACTTCTTTTCTTTTTTTTTTTTAGGGCAATTGGGGTTAAGTGACTTGCCCAAGGTCACAGAGCTAGTAAGTGTTAAGTGTCTGATACTGGATTTGAACTCAGGTCCTCCTGACTCCAGGGCTAGTGCTCTATTCACTGCACCACCTAGCTGCCCCACTACATGGTTGACTTCTATTAAGTTTGTAGTCTACTATCAGCTAAGCTCCGAGGCATCACCTCTCTCCCTATCAGGGAGATAAGAGCAATGTCAGAAGTCCACAAGATACAAGACATAGGGATAGGCAGAAAAAAAGAGGGATATAATTATAAAGCATTCAGTGCAGTGGCTGACACATCATGTTGCTTGATAAATGCGTTTTGTTCTTTCTCTCCCACTGAATTACAAAATCTCAGTGTTAGAAGGGAATCTCAGAGGCCATCTATCTGATACTCCAAACCATGCATCAACAAGAACCTCTCTACAAAATATCTAACAAGTGATCACCCAAACCTTCCTTTGTAGATCTCTGTCCATACTCCCAAGTTTGGGACCTTGGTTTATCTTTGACTTTCTCTATCCATCCTCTTTCTTATCCAGACAGTTATAATACCTTTTGTATTTGCCTATGTTTTATTTATACTACCATTTCCTTAGTCATTCTCATTCATAGGTTACTATAGGCTCTCCTTTATTTTATTTTTACATGAAAATTTTTTACTATGACAAAGACATCGTACAATTTTTATGATCTTGGTCTTTTCTTCTTGCCTTTGTACAAGGCCAGAAGAGAAACATATGCAACTTTTACAACCTTGAATGAGACTCCAGGAATATCACCAACAGCATGACCTTTCTGACCAAATCCAACAACCAAAACTTCATCATTTTCCTCGATAAAGTTCAAGCAGCCATCATTGGGAACAAAAGCAGTGATTTTTTTGCCATTCTTAATCAGCTGAACTATCACACACTTCCTGATGGCAGAATTGGGCTGCTTGGCTTCCACACCAACTTTTTCCAAGACAATCCCTTTTGCATGAGATGCTCCTCTGAATGGGTTGGCCTTCAAGGCAGTTCCCAAATGAGCTTTCTTGTATTGTTTGTCATGCCACTTTTGGTCTCTTCTGTGGCTGCAAAGCTTTTCAGCAGTACAAAGACCACGGCACTTACCCATGCTGCTGCCATCCGGGCAGAGAGAAAAGAGAGAAGCGTAGGCTCTCCTTTAAATCAATAAACTAACAAACATTTATTAAGTGCCTATTAAATGCCAAACACTGTGTTAGGTGATAGAGATATGAAGGAACAGAGACAATCTCTACTCTCAAGGGATTCCAGTCTCACCATCCCACCCTCCCCCAATTGACTGTTGACTCTGCTAACAAGTTAATCTTTATGAACAGATCTGATCCTATCGCTTCTCTAATAGAAAGTCTTCAATAAATCTCCTATTGCCTACCAAATAAATTGGTGGGTCTGAGACCCACTCAAGGCTCTCTGCAATCTGTTGCCTCCCTCCCAGATGTGTTCCTGACTTTCTCTGGATTTTTGAACCATGTCCCTCTACTGCTGGCTTGTCCTCCTTTCCTTCCCTCCCCCTTGAAAAAAAAAGCAAATAAAATCTTTGTAATAAAATATGCATAGTCAGGTAAAACAAATGCTCGTATTAACTATATCCAAAAATATGTCTCCTTCTGCATATTTAGCCTATCACCTCTCTGTCTGGAGGTAAGCAGCATGCTTTATCATCAGTCCTATACAATCCTGGCTGCTTATGGCTGTGACCTTAAGTCTTTCACTATTGTTCAGATTTTTGGTTTGTTTTACAATGCATTCGATCCTTAGGGATTGTTGTTGTTGTCGTTGTTGAACGGTGTCTTGACTCTTCACGACCCTGTTCGGAGTTTTATTGGCAGAGATGCTGGAGTGGTTTTGCTATTTCTTTCTCTAGTTCATTTTACAGATGAAGAAACTGAGGCCAACAGAGCTAAGTGACTTGCCCAGGGTCACACAGCTAGTAAACGTCTGTGGTCTGATTTGAACTCAGGTCTTCCTGACATTCTATCCTGGCATTCTATCCACTGTACCACCTAGCTGCCCTTGAAACAAGCAACCAGACTCCTAAGAATTCACTAGAAACTTGACAGTTGTGCTGCAAAAAAGAAAAAAAGTTAATAAAATTATAAATACAGTTATAAGGAAAAAACAAACCAGAGTTTGAAGCTTGAGGCAGTCACTGGTGAATAGGTTGTAAAAGGGAAAACTGACATGAAAAGAGAAAAGCCATGAGCATGTCTGTCCAAACAAAATGTAGATCACATGTGGAATGTAAAGGCCCTAGCAAGAAACAGACAGAAAATCATGCATAAGTGAAATACCAGCCCAGCAGGTTTATAGATCTGTATCTCTGTATTGAATAGGAATGGAGTGGGAGAGCTATATTTCAGTTCTGCAGCTGTACTAAGGCATCTGTCAGCAATTCCTTTATAGTTTTACATATGTGTGTATGTATACACACACACACACACACACACACACACACACACAAAGTGGTTACAGTGAGTTTAAATATGTGTGTGTGGGGAGAGGAATTTCACAAATGTCCGGAGCTTTAATAGTTAAAATTAAACTCCTGGATTTTCTCCCCACTTCTCCCACACGTCCATGCTGTCCAAATGCATATTTCTCAGCCTTTGTTTCCTTCCATAGATCTAAAACCCTGAGGAATTGCACCCAAAACACGCTATAGGAACATACGTGTACTACTGGCTTGAAACCTATTAAATATGATCACCAATTTATTCCAGATTTTAAGGATAGGTTATAGCGCTGCCCACCCCATAAAATGTGCAGGATTCAGACTAAAACATATCAATTGTACTCTAAGTGCATAGCTGAAATCCACACATATCAGGGTATGTACACACAGATGGAATCCCTTCTGTTCAAAATGAAGGCTTGTTTTCTACTTTACCTATTAGCTGATAACTACAGCAAGAAAGACCAAGGTCACCCCACTACATCCTGGGTCATGCCAATCATCTTGACTTTTGTCTTGCCGCTGGACTTTGATGACTCTGGAGAAGAGAGTGAAGCTGACAACTTTCTGCAGCTCTGCCTCACTTAAACCCAATTTACAGGCAAGTCTCTTTAAGAACAAAGTACTTCGTACGACAAATACTACAACAACAAGTACTACCGTTTTTGTGCAGAACTGACCAAATGAGCATCTTAAATATGAGATTGGTGCATGTGCCATATACGCAAATTGGTGTGTACATGATACATTTTCAGTACCTTGAGTGAACATTTGAGTGCACCTTATTTTCATTTGATAAGAACTTCGATTCAATATATAGGTGTCGTAGCAGAATTATACATATTTCCCTTACCCAGAATACATAAAGCACCAAGAAGTCTCCACTCCTGCTCATTTTTTTGTTTGTTTTCTGGAGGCAATCAAAGCTAAGTGACTGCCTAGACTAGGAGCTAGTAAATGTTTGAAGATGGATTTGAACTCATGTCCTCCTGACTCCAGGGCCTGTCTTCTGTCCTCTGCATCACCTAGTTTCCCCTCCTCCTACTTATTTTGAGAAACAGTCCTCATCGTTTGAAAAATTCTACCTAGCGGTCCCAGGGGAAGGCACTATCTACTTCACAGTGAAATTTTAGTTCCAATGGAAAAATGCTGCCATAAACAGGAGGCACGTAGCCCTAACTGCTGGAGGAAAGATAATATAAACTGAAACGGGCCATCACGAGCCAACATAGAATTAGAGAGGGATACCCATATCTATTTTCTTTCTAATTCTTTCCATTAGAGCTCTCATTTGTTTTTCCATCCTTTCCTCCCATTTCCTTTTTTGTTCCATCATTCAGAGTTATTATATCGTTTATGACATTTTTTTTTAAAAAACACTCTTGCTTCATTTATTTCAGGAATTCCCGCAGACTTTACGATAAATCTGTGATTTTCTTTTATTGTTCATAGATGATGTAGTATTGCTTTCTCTTTCTGGGTGTTCTTGGCTCTATAGGATTCCTTATTGAAGGGTTTTCCTTCTTTATTTCCTGAACTGAGACTTTGTGTCAGGCCACTTCAGTAAAGAATGATGAGGTCTTCTTTGGTCCTGATCTGTATTACCTCTGGTATGAGGAGTAAGTGTTATGCTCTTCAAGCACATTGGAGGTGACTCTGGAGATAGCATGCTGTGCCAGGGTTGTCCACCCTGGTTAAACTTATCCAAGGGAATCTCTGAATATTGTCCTCCTTTTCCAAGTCCCACAGACTCCTGAGCCTATTTGGGATCAGAGCAATGCAAGTGCAGGCTCCAGACATCGTTGGCTAGACTTAGATCTTGGCTCCTGTCCCTCTGCTCTTGCACATATCTACAGACTCCAAGCCTTTTTGGCTTGCACCCTAGTCCCCAAACTGAAAGACACCTTACATGTGTTGCCCTCCCAAGCTGAGTTTTTCTGTCAAAATTCTCATTTCCTGATGTTCACAGGTTTCTGGATATCTCTGTGTGAACCTAGAATGAAAAATGTTCTTACTGTAGTTTCTTGGATTTCTTGATTATTGCTCCATTTGGTTTTCCTTTTTCATTCATACTGGAGTAGTTGTGAGAGGAATGATCTGTTCTGCTCCCACTCACACTGCTATCATGAGGACTACCCAAGACATCCCCTTTTAAGGTGTGAGAGGAAGATAAGTTATCTAGTTGTTGGAAAAACTAATGTGTGTAAAGTCTGGAGTTGCCTACTACTGTACAAGAGAAGGAAAATGCATGGATTTTTGGATCTGGAGCACTTGGGCTAATCAAATCATAAATTTAGAAGCTATAAATGTCTTTAGAGGTCATCTAATCCAAAGGCCTCCAGATGAGGAAATCTAGAGAAGAGAAGTGACCTAAGGTCACATGAGTAGTAAGTGGAAGAGTCCAGATTTGACCCCATCTCCTTTATTTTCATACCTAGGACTCTTTCCAACTAGAGGACAGCAAGGTGACAGAGTGGATAGAGTGCCAGGCCTAGAGTCAGCTGAGTTCAAACCCAGCCTCAGATACTTACTAGCCATGTGATCCTGGGTAAGTCACTTAACCCTGTTTGTCTTAGTTTCCTCATCTATAAAATGAGCTATAGAAAGAAATAGCAAACCACTCCAGTATCTTCAACAAGAAAACGCCAAATGGGGTCATGAAGAGTCAGACATGACTAGAATGACTGAACAACAAAAACTCTTCCCACTATACCATGCTGCCTCTCTATCTGCTACTTACTCCTCATATAACCTTTCCAAAATCACTCGGTTTCTTCATCTCTCTGGCCCTAAGTTTTTGGTTCTATAAAATGAAAGTTAGACTGGATAACTTCTAAGGTCACTGGGATCTAAATCTATGATCTTAAGAATTTAGAAATGATATGCCTGGATATGGAGGCATGTTTTTAAAGCTGTCAACACACTGGCAAAATAGCTAAAGCTGGTGTCATCTGCCAGAGGATGAAAAGAACTTGATGTAGAGAGATTGCTCAGATTAGGAGAACAGCAATGAGGAGCAACAACTGATAACATCTGCTGAGGGGCAGGAGGAATGATCTGTAGGGAAAATGAATTGCATAGATTGCAGAGGAGTATATTGATACAGAGAAGAAATTTCCAGGCACTTTTGCTGGAAGCTTAGCCAGGATAGTTGTAAGTGACAGATCTCTGAGGGTAAAGATAGATCTCTGGTGGTTAGCAATATTCTCTTTGAGTTTTGATAAGAGTCCCATTTGTTTCTCTTAAATAAAATTGCTCAGGTTTTGAGCCTTGTGAATCTGTGTGCTTCTAAGGAGAGTTGGTGACTAACCCTTAGGCAATGTCAAATTTTGAAGTTTCCAGATCATCTGGGGAGGGATATTAAGCCAGAGAAATGTAAAGTCTCTCCAAGTCTACTCTGGTCCTTCATATTAGAAGAGAGTCTCTTGTGACAAGAGTTCTAAGAAGTTTGGGGTTTTTTTTCTTTGTTTGATTTTTTTAAAACTAGAAATAAACTCTAGAAGATGGAGCTTGAATTTTAGTCAAGGATGATTGACCTTGGAAAAAATGTAGTTAATTTCTTCCCAGAATTCATTTTAGATGTCCAACAGTGCTAGCAGCTTTTACATTAAATTTTTACATGGCACTATGTTGGATCTACAGTATACCTTCTTTTGTAGACTGCCAAGACCTAGACCAGATTACACATGATTGCATATCACAATTTGTAAGAATCATTCACAGTAAAACAGATTTGACATTTTCTACCATCTTACAGTTGATTGTCCAACAATCTGATTGTTATAGTAGTGAGAATAACAAGTCGAGTATCCACAGTTTAGTTTTGTTGCTCTTGTCTAAACACAGCCTGAACATAGTTAATATTATATTACCAATTTTAGGAAAGGCAGAAATAAAGGCATCCTTTAGCCTCTGCAAAAATCCCTGAGGTTTTGGATCCTTCTTACAGCAGCAAGTCAATAAAACCAGTAGCCATTGGAATGTGGTTTGTAACTTATCCTTCCCAGAATTTCTCGTGGCCAACTCCTTCCTACAACCACATTAAATTCATTTCCAGTTGGTCTGAATAAAATCTGTAAAGTTAGTGGCTCAAAGGCTTTATCATTAATTTGATTCCCTCATTTAAAAAAATTTTTTTTTCCAAGATCAGAAGGATTCCTGGCAAGAGAGGAAAATACCTTTTAAGGGGAGTCAAAACCACAATGTTAGTTCATTTGAAGAGAACTCATTTCCACTGACAAATGATCTGAAAAATATTCCTGTGGGACTAGAGAAATCTCTCAGATGGCCATTTTTGTTCCCTACCAAATTGTGGGTGGAGTCAAACCTCTAATTTGGGGGTGGACTTCTTCAGATCCATTTTAGACTGATTTAAAAGACATGACTATCAGGGTTGTTGACATGTTAAAATTTTCAAAATTCCCTAGCTGCAAAATTCCCTTTGATGACAACATTAGTTATCGACATGAAGTAAGACATGAAGACAATGTGTCCTAGGAAGGAAGCCTTAGAAACAAAGAAGGGAAATGAATGTGAGGCTTCAGAGTAGTTAAGACCTGTAAACTGAAGATCAAATAAGACTCTCTCGAAGCAGATTTGTTATTTTTGAAGATTGGTACTTGAGGTTTAGCCAGTGTCTAGTTGAATGAATTCATGCACTCTGAAGTCATCCTGTTGCCAGTGAAGACTGAGGAAGGAATGGTGATTATATCCCAAGTACTATGATGAGTTTTACAGGATATAGACAATCTTTACTCTGAAGTAACTTATCACTAAAGGGCAGCTGTAGATAGTTATCTGGGAAACCATTTACAATGAGAGCCACTGGAGTTTATATGAAACAAGAAATAGGGTAACCAAAATTTAATTGATACGAACCTCCCTTGTTGTGACTACTGGGGGAACTTAGTAAAAAGTTTGACTCACATGGCATTCTTAAACTAGTGAGGTTGCCTTACTTTAAGTTATATACAGTGGCTCAGAGAATTGTGTGGGGTCCAGGGACCCCAAAAATCCCCTACCCAAGGAAAATCAAAAGTCAGCGGCATCTTGAGGAAGGAACAGGAAGTTTTATTCTCTTTCCTTGGAAGAAGAGGGTGGTCTTCTACATGGCAGGATTAAGGAGAGGAGGCCGGTTACAAAAGACACAACAAGAATTTATACCCTAAAGCAGTCAAGCCCCTTCCCTGTGGCTGTTCCTTCTCCCATTGGCTAGGAGGCAGGCTCTCAGTCTCGGCACAAAATGTAACCTAGCGGAGGGTAGCAAAGAAGCCCACCACTATCTCCTATTGGAGGTGGAACAAGAAGCCAAGGTATCATCCTTGGCCTTATTTGATAAACACCAAAGCAAGGGAAAGGAAAAAGGTCACAAGCAAGGCTGGAGGTCAAAAACTCCTGAAAAAGGGCCTAATGCTTTTAAGGGTGGTGTTCTAAAACTCCTGAAAGGAGCCTAATGCAGATGACAGCAAGGGAAGGGGGGAAGGGTCCCAGGACTCAGGCCTGTTCAGTCTTACAAAAGTCTATCTCTGGTTTCCAGATAGTTTCTCTCTCTTCTCATTCTGAGGAGTCTTCACAGAGGGTGCAGAGAGTGTACCCCAGCAGAGAGTGTACCCCACTCTGAATCATAGGATTTCAGAGCTAGAAGAGATCATAAAGAAGAAAGTACCTTCATTTTGCAGGTAAGGAAACTGAGGCTTGAGATGGGTTCTGCAGCTAGTTATTAGCAAAGCCAGGCCTAGAACTTCACTCTTTCAACTACTCTCCAACATTCTTTCTGCTATATACTTTGCCTAAAAAGCACTGTAAAGTAGAGGTCCTTTGATATTTGCTTAACTAAATAAGAAGTTTGTAATTACTACATCAATCATTTTATGTAAACGAGTGCTTAAGAAGTAGTTGGGAATTATTTGGTTTGGGGTGGGTAGAACCTATTTCCTGCATTCTTATTTACATTATTCATTCTCTGAGTAAATTTCTTTCAAAGAGAGAAGCTAAGCTAAAGTTTGTCTCTCAGAATTGTAAAAATTTCTAAATTAGTTTACCCTGATGAAATTTTACTTTCCTTCATTTTACTTTCTTTTCCCAGGAAATAATGATTTATTCAAGCATCTGATGACCATTTGATCCGCATGAACAAAGCTCTTCTTGCATCTGTGGTATATGACAGTGTCTTTGGACAACTTGGGACAAAGGGCCAGAAAGAACAAGACCTGAGGAGGTGGAAAGTCCAAGTTTTAATCCTGACTGTCCCATCTATTTGCTTATAACACAGCTATCTTAATTTAAGCTCTCAACACCACTGGCCTAGACTATTACAGCAGTAACTTCCTAATTGGCCTTGGTATATCCAGACTCTTAATCTTTCCAATGTGTCCTCCATAGAGCTGCTGAATTGATATTCCTAAAGCACAGGCCTAATCATGTCATTGTACTGTCCAAATAGCTTTGCCGGGTCCCTGTTGTCTCTGGGATAAAATATAAACTCATTTGTTTGGCATTTTTCAACACTTTAAAATCTGGCTCCAGCCTATATTTCCAGGCTTATTGTGTGTATGTCTCTCTCTCTCTGTCTCTCTCTCTCTCTCTGTCTCTCTCTCTCTCTGTCTCTCTCTCTCTGTCTCTCTCTGTCTCTCTCTCTCTCTCTCTCTCTCTCTCTCTCACACACACACACACACACACACACACACACACACACACACACATACACACTGTGCCCAAGTCAAGCTGGTTGACCTGCTAGAGCCAGAACCCAATATTCTATGTCTTGCCTCTCCACCTTTGAAAAAGCTACCCTTCTACCTTGCCTGGAATGCTTTCTTTCCTCACCTTTTCTCTTGGAATCCCTAATTCCCTTCAAGGCTTAACTAAAGAGCCAGCTCTAACCAGAGGACTTTCCCAATTCTCTCAGTTGTTAGTATATTAGTGATTCCTCCCCCCACAATCAGTTTGTATTTATTTTGCATTTATTTGCTTATCCGTGAACCTGGTCTTTTCCTTCAGTAGAATATAAACTGTGGTTTTTGTCTTTGTATTTCTAGCTCCAAATACTGCACCTGTCACATAGTAGGGACTTAATAAACTCTTGTCTATTGATTGGTACGCAGCTTGCTATAGGTCATTCTAGCTTCAGTTTCCTCACCCAAAGATAATACTGCCCATTAGTTACTCAGGGCCTATCCTATGGAATGACTAAGATTTAAAAAAAAAAAAGAGAGAGAGAGAGAGAGAGAGATCCTTGAGAAAATATAAAAGCCTTCACAAGAATTTTCACCCCCACTCCCACCCCCAGGAATATAAGGAACAGGGCAGGACCAGAAAACCCTGCATACACGAGCAGCAGCCAAAGCCAAAGGCTTGTTGTTGTTACAGAGAAAAGAGAACAACGTCTGATTTTAACATCCGTGCATTCCAAACCACAGTCCTCCAAACCTTTCTCCTTCAGCCAAGACCGGTGGTGAGAGCCAGATACAGAGGAGACTTTCCAGAAAGCTGCTTTTTGGCACTTTCTGCCTTTAAACCTGCGGAGAATACAACCCAGTTCCTAACTTTTCTTTTCTGAGGACTTTTCATTCCTTTTTGCCACAGAATTTCATGAGCTGTGCTTGTTTTTTTACTTTTGAGGTCCCAGTATATGGATTTTTCACAGTCAAATGTGAGAAACAGACGTTCCTTTATCTTTCCTTTTCTTTCCTTCCTTTTTCTTTTTTCTTATCTCTTTATTCTTTTCTTTACTCTCCCTTTCTTTCTCTTTTCTCCTTTTCTCTCTCTTCTGTTTCTCTTTCTTTTTCTTTTTTCCTTCCTACCTTCTTTCTTTCCTTCTTTCCTTCCTTTCTTCCTTCCTTCCTTCCCTCTTTCTTCCCTCTTTCTTCCTAGTGGTGGGAGAAACTAAGGCTTAACAAACTATATTTTGAAGATTATATTTTCCTATTTATTTTATTTCTATTGCTTGCCTCTCAGTGAGTGAGGAGAAGC
>CM053593.1:111269592-111288182 GCA_028646575.1 Pseudocheirus occidentalis
ATGACGATGATGCTATGATGGGTCAGATCATAGCATCCAACTTACTCCAATACCAACTCTTTTTTTTCCACTATACTGTATCCTTTCTATACATACTTGTATTATTATTAATTTACTTTAACTTAATGGTTCCTGCCTTTTTTGTGTTGCTGGTTACTTTCTAGCTGAATGGAGAATTGAGGAATAACATATACCATGTAAAAAGAAAGAACTCTTGGTTCCCAGAGTGCTCCCTGATCAAGTAGCCACAGCTCAGTCCTATCAACAGCAAAACTGGTTGATGGCATTGTGTTTATTTTCGGTTTCACTTATCAAAAAAACAACTGTTGTAAGTGCACTAGATCGGCAGGAATGTCTCCAGAAAATGCCTTTCTTTCTCTCCTAAGATATGTCATTACAGAAAAATAAGAGTCCCTTGCATCCTAATCTGATTTTCATTTAAATTTGTCAATTTCAGTATGAGGTAAGGGACCAATTCAGAGGCCCAGAACCCTGGTGGTGCCTTAGATCGCAATTTTAAAATGGACTTTCCTTGGAGTGCTTCAATATTATTCTACTTGAAGAGTGAACAAGTGGAGCTCTGTCTGACGGGAACTCCCAGTCCTAGTAAAGAAGAATTAGGAAGCCTGATGACCAAAGAAGCTGCCTTGTACTTTAAAAGTTAAGAGTTCAAATCCTGTGGGTTTATGCTTTGGATTTTTTTTAATGCACATATGTTGAGTTAGAGAAGCAGTAACATTACTGGGTAGAATCTGGCCTACCCACAACAAAGTTCTGGCTAAAATTAATTAAACAAATATTTCCTATGGAATACCTTGCCTTGTCAGTCCCAGAAAAAAGGTCTACATTCCAGAAGACATGGGATACCTTTATTTTCAGAGTTCCCTGCCCCATGCCATGTGTACATACCACATTCCTGAATTCCAATCACACAGACCCAGGTTTCACGGTTGCCACATTCTTGAGAGTTTAATATACCTGTAGCCTCAGGCATCTTTCTCTCTTGTCTTCTCTTCCCCTGGTTTTCCAGTGAAAGTTCTAATTACTTACAGATTTGAAATCACTCTTTCCTCCAATGTCCAAGCTGGTGGCCCAGTTAAAATAGAAGCAGTCAGAAGGAAACATTCATTTGTACAAGTTGTGACCCAGACCTAGAATGTTCTCCCTCCTAACCTCTGTCTGATGGCTTAGTTCAAGGGCCACCTCCTACATGAAGCCCTTCCTGATTCCTCCCTCCAAATAATGCCCCTTCTCTCCACCACAGTCTTTTATTTATTGTTGACCAATTAATACATAGCCTTCCCTCACAAATCCAATTCATTTGCAAGTCATGGCATCATCTTCTTGACGTCATGGTCTTCTTTAAGAACGAAGGACAAAAAACAACAATAATAACAATCTTTTATTTACTTATTTACTTGTCTGACTACATATTGTCTCTCTCTTCCCTAAGTCCTGCAGGATGTAAGCTTTTTGAGGTCAGGAGTTACTTGCTTTTTGTCTTTGAATCCCCAACATAATATAACACACACAGGTCCTTGTAGACAGCAGTCACTTAACATATGCTTGCTGGATCCTGTATCAAATAGTTTTTCTCTACTTCAGGAATTAGGTGAAAGGTTCATCTCTACTTTGTTTTCTGGACTATATCTGTTGGTCTCACTGATAGGCTTCCAGGAAGGCTGGGGGAAAAGGAAGGCATCATTACCTATTGGTGCTGCACATTTATCTACAAGCGTTGTGAACTGATTTAATAAGAGCTCTCTTTGATGGTGGGCAGAGCCAAGATGGTGGAGCAAAAACAGGAACTCCCCTTGGCTTTGGCTCCAACCACCTCCAATACCTGTAAAATATGACTCTAAACAAATTTTAGAGCTACAGAACCCACAAAATGACAGAGAGAAACAAATCTCCCACTGAAGACAGCCTGGCAGGCCTATATAGGAAGGGTTTATCACACCAAGCTGGGAGCCAAGCACAGTCCCGTGTGAGCCATATGGTTCTGGCCCCAGGGTGGCCCCAACCAGCTGCAGCCGGAACAGACTTCAGGAGAGTGAATCACCAGCAGCTGTCTTGGTTTCCAGATTTCTCAATCTATAAATGCCAAAGACAAAGTAAAAGGTCAGTGGGTAGCTCTGTTGGATACAAGTGACAAAAGAGCACAGTCCATCCCCTGCCCCCAGGACAAGAGGTGGCAGAGGCTCATGGCTGCCTCCAGGGCTCCTAGCCTGCAGATTGTAGGAGGACCAAGCAACCACTCAGAGGGTAATTGCTCTTGCTTTCACCTGCTTGGATTTGGATCACAGTCTTGGATGGTGGTCCTGGGGTGTGTGGCAGTGTGCCAGAGCTTGGGGTGTCTATAAAGAGGGTGCCCTTTTCATATCTCTAACAACATTTGTGAAAACCCCAGCAATTTGGGACATAGCTCTCTCCATTCTGGAAGCAGAGTTCTACCATGGCAAAAAGCTCAAAAGACAAATAATCAGCTGGCAAAAAGAGCAAACAGAGGAAGCAAAATCAGACCATAGAATCCTTTTTTGGGAATAAAAAGGATCAAAACATAGAACCAGAAGGAGACAACAAAGTCAAAACTCCTGCATCAAAAGCTTCCAAGGAAAATATGAACTAGTTATAGGCCATGGAGGAGCTCAAGAAGGATTTTAAAACTCAAGTAAGAGAAGTGGAGGAAAAATTAGGAAGAGGAATGAGAATGATGCAATAAAATCATGAAAAGTGAGTCAATCACCTGGTAAAGGAGACCCAAAAAAATACTGAAGAAAATAACACCTTAAAAAATAGACTAACTCAAATGGCAAGAGATACCCAAAAAGCCAATGAGGAAAAGAATGCCTTAAAAAGTTGAATTTGCCAGATGGAAAAGAAATTTCAAAAACTCACTGAAGAGAATAATTCCTTCAAAATTAGATTAGAGCAAATAGAAGTTAATGACTTTATGAGAAATCAAGATACCATAAAACAGATTCAAACAAATGGAAAAATAGAAGGCAATGTGAAATACCTCACTGGAAAAACCACTGACCTGGAAAATAGATCCAGGAGAGATAATTTTTAAAATACTGTATTACCTGAAAGCCATGATCAAAAAAAGAACCTAGAAATCATCCTTCAAAAAATTATCAAACAAAATTGCCCTGATATTCTAGAACCAGAGGGTAAAATAGAAATTGAAAGAATTCACCACTCTACTCTTGAAAAAGATCCCAAAAAGAAAACTAGGAATATCATAGCTGAATTCCAGAGTTCCCAGGTCAATGAGAAAATATTACAAGCTGCCAGGAAGAAACAATTTGATTATTGTGGAAACACAATCAGAATAACACAAGATCTAGCAGCTTCTACACTAAGGAATTGAAGGGCTTGGAATATGATATTCCTGAGGTCAAAAGAGCTAGGATTAAAACCAAGAATCACCTACCCAGCAAAACTGATACTTCAGGGGAAAATATGGTCATTCAATGAAATAGAGGACTATCAAGCATTCTTGATGAAAAAAACAGAGCTGAATAGAAAATTTGACTTTCAGATACAAGAAGCAAGAGAAGCATGAGAAGGTAAACAGGAAAAAGAAATCATAAGAAAATTATTGGAAAACAATAATTGTAACTCATGAGACTTTTCTCAGTATGAAGATAGTTGAAGGGAATATATATGTGTGCGTATATGTGTGTGTACATACATATATGTGTATAAGAGGGTATATGTATGAATAAATGCATATGTGACTGTGTATACATGTATACATAAAGGGCACAGGATCAGTTGAATAGGAAGGGGTGATATCTAAAAAATAAAATTAAGAGGTGAGAGAGGAATAGGAGAAAAGGAGAGAAAGAATAGGATAAATTATCTCATATAAAAGAGGCAAGAGAAAACTGTTTTAATGGAGGGGAAGAGCAGGAAAGTGAAAGGGAATGGGTCAACTTTACTCTCATTGAATTTGGCTTAGGATGGAATAACATACACACTCATTTGGGTCTTACTGTACAGGAAAGTAGGGGGAAGGGTTTAAGAGAGGAGGATGATAGAAGGGATGGCAGATTGGGAGAGAGGGTAGTTGGAAGCACATATGTTTGAAAAGTGAAAGGGTCAAAGTAGAAAATAGAATAAGTGGAGAGTGGGATAGGATGGAGGGAAATATAGTTAGTCTTTCACAATATATCTACTATGGAAATGTTTTGCGTAACTACACATGTACAACTATATTGAATTGCTTATCTTCCCAGTGGGTGTGGGTGAGGAGAGAAGAAGGGAAAGAATCTGGAACTCAAAGTTTTAAAAACAAATGTTTAAAAAAATATTGTTTTTTACATGCAACTGGGAAATAAGATATACAGACATTTTGGTATAGAAATCCATCTTGCCCTACAAGAAAGTTGGAGGGGGTGAAGGAGGATATAAGAGAGCAGACTAGAGAAAGGGGTATTCAGTAGATCTTGGGGTGGGGGTAGGGGAAAGACAGGAAGAAAATTTGTAACTCAAAGAAATATCACTTGGTAAGGCAGAAATTATTAAATTCTCCATCTCTTCTATTTTTCAGGGTTCAAGTGTTAAGTAATGTCCCAAATAATGGTAATAACAACCCCTTGCTCTTTTTAGCACGTTCTAGTGCTAGAAAGGTGGCATCATTTAATCCCCTAGTTACCCTGTAATATAAATACATATAAATAAATATAAAATTATTTCAGGGGGAAGGGCACTCATAATTGAAGAAATACATATATATTTTTATTATGAGATAGGGAGCACCAGTATTATTATTCTTCATTTACAGATGAGGAAACTGAGGCTTAGAAGGTGAAATTACTTAGTCACATAATGACTAAATTGTACAGTTTGGATTCAGATCTAGGATTCTCAGACTAATACTTTATTTTACTTTATCTTATTACTTTTCTCTTATGGTAGCAGAAGCATCTTCAACCCAGTAGAAAACTTCCTGATTTTTAAGAGTATGACCATAACTTTCCTCTCCAACATAAAAAGTTCAACCAGCCTAGTTTATACCCTCATCACCTCTTACCTACATTGTGGTAAGAGCCTTCTATTTGGTCTCCCTGCCTCCAACTTCTGCCCCCTCTCACCTGTCTTCACAAAGATACCAAAGTGGTATTTTTAAAGCACAAATCTATGTCATCACCCTGCTCTGGCTCCCTCTTGCCTTTGGGATAAAATACCAACCTCTCTGGTATTTAAAGTCCTTCAACAAATCTACCCAGAGACCACTAGGATGTTACAGACCAGGGATGGGGAACCTGTGACCCTGAGGCCACATGTGGCCCTCTAGGTCCTTGGATGCAGCCTTTTGACTGATTTTTAGTGGGTGTTTTTTTATTTTATTTTTTATTAAGGGGATGTTTTTTTGTGAAGTCTGGATTCAGTCAAAGGGTCACACTTATATGTAAAGTGTATAGTTGATTCAGGCAGAGTCCTGTCTGTTGCTCTTTATTTCTCTACTTGTATTTTCTCTATATTTTCTCTATCTGTGCTTTCTCTGAAGTTTGGGGTACTGACTTTTCCCTTGAACTAGTGAATGTAATTTTTTTAATGCATGTAATTTTTTAAAAATCTTTTTTTTGGACCCCTTAAACAGCTATCTTTCCTAGTAAAGCAGATCTAAAGACCTATGCTAGCAGCCATCCTGGCTATGCCAATGTGGTTGCTGCTACAGCTTCATAAATGTTTGTTGATGGATTGATCGATTGGTTTCACCATCTTACTATGTGGCTTTTGTTTAAGTGGCTTGTCTTCCTAGTAACTCTATGAACACATTTGCAAAGAAGTTTACATATCTGCCCCCTGCTTACTTGGCAGGGTCACTGGGAAGATTAACAAGATAATGTCTACAATGTGCCTTTAGCTCTTGGAAAGAAAGGCACAGTTTAAGTATAAAGGCGTGATTATATTGAGCCAGGAGTGATGTCAACATCTGCATTTCACATGCCTGGTTGTAGGCTAAAACACTTTTGGGTGTCATCTCACTGGGGTGTTTGGTGCTAGGAGGAAACAGTATTGCTTCAATGAGTCAGAAAGGAATCCTTTCCCTTCTCTTAATCCTTCTCATATGATTAAAATGTACTGTGGTCCATATCTTCCTATTTGTGCTCATAAGTAGACTAGAATAGGCCTTCCTCCACTCACGGCTCCTTCATCACTGCCACCACACAGCCTAGTCATTCAACCCTATAGTTAGATCCATGCCCTGCCACTAGGATTTCTTGAGGAAGAGGGGGGAAAATGCATCCAACACACTAGGGAGTATTAAGAAATGTGGAAATAAGATGGAAGAATTTTGACCCTTATGAGTTATTTATCTCCTGTTAAAATTCTTGTGGGTGCACAGTATCTTTCTGTCCTATATGTTATCAGGGCCAACTAGGTAGCACAGTGGGTAGAGTGCCCAGCCTTGGATCAGGAAGATTCGCCTTCCTGAGTTCAAATCCAGCCTCAGGAACTTCCTAGCTGTGTGACCCTGGGCAAGTCACTTAACCCTCTTTGCCTCAGTTTCTTCACCTATAAAATGAGATGGAGAGGGAAATGGCCAACCACTCCAGTATTTTGCCAAGAAAACCCCAAATGGGGTTGGACATAACTGAAAAATAAATGAATATACAGAGCAAGACATGCCTCACCTGCTTATCCTACATTTGTAAGAATGTAGGATAGGGGAAAGTAAGTAGTAGTTGCAAATTTCTTTGCAAATGTATTCATAGAGTTACTAGGAAGACAAGCCACTTAAACAAAAGTCACATAGTAAGATGGTGAAAGCAATCAATCAAGCCATCAACAAACTTTTATGAAGGTGTAGCAGCAACCACATTGGCATAGCCAGGATGGCTGCTAGCACAGGTCCTTAGATCTGCTTTACTACTTAGGCCTACTGCCCTATCTCCCTATAAACAAGAAAGATTCCAACCCAAATGGAGATGGAAATACCACCCAAGCAATTCCTGAATCATGATGAAGTTTTACATTAAGGCATCAGGAACTTCTCTCCTGAGAACATGTTTGTTTTTCAGTTGAGAAGTCTACTTCTGAAATTTCTATTTGGGAGCCTAGAATTTAAACTTATGCCACTGGACTTGGAAATAGCTTGGTGGGGTAGAAAAAGACAACACTAAACTTGGAATCAGAAGACCAGAGTTCAAATCCTAACTCTTTTTATTTTTTTTCTTCTCATTTTTTTTTTCTTACCTGGGTTACCTTTGACAAATCGCTTAACTCCTCTGGGCCTCAGTTTCCTCATCTGCAAAATGAGGCTATTGGACTCCAAGACCTCTAAGATTCTGAAAGTTCTGTGACTTGACATAACATACATTTCTCAAACCCATCCTTCCAGTTACAGACTCAGTATCCATGTCATTCCAAAGCAGACATATTTATGTGGATACTGACTATGTCTTCCAAAAGTCATTGAAGATCTCCAAGTTCAAATCTGTGAAATGACCAGGTTGGTGGTGGATAGTAGAATTTTCCCGCAGCCCTTGCACAAGACAAAATGGCTCCACGAGGGCTTTGTCTTCAAGGACACAAATATAAAACCCAGTACTGTAGAATTTCAATTGGGCTAGTCTACAAGAGCTAGGGAAAGCTTCAATTAAATACTATGTTACCCACATAATAAACCTTTTCTTCTTTTGCTTTTTGGAGGGGAGAAGGCAGAGCAGTTGGTGTTAAGTGACTTGCCCAAGTCACACAGCTAGTAAGTGTTAAGTGTCTGAGGATGGATTTGAACTCAGATCCTCCTGACTCCAGGGCTGGTGCTCTATTCACTGTGCCATCTAGCTACCCCTGTAATAAACTTCTAAGACCAACAAACAGTCTGTAAAATTAAAAATATGTGTTCATTTTTTCTAATCACAGAAGTTCCTGACTTTCTTTGAATTTTGAATTATTGCTCTATCTTTTTTGTCTTTCCAAATGTATCCCTGCCATCCTGCATTCCCCTGCCCTTATATAATTTAAAATCGGAAAGCAAAGAAGCAATTCAGCAAAACTAAACAACGCAACAACTGAGCCTGACAGTTTATGCAATGTGCCCGCAGTACCACATTTCAGCATTTCCCCATCTTTTCGTCAGAGCTAAGATTGATCACTAAAATTACGCAGTATTCAGGTTTTGGGGGAGTTTTGTTTGTTGGTTCTTCCCACTCACATTATTGCAATCACTGTATAGATTGTTTTCTTGGTTCTGCTAACTTCAGTCTGCATCAGTTTATTTGAGTCCTACTGAATCCTTCTCTGAATTCTTCACGTTTTTTGTTTCTTACAGCGCTGCAATGTTCCATTATATTCATGCACCACAATTTGTTTAGTTTGATAAATCCAAATTTACTTCAGTGCTTCAAGGATTTCAGCAATTTCACTCCTCTCAACGGATGCAGACTCTGAGTCCTATAGTAGCTCTTCGTGAGTTGCTATGGCCAGGAAAATTTATAATAGCTTACATTTATATGACGCTTTGAGATTTACAAAGTGCTCTCCTCATAAGAACCCTGCCCATTAGATTGTGAGCGTCTTGTGTGCAGGAATTGGCTTTTGACTGTTTTTGTATCTACACCTCTTAGCACAATGCCTGGCACATAGTTGAGGCTTAATAAATGTTTATTGACTGACTGCAAATATCATTATTTCTGTTTTATGGATGAGAAAACAGATGCTCAGAGTGAAGCTGAGTGACCTGTCAAAGGCCACACAGATGTTCAATGTTAGAAATGGGATTGGAGGGACAGCTAGGTGGTGCGATGAGTAGAGCACCAGCCCTGGAGTCAGGAGGACCTGAGTTCAAATCTGGCCTTAGACACTTGACACACTTACTTGTTGTGTGACCTTGGGCAAGTCACTTAACCCTAATTGCCTTGCCTTCCCCCCTCTAAAAATGAAAAAATAAATAGAAATGGGATTGGAGCCCAGGTCTCCTGACTCCATGTCAAGTGTTCTTTACATTTATGTGAAGGTCTTCTTCTCAAAAATATCTATTACCTAGTGGACAATTGTATGATGATGAACTTCTATAAACCTAGCTAGGTTGGTACCTACCCTGCATTACCCATGCAGTCATCTGTATTAAAATAAATTGCTTTTGTTTTTGTAGCTTCTAAGTGAAAACACTCCTGAGCATACCACACCATTGTGTAGTTTGACAATGAAGCTACTTATCCTCACACATGCTGACCAACTAAAACAACAAATCTGTGATGTAGGTGTTTATGTCTGTGAGAACAACCCCTTTTGGAAAAAAAATTCCATTACACATTCTGTTGAGCTTGGTTGGTGTTTACAATACACCTTTCTGTGCACCTGAGAACTGAAAACAAGCTCTGAGCTAATAACAGCTCCCAGCTCTCAGGCCCTCAACTAAATGATGTTTCATGGTCCCAGACCCAGATATTTCCTCTAACCTACCATAAGCCAGTATCTGATCATAAATTTTCTTAGAAAAAAGAGAATGGAAGTGATCACTCCCAGACTGAACTGGCCCAAATTGCTGTCCATTAAAAAAAAGACAGCCAAAAAGTGCTTTAAAAAAAAAAGAAAGAAAAGAAGACCTGTATAATTGACCCATAAATTCCTCTTAGTCACCAAAGCTAAGACCTATGACTGTGCTTGCTTCTTCTGAGAACAATCCTTTGTTTCCCCTTCAGGATTGCCCTTGGTATTCATTTTAACCTGACTCTTTCCACTGAAGTTGAGAAGCTGAAGCTGAAGGAGTATCCAGTGTGATTTGTCCAGCCAGACATTGGTCTGTGAACCCAAGATCACAGACGTAGAGTTAAAGGTAACTTAAAGATCATCATATCCAACTCCCTAATTTTGCAGATGAAGAAACTAAGGTACAAAGAAATTAAATGACCCAGCTAATAATTAGAGAAGCCAGGATTTTTGACTCCAAGTCCAGCCCTCTGATGCTAGGGGACTTGGAGTTCTCCATCAAGTCACCCTGATCTTAGCAGGCAGCTTCAGGTCTGGGATTTTTTTTTCCAATGGTGTGACTCTTCTTCATTCCTGAGAGCTGACATGTCTCTTCTAAGCATGAACTGTCCCTGGAGGGTTCATCATCATTATAATCAGAATGTATAGCATGTATATAGTGCTTTAAGGTGTGTGAAGCACATTACAAACATTATTTCTTTGTATCCTTACAACAACTCTGGGAAGTAGGTGCTATTATCATTCTCATTTTATAGACAAGGAAACAGAGACCAAGTGACCTGCCTAGGGTCACACAGCTAGTATATTTCTGAGGCAGAATTTGAACTCAAGTCTTCCTGACTCCATATCTAGCTCTCTATCCATTGCACCACTGTAACAGCAACCACACTGGCCTACCCAGGATGGCTGCTAACACAGATTCTTAGATCTGCTTTATTAGGAAAGAGCTGTTTGAGGGGTCAACAATCTTTTAAAATTACATTCATTAGTTCAAGGTGTGTATGTGGGGGGGGGGTGGGAATCAGCACCCTGAGCTTCAGAGAAAATTCAAACAAAGAAAATAGAGAAAAAACAAACAGAAATAAAGACCAACAGACAGGGCTTCTAACTGTCTGAGAAATTAGCACAGATCAACAGACAGATACAGCTGTTTGACCAAGGCAATACACACACAGTTACCAGAAGGAGCAGCACCAACATCTGGGTTTTTCAAAACCAGGGGGCCTCCTTAATAGCTACCCAGAGTTTCATCTGTCAAATCACAAGAATGCTCATTTTACATACATATATATATATATATGTATGTACGTATGTATATGTATATGTACATACATATACATATACATACGTGTGTGTGTGCATATATATTCACCTTTTTTTGGAGAGGAAAAGGCAGGGCAATTGGGGTTAAGACTTGCCCAAGGTCACACAACTAGTAAGTAGTAAATATATATACCCTTTTTAGAGCCAGAGGGTATCACAATCCTTGTGACTCAGTGACAAATTAGAAATTAACAAAAGGTGTGAAAGTCTTCCTACAAACAAGTCTCCCCTAAGCAAACTTCCCTTAATGGGCTCCACATGAAGCCTATTAATGGGTGGAGAAGATCTTATATCCCATTAACATTACAACCACCTCAATGCAGAAAGATATTTCCTAACCTAAAGTGAGCTAAAATTTCTCTGGTTGAAAGAATGGAAATTCTCTGCCCTTAGCCCTGACTATCTGAAGGGTTAGAAAAAACTTGGTAAGCTTTGGCAGCCCCATTCCTTTGAGCTGCCTTCCCCTTCCCACCCTCTTCATCAAAGAAAAGTTTAGTTGGTAAAGGTTGTGTAATATTCTAAGAGCCCAGAAATAAAAGAGAAACAACTTGCCAGAGAGCTGTTTTATTATTTTGCACTGGTAGAATATCTTCCTTATGAGGACCATAGAGTAGACCTCATTTATTCTTAACTGAGCACACCCCCCCTCACTTCAGACAATCCCAAATAAAGGAATGTCCCCACCTATCCATTCATTCCTGTTCTATTTCCAGGCCCCAGTCTCTAAGGTTTAGTTTGCATTTAGACAGTCTGGAATTGAAAATCCTCATATCTGGATGTCCTCAAACCAGAGAATCTGACAGTTGCAATAGCAAAAGCAATTTTGTCCTTGTCTCCATCTGGGTCACATCTTTTGTTTGTTGGGCTTGACCTCAAACTGCCATTTCTTTTTTCTCCAACCAAAAGTTAGTTTAGGGCATCTTTGGAAAATGTAAGCCTGGAATCTTCTTTTTCTACCTCTCTCCAATTTCTACCTTTCCATTTTATTTGCTCATCAGAGGCAGGTTGAGATATTTGTGTATCTTATTCGAGGTTCAAAGATTGGGATCCGTACATTATTACCCATGGGAGGTTTTGATTCTTCACACAACTTGATATATCAAGAAATACAGTATTCCCTCTGGGGCCACTCCCCAACTGGGCACTCAGACTCACAGGTTGAAATCCCCAAATGGTGAAGGGGCTATTACTACTATTCTCAGAATTCTAGGGGTGACTCCAAGGGACTGGAGTTTCTAATACTGTTGGTCATAAAATTTCAATAGCATGCATCCCCATTAATAATCATGCTAATCAGACTTAATTAGTTTTTACAAAAGGGGTTTATTGAGCAATTTATGGAGGGTTTATTTTCGAGGAACAGTTGGTATAAAATATCCCCCCCAAATTGAGGCTATACACTTCTGTTACACACACACAGGGTTCTGGGGAGAGTTGACTTAAATTTAAAGTGAAAGGTAAAAAAGCACACACCTAAAGATATGTGCAAAGAATAACTTCTTGATTCTGACCTGAGACGTGCTTTATTCCTTTTGGGGAATCCTAATGATGTTTCCCTTAGGTGTAGACTCTTGGCTGGGCACAGATAATGGGTGCTTTTCTGGAATCTGTAACCAGCATTTCTCTCCATCGTGAGGAATCAGAATCCCTGAAGCTTCTGCTGTCCTTGGAGGACTGCCCTTCCTCATCTGTCTGCTGTGGCTCATTGGGTTGTTAGTCATTGCTATCAACTCCTGTAGCTGGGGGGGGCCCGGAGGAGGACCTCTGAATCTCCCAAACTCACCAGGTCAGCTGGACTGCCCCATCTCATAGTATTAATTTATTTAAGATCAAGAAAATACACATGGGGACAGCTAGGTGATGCAGTGAATATAGCACTAGCCCTGGAGTCAGGAGGACCTGAGTTCAAATTTGGCCTCAGACACTTAACACTAGCTGTGTGACCTTGGGCAAGTCACTTAACCCCAAATTGTTCTGCCTTCCCCTGCCAGAAAGGAAAGAGAGAGAGAGAGAGAGAGAGAGAGAGAGAGAGAGAGAGAGAGAAAGAAAGAAAGAAAGAAAGAAAGAAAGAAAGAAAGAAAGAAAGAAAGAAAGAAAGAAAGAAAGAAAGAAAGAAAGAAAGAAAGAAAGAAGGAAAGAAAGAAAGAAACAACACATGGTAGCCTCACATGGTGATCAGGTAAAGGAATGTGATCAGTTGCCCCTATAGCTCAAAGTTATCCTTCCTCACTCAGCACTAGGAAGGAAAAGAATGAGAGATGGTTGGGTTGCTCCTTTCATATACACACTTATTTCCAGCTCAGCAACTTGAGTAAACAGTTCTTGCTTCTCTGCACCCAATTAGAAGACTTTTCATCATCCCATCATCCCATTACCAACTACTGAGTAACTCATGATCAAAAACCTGATCCCCAAAGTCTCCCTATGATTGGATTGGAAACAGGCAAAAAAAAAAAATCTCAGCAGGCATGAAGGATTAGCCTTCATCGACCAGTTTATCCATGCTACACTCATAAATACCTATATGCAATGTAATTGTTGTTCAGTTGTGTTGATTCTTGGGGTTTTCTTCGCAGAGATACTGGAGTGATTCGCCATTTCTTTCTCCAGCTCAATTTATAGATAAGGAACTGAAGCAAACAGGGTTAACTGACTCGCCCAGGGTCATGCAGCTAGAAAATATCTGAGGTCAGATTTGAACTCAGGAAGAGAAGTCTTCCTGACTCCATGCCCAGGACTCTATTCACTGTGCTTCTTAAGCTATCCTGCCTATATGGGATAGAAAACAGAATTTTCTAGCATTTAATCTCTGAACTTTGGTAAAAAAAAAAAAAAAAAAAAGTAATGTTTAAAAGTATAAGCCCCTTTGGGCCTCAGTATCTTCATACAAAAGAGTTGAACTAGGTAACTTTTGAGATCTCTTCCAGCTCTAAATCTATCACCTTATGACTGCCCCTTATCCTATTACTGGTATTGAATTGTAGGTGACTGCCTACCTTACTTACGCTTAGTCTCTGATCTGCTGTTCCATAACCCACAACCCTTCGATTTCTGTTCCATCTTTCTCCTAGTAAAGTAAAGCCAAGTAAATCTGTTTTTGTTGACTGTTAGACAATCTGGGAGTGTCATTTCATTCCAAGCCCAAACCTGAGCCTCCGGACCAGCCTGAGTCAGAGCAGCACAGAATCCCCAGCCGTGCCTGCACGATAAGACTCTGCTTGCCCTGATGTCGAAGTATTTCTTTTCTCCTGCTGATAACAAGGAGGGAGGTGTGCCTCAGAACTACATTCTCAGACAGGAGGCAAACTAGTCTAGTCTGTGGTCTATTTTCATCAGCAGCAACTTCCCCTTCTAACCTTAGCAAATGAGGCCAGCTCCTTAGTTTCTTTCCTCAGATAAGCAGGGTCCTGATAGTCAGTATTTTACTCACGGCAAATCAGCTCTTGCAAGGAAGAGCAAATTTGAAAAGCCAACAGCTCCCTATGTACAATGTGTACTAGGAAAATTCAGATTCCTTCTAACTCCTTAAATGCGGAAGGGGAAGGGAGCAAACATTTGTTAAGTGCCTAAGTACCAGACAATGTGCTACATGCCTTACAAATATTATTTCATTTAGGTGGTGTTATTATCTCCATTTCATAGATGAGTAAACTGAGGCAGACAGAGGTTAAGTGACTTGCCCAGTTAAGTGACTTCAGCTAGGAAGTGTCTGAGGCCAAATTTGGCCTATCTACTGCACCACCCAGTTATCTATCTTATCCCATTTCCTACTGCTGGTGCTTATATATTTTTTATTTTCCACTAGCTAATTAATTCATTTTTTGGCATCTCCATCTCAATGTCTATCTCCTGTAGTATCTCCTATAACCTTCCCCACCTTTCCAGACAGATGCCTTAGCTATTTACTGTGATGTAGAACTTATGATATTCCACTGGAAGATCTTTCAGTCTTTGACCATTTCCTCTCTGGTGCTTTTTGTGAAAAAGAAAAATGGGTTACTCTGGCTGCGCTGTGGTTATTGGGTCCTGAGCACAGGTATGATCTAGAATGTGCTATCAAATGAAATAATGCTCAATAATCTTTAAAGTGCTAAATGCGTGTCTACTATTATTTAAATTATTATTGATTTTAGATCTTAGAGGATATTCAAAAGTCCATCAAAGTAAATCTACCCAGATCCTCCAGTGGGAGGCTTTCCTCTGTTAGAAATCATGTCACCTTCTTCGTGGTAGAGCTAGATTAGTGGAAGTTTAGGAATATGGCCCGTACATGATCAGAAGGTCCTAGAGCCAGAGAGTTGAATATGGTCATGCCTGAGCTAGAAAACCTACTAACTGGCGCAGTGAATAGAGTACCAGATCTGGAGTCAGGAGGACTTGAGTTCAAATCTGGCCTCAGACACTTAACACTGACTAGCCATGTGACCTTGGGCAAGTCACTTAACCCCAATTGCCCTGCCTTCCCCCCTCCAAAAAAAAAAGAAAAGAAAAGAAAATCTACCAGCTTGTTAGCATATCATGAACATTTCTTGGGAAAGTTCAATGAACTTAGTTCATTGGCTGTGAAAGCCAAGCCATGAGGAACAGTTTGTACAAAGGCATGGGAGTGTGCAATGTGGGGGGGGGGGGTTGAATGGAAGGTCATGTGGAGAAACATCAAAAGTTTGGCTGGATCACTGGTGCATGAGGGAAAGTAATGTGAAGTCAGTCTGGAACCATAGGTTGGAACCAGATTGTAAAGGGTTTTAGATGCCAAACCAAGGAATTTGTACTTTATCCTAGTATAATAAGGTTTTGTGGCATGCCCAGATTCTCTAAGATAGTCACCTATGTAGTAGATACTGGGACTTTCTTCTTGGAGATAGGAGAATGGGCACATGTGCGAACATTTTGCATTGGCCTACCACATGGTTGGAAGCAGCCTTTATTCCACTGGATGCATAGCTAGAACTGTTTACACCTCCCAAACTCCCTGACTGAGCGTAATCTGCCTTTGTTTTTCTACTGAATTTGCATCTGGAAATAAAGGATTCTGCTCCCAGTAAGTGACTCAGATGCGAATTCAGGAAAATAGGGCAGTTTTAGAGTTTCAGACAGTTCTGGCAATGTAGGCAATGGAAAAAGGCTGATCTTAACCAATCACGTGAAAGGTCAATGCAGAATGTCCATGCATGTACCAGTTCTATCTCCTAAAAGTCTCCACAAGTGACTCTATCTTCGATGATCAGAGAATGCACCAAATCCCCACCACAGTAGATGATATATAGATGGATACATAGATGGAAGGATAGATGATAGATAAAGGATTTATTAAGTGTAAACATTGGGGATACCCAAACAAGAAAACAAGATGGAACTTACATTCTAGCAAGAGAAGACAAAACATAACAGGGAGTTGGAAAGGGAAGGGGTAGGTGGTTGGAAGAGGTGGGAAGGAGGGTACTTGAGTGAAGGCCAGGCAGCAAGTGTGGAGGTCCAGCAGATCTGAGGGGGAACCAGAAATGGAGCATCATAATTGGGCCTTCTCATGATGAGATATTATCAAAGAGTTGCCAAGTCCAATCAACCTCCACATCTTGTATCCTTCTCTTCTTCATTCAAATAGCCATCCCCCTAGCTCAGGCTTTCATCACCTCCGGCCTGAATGATTGCAATAGCCTCCTACCTGGTCTGCCTTTGGCCTTTCATCCCTTCAAACCGTCCACAGAACTAAGAGATATTACTAAACCCTTGATGTGACTGTCACTTCTCTGCTCGAGAAGCTTCATTGTTTCTTTGTTGCTTCCAGGATAAAATACAGGCTCCTCTCATCATGTACAGCCCTTCACAGGATGGCTCCAGCCACAGTACGGAGTTGAAGTTAGGATTAGTCCTGCTTTATAGACAAAGGGAGGCCGTTACACTAGCAAAGGCATCAGCCTTCAGTAAAGGATTTCCTGCACTTACATGAGCATACCAATCACATAGGAGTCAGGACAAAATTACATTTGGGTTGACACAGAATATTTAGCACTGCTTGACTCTACTAGGTGAATCCATCAGTCACACTGAGCCACCATCACTAAAACATCCCTTTCTTTCCTCTTTAACAAAGTATGGAAGAAGCCAAGTCTGACAAGCCTGTACTACATGCCTTCTCATCCTGTTCAATGCTTCTCTATGTTCACCCATGACTCTTCCCTTAACCAATCTACCTAGCATGCTGGGGGCCCTCTTTTAGTACTTAATATTTTATTAGTACTAGTGCAGCACTACTGTCCATTGTTTATCTCTAGTCTCCAATGAAGCCTAGCCACATTTAGATCTTGGGCAAGACACCCCTCCTTGGAAACACATTAACTCAGTTCAAGTTCCTTTCTGACTACTGGTATCCTATGCCTACTGTCCAGGTCTCTTGACTAGGTCCTGTGCTACCCCAGCTAGCTAGATTCTTTGGCCTAACTTCCTAAATTCTAAGTGCTCAGATCCTTTATTTTGGTCCCTGGCTCTTTGTTATTCAGTCTTATAATTTGAGTTCCTGTTCTCTACCCTAGCTAACCTTTTTTGGATTTGACTTCCTATCTGTCTAGACCTATACTACCTTTCTGTTTCTCACTTCCTTAGCTGACCTCTCTGGACTTAATTTTTAAGTCCAGACTTAAAATCCATGCATGACTTATATATGATACCTGCCAAATTTGCTAGACCCTTCCTCTTTTGTGCCCAAACCTCCCTATCTTTGTCCTTTCTAGGCAAGCACAATCTAAATGTCACCTGGGATATCTCATCATCTAGTACTCTACCTAACTCACTGTCCTGAGAGACACAGTGCAAATAAAGATCCAGACTAGAATAGGATCTCCTTCATTGGGCAATCTTACTCATGAATTTCTGTGATCATGTGCAGAATCTGCTCAGTCAGTCAGTCAACAAGCATTTATTAACTGCTTACTATGGCTTAAGCCCTGGGAATAAAATATAAGCAAAAGAAAGAAAGAAAAGCATCTCCAAGTAGGACAACACATAAAAGAAAGTTGAAAATGGAGGAGAGGAAAGGAAGGTGCTCACTTCCAGGGCATGACAGAGAAGTTCAGAGTGTAACTACCTTAAATGGATGTACAAGGAAGAGTCCTCCCCACTTCAATCGGAGAGAGGGCCCCCAGGTGCAGAGTCCTACTAAGGCAGTGGTTCTCAACCTGTGGGTCGCGACCCCTTTGGGGGTCAAATGACCCTTTCACAGGGGTCACAGGGGTCACCTAAGACCATTGGAAAACACATATTTCTGATGTTCTTAGGAATTGAGACACTGCTCCTCTATCTGTCTCCAGGCAAGTCTGCCCACATGCAGATACACCCACATACTAGTATTAAAGGGTCACAGCATTAGGAAGGTTGAGAACCACTGTTCTAAGGTATGAGTGCTAGCATTCAAAAATCTTCAGGGTTCCACAGTCTGGCTTCTACCTACATTTTCTGCCTTACCATCATTATTCTTGTAACGTGGTATTTCCCACTATACGCGAGAGTAATTGTCACGACCACCAAGGAGCTTTAAAGCAAAGCAAAAATTTATTGACAGGTTCGAACCTGGGTCCCACCCAATCGATTAGGTGGAACCCTGATGCCTTCTACCATGTCCTTTTTATCCTTAGCTACTAAAGCAGGTGCTACGGGTTGGGTTTTGATTGGCTGGCAGATCTGTGGGACCCTTAGCTACAAGGCTCCAGGTGGGTGCAACAGTTCTGGCTGTCCTGCCAAGATGCAGGTGCCTTGAACAGGATGCTGTAATTGGGAACAGGCTAGTTTTGGAAGCAGAGAGGGGTACGGGGCATGATGAC
>CM053593.1:111288682-111319008 GCA_028646575.1 Pseudocheirus occidentalis
GAGAAGAAAAATGAAGACCTAGATGGGTTCCCACACCCCAGCCTGGCTCATAGGCAGGTCCATTGTCTTCTAACTTGCTGATTTCTAATTTCTCAAAGTATCACTTAACTATTTCCTGGCTACTTCATTCTTAAGTCCATGAAGTTTCTATTTAACTAGTTCCTGCCCATTTCAATTCTCATTATTTAGTTGCTACAAAGATAAAAACAAGTAGTTCTGGCACACAAAGGGCTCAGATTCTACTGCTGAGGGAGGATGGGAAGATATGAATATTATACAAGGGAGAACACTAACATTATACCTGCCTCCATTCCTCCTTCCCCCACCTCCCAATTCCTTACAATAAGAGGCACATTGGCTTTGGAGCCAAATTCTACTTGAGTCACGCAGTATCTGTGTGACCTTGGGCAAGCCACTTAGTTTTCCTGAATCTCAGTAGCAGCGGCAGTAAGTCGCTGAAGTTTCTAAGCAGAGAAATGACACAATCAGACCTATGGTTGAGGAATAACAAATTTAGAAATATCAGCTGTGTGGTTAAGGTGCTGAGAGAAGGGAAGGACTGGCAAGACACCAACCTATGGAGATACTGTTTCAATAGTTCAGGCTGGAGGTGACTAGGACCTGATCTGTCTGTATAGAGATGGATGTGAGAGATGGTCCACAAATAGAAATGACAAGGTACTGAAATCGCTTAGCTATGGAGGAAGAAGAGAGAGTGAAGAATCAAGGAAAACTTGTAGGTTGTGAACCTGGCTTGTTTGATGGTTTGGTGGCACCTTTGACAGAAAAAGGGTAATTAAAAAGCAGGTTAAGTTTAGGAGGAAAGATGATGAGTTCTGTTTTGGACATAATTGAGTTTTAAATTCTTATGGGATGTCCAACAAAGAATTTCAAGCAGGAAGATGAGAAAGAGGAACGTGAAGCCAGGAGAAAGATGAGACTTCTACATTTAGGACTTCTAGGTATAGAGATAGTATTTGAACCCATCGTTGCTAATAAAAAGTACTGAAAAAAAATGTAGAGAAAGGTGAAAAAAAAAGTGCAGTACATTCACACACAGGAGGAAGGAAATGAATGTGAACCTGTGGATCAGTGGAAACTGAGGAGGAATGGTCAGATGGGTAGGAGGAAAGCCAAGAGAGGGAGTCACAAAAACCCAGGCACAGTTGATTTTCCAGGAGATCAGATGGGGTGAGGCAAGTGCGGGGCAGATTGAAACAGTGTTAAATGCTACAGAGAAGTCTAAAAGAATGAAGACTAAGAAAAATGGATTTGGCTAATCACGGGTGACCTCAGAGAGGGAGAACAAAGTTGGAAGTTAAATTGCAAGGAGTTGGAAAGTTTGTGGGAGGTGAGGACCTGTGTAGATTTTATTGTGTGTGTGTGTAAGTATATATGTATATATACATATACACATACATATACATATGTGTACATATATATGGATTTATATATACATATATATGAATAGATAGATTTTTTTCTAGGAGTTTGTGAAAGTAAAGGAAAATACTTGCAAATTGTCCCTCCTTTCCTCGTGGGCTATACATTCTGCTATTTTGGTCAGTAAGTTAGGCACAGTCAGAGAATACCCTCTAAGATCTTACTGGTTGGTGGAATGGGAGGAAAGATAGATCGGGAGGGTTGAAAATGTCAATACCCAACTGGACCACTGCTGCTGGCTGTGAATCAATATCAGGTAACAACTTCTTAGTTTTTGACCAGGGAATCAGTATAATGCAGGGGAATTTGACCTTTTTGTGTGTCATTGACCCCTCCCCTTTAACAGTCTGGTAAAACCTACTGGACTCTTTTTCAGAATAATATTAACTGACCATATTCATAATTGAAGGAAATGCTTAATTTCAGTTAGAGGTTAATGAAAATAAAGATTTTTTTCCCCATCCATATTCACAGAGTCCCTGAAATCTACCCATGATACAATTCTTAAAGGTTCACGGATCCCAGGTTAAGAATTCCTGGTCCTAATGGTAGGATAACGTGCTAGAAAGACATGGTTGAGACATACTAAGGGAGAAGCAGACTAGGAGCATTCACTAAATCTAAGCCTTCATGTCTCACCACTGGAAGGGAATGAGGATGAAAAATGCTAAGCAAGGAATAGGCTAGGAGTTAATCAGCCAAGTTAGATTCCAGGAAGCACAGGATATCAGTAGGCCTGGGACTGATTCCAAGGAGCATGCACGTAGCAGAGAGAAGTCTGAGCAGTCTCAGAAAACTCTGAGTGGTTAGTTTTTTAGGTCTGTTCTGCCTTCTCAGAGCTAATCTGTAAATGAGTGTCTGCTGGTGCTGACAGCTAGTTTTTGTGGCTACAGCCCACAGAGGGGTGGAGACCCTCTCCCAATGGTTAACCTTTGATGATGTTTCTTCTTAGGAGTTCTGTCCATAAAGTTAAAACCACAATAGTGTGAGTCCAGTCTGTATGTATACTGGGGAAAATGTACGTCACTGGGTGCCCCCCCATTCATCTTTTTTGTGTGTGGATTACAGGAGTGAAACCTAAGTGGATTGTAACTACCCTGGGAAGTCTAGCCAGGGTTAAACTAACACTAGGCTGGGCTTTGGAGTGAGTACTTAAACAGTCTCATCTTGCCTCATAAACAGGGTATAACAGTGGCAAAGCCATGACAACTGCCTGCTCTAGGGGAGGGCACTTCTTTTGATTAGGACAAAATGTTTGAAGGGCCCATCTGTCATTGGGAAACCTGCCTTAGACACATACAGATATGGAGTTAAGAACAGAGTGAAAGGAATTGAAGGTAAATTGTCCTACCAAGCAAACATCTTCCTTAGCACTTTAACATATTATAAAATGTAATATATAATACAACATATAACAGTATAATATATAATCTACTGAAATTTGGTTCTTTGGAAGTTTTTTCCACTCTGAAACCAAACATTAAGAACCCTGCCCAAACTACCAGGCAAATAATTGTGAAAATTCAGAGGTTTGGATTTCTGTCATTTCTGGATCTAACAAAATGTTTGGGGTAGTTTGGGAATTACCGAGTTTGAAAAAGTACCTTTCTTCAAAGCAGGGCCATGACAGATATCCTGGGCAATTTTCTAATATTTTACTCAAAATCTGAATTATGGTTCCATACGTCTGGATAGCTGAAGTGATATCAGCCACTGAACTGAATGTGAGAAATGGATAAACACTACCACCTCCCTGACCCCCTCCCAACTACACATATACACATACACCTTCCCCCCACCCCCCACTGCTATTTGTACACACAACACACACACACACACACACACACCAAAAAAAATCATAGGAATAAGAGAACTATCAAAAACTTTAAAACATGTTATGGGTTATCTTGTCTGATTCTCTTATTTTACAGATGAAGAGACATGAGGTTCTGGAACCAACCCAAAGACCCTGAGGGTGAATGTGCTTTCCTCCCCACTTCTATTTCTGTGAAATTTTCCCATGGCATCCAGCCAAAGGAGTTGGAACACCCACATCACTGATGTCTAAAGGATTTATGAGGCTGCCTATCCTTTGGGTTCCTACGTAAACCCAAACAGGAAGCCCATGCAAGGAAATGCCCCTTTTTGTTCACAGGCCGGATTCCCAGGATGCTTTCTGCAGAATGCCCTCTGTGGAACAAAACAGGAGTCTGTCATAAGAAAAACCCACAGATTTTGGAGGCAAGGGTGGTGCCTTCCTCCTCTGGTCATTAACTTAAAAAGAGCAGTCCCTTCCTTTCTCCAGATCTCTTCTTAAGATCTTGAGATCTTAAGATCTCTTATAAGAGATGATTTATATATATATATATATATCATAAGAGATCTCCAGATCTCTTACGATCAAGAAATCCAAGATCTAGAGCAAAGATTCTTAACCTGGAGTCCCCTTGTGGATCCATGGATTTATTTCAGGGGGCTCATGAACTTGGATGGGGGGAAAAAAATTACATTTTTTACAATTTTCACTTACTTTTGGTTTCCTTTGGAATCTTACCATGGTTTGTTGTTGTTGTTCACTTAAAGACATTATTCTTGGGATGGCTCGATGGCGCAGTGAATAGGGCGCTGGCCCTGGAGTCAGAGAACCTGAGTTCAAATCCAGCTTCAGACACTTAACACTTACTAGTCTTGTGACTAACCCCAATTGCCCTGCCCTCCTCCTTCCAGAAAGCAAAAAAAAAAAAAAAAAAAAAAAAAAGACATTATTTTGAGAAAGGGTCTATAGGTTTTACCAGACTGCTAATGGGATACACACACACACACACACACACACACAGAGCACCCCTGTTGTAGAGACTCCAGATCAATACACCATAATAATGTGAGGATTAATAGAATGCTTGGCCTCTGCTCAGGACAAAGCTGGTTCACCTGGGTTGGACAGACTTTACTCCTTAGACCTTTCTTACTCCATATTATTCTGTTCTCCCAAAGGAGCATTAGGGCTGAATTTGAGTGCATTTGCCAGGCAGCCAGATGCTACTGGTTTCCTTGTGAGTCACTATTATACATCAAGTTTAAAGCTCCCCTGGTCCTAGACCTAAAGTCCATCCCTACTTTCCATCACCACTGTCCTCTCATAGTCTTCTCCCCTCCCAGCTCTCATACCAAATCTCTCTACCCCCCACTTTGTCCCCTTTATCAACATATCTGCTCTGGGATCCAGAGATTAGAGCCCCTGATGGCATTTTGATCCCTCCAGTTTTCTAAAGATTTGAGAAAAAGGAAATAAAGTTGCCCATCAGACACTGGACAGGAAGGAAGCTTCTGGTCCTGCTAATAGAGATCAAAATAGGCATCCAGGTGACCCTTTTCCCTCTATACTAGGCAGTCATCTCACAGCTGACACTGAAAAGAAATATCTGTTCTCTCTACTTCTCCCCCACCTCCCTTGAGGTGAAGATACCACATTTTAGTGAGTCAACAATGCTATCAGGGTTTGACTGTCTTTCAGGGATAACCAGATGTTGGGAAAAGGATAATGTGTCATTTCCTTAAACAAATGGTCTGGGCATCTATGCATTTCCTCTCTTCTCCGGCTCCTATTTTAAGAGAATATGTGTGCTTGCAGTGAGAATGAGAAATGGGTCACCCCAGCTGACTTCTGTTCTCAGGTGATATGCAAGCTTCCTCTTCCTCAGGGCGTTAAAGTACTAAGAACATCCTAGGCAGTGTAGTATAATAGGGTTTCAGAGTCAGAGGAATAGGCATTCAAATTCTATTTCCAGCATGTATTATTACGGATCCTAAGGTAGTTGCTGAAACTTTATTTTCTTTATTTTCCTCATCTATAAAATCCTTGAGTTGCTTGTACTAAATGACCTCTGTGGCCCCTTTCTAGCTCAGCCTATGATGCTCTGATCTTGCTTGGGGTTCCTTAGGTCCTCTTGCTAGAACATGGGCCCTGTCTTATTAGTCTAATAACAGTGGACAGATTTGCACTGTATTGTGCATGTGATCTCATCCATAACAAGAATATACATCTTGGGATGGTGGGTTGGAATTATGGGATGGTTGGTAGCTACAGGACAGAAGGTAGCCAAACCAAGTCATTTGTACCAAGCAAGAGAACAAGATCATAGGATTTAGTGTTAGAGCTATTCCAATCCCTTTCATTTGCAGATAAAGAAACTGAGACCCAGAAAGATGAAATTACTTGTAGAAGTTTGCAGAGGTAATCAGGAACAGATCTGACATTCAAATCCATTTCCTCTGACGCCAAATTTACTGTTTTCATTATACCTTACAATGTATTACCAGACCATTGTTACTCTGGCCCATCAACACAGAGGGTTTTTTTGCCCCAAGGCACATTTGTGTAGCCTTTCCAAGTAGGCCCCTTCTAGATCACAAAAGGGAAGCTAAATTCTGAGCAGCTAAAAAGGCAGTAATGGACCCAGAGATAAAATAATGAAACATACCCCCTTCCTCTCCAACAGAGAGGAAGTAGATTTTCAAGGCAGAACATTGTATGTATTGTCAAACTTCATCATTATAATGACTTTTGTCTTCATTTTTTTTCTTTATTGCAAAGGAAGGTTCAATTTGGAGAAGGATGATGAGGAATATTCCCAGAAATTACTAATGTGAACATTAAAAAAAAAAGCAACAAAAATTTTTACCCCCAAAGCAAGATCTTCTCTATGCCATGCTCCTCGAGCTCAGTCTTCTCCAGCTGGAAATTGGACTTTGACCCCTGGTACCCTGGGCTCTGATTGGCCAGGTTTCATCTTATCTTCCCCATACTTAAACCCATCATGTTTCTTCCTGGCTGTCTTCATGATAGGATGCCTGCATTGCAGTATCCTCTTCCTTCTTCTTCCTCCCCTCCCCCAGCCCAACAATACTTAGGGAGGGGGTGTGTTGAATATCTCTAATACTAACCCAATTCCCTTTCTCTGAAGAAAGCAAAATGGCCTGCCTCTGGCTCCAAACTCCTGCTTCCTCTCCAGACCTGAATAAAAATCTACCTTGGAGAAAGGTGGATAGAGGAGATTTTAGTGATATCACTTCTTGCCTTCCTGTGAGCCAAATCTAGACAGACTCATGTGGACACACATAGCCTGCATGGTTACCCTCTTCCCCCTTCCCACATACACACACCACTTCAATGAACAAAAAGAAAAAAAAACAGAAATAAAACATAGTCAAAGAAAAGCTTTCAAGAAAAAGCTAAGTATTTCTCAGATTTTACTAATACCACTCTACCACCATTTGGTACCAATTTAAAGCACCTATGTCTAGGAATCTTAAAACACTCTAGCATTTTCATCTCATAACATCCCTGTGAGGTATTTGGCATGTAATAATAACATCTCACATTCCTATAACTCTCTAAAGTTTACAAAGCTCCTCACAACTTCCTTGTAAGGTAGGTAGTGCCAGAATCAATACCCTAATTTTGTGACTGAGGAAACTGAGGTCCAGAGCAATTTACCCAAGGTCAAACAATACTTAAATGACAGATTTAAGACTTGAGTTGTATTTTCAATTTATTCTTAAAAAGCTCAGAACACAATGTACAGTATTTATCGTACAGGCTTTCTTGAAATGGATATTTATTGCTGTATATTTTGAATCTTCCCTTACGTTTTGCTGTGCACACAATGCTTTTTTTAATTTTGTATTCAAGTCTATGTTTCCTTTCTTATTATGTATTTAAGCTTTTAAAAATTATTGTTATTATTCTTGGGCCTGCTAGGTGGCACAGTGAATAGAGCACCAGCCTTGGAGTCAGGAGGACCTGAGTTCAAATTCGGCCTCAAACACTTAACACTTATTAGCCAAGTGTCACCTTGGGCAAGTCACTTAATCCCAATTGCCATGCCCTCCCCCCTCCAAAAAGAAAAAAGAAAAAAAATATTCTTAAAACTTGATGTTGCCCTCAGCATGATTTCTTTTAAGCCCAGAATAGAAGAAAAAAATTAAATCGAGGATGGAAGTGGGAGCAGGGGGAGAGACTACAAGACTGCTATTTAGACTTACTCTACTTGTTCCCAGAGAGCAGAACTAGGAAACTGCAGAGATACAGATATTGGTTCTACATAAGGAAGAACTTTAATAACAGTGAGAGCTATCCAAAGTGAGTAAATTCCCCATCGGTGGAAGCATTCCAGAATTCATTGGGCTGATCATTGTTGGTCATATCAAAAAGATTTGGGAAGATGGACTAGGCAGTCTCCACCATCCCTCCAACTCTGACATTTTAGGATTGTAGTTTCTTTTTAGCTCTATGACTATGTACTACTTAGTATAGCTGCTTTAGAATCCTTCTGGATAATCTCTCTTAACCAAAAAAAAAAAAAAACTTGTATGGGCTGCACGTGACCGTGGCTGTGAAGGGAATTGTATGCCTAAATAGGAGAACAGATCTTCCCAGACCAGGCTTCCTATTATGTGATCTTGGCTTAGAACCAATTGTTAAGTCTAATTAAATAATATATCAGGACTGTTGAATATCAAAATATCAACTTGCACACCAAATATAGGCAGCTAAGCATAGTGGATTAAGTTTAGAATCAGGATGTCCTGAGTTCAAATCTCATATCAGATACTAGCTGAGTGACCCTGAGTCACATAACCTTTCTGATCCTCCTGTTTCTTCATCTGTAAAATGGGGATAATAATATGACTTACTTCCAGGGTTGTAGGAAGGCTTAAATGAGAAATATATATATATATATATATATGTAAAGTACTTTGCACATCTGGAAACTATTTAAATGCTAGCTATTATATTTAAGAGGCCCCGACTCTAAGAGCACCAGGATCACCAAAGAATAGAATTTGTTTGGTGAACCAAATGACAACGGAGGTGGTGAGCATAAGGAAGCTGCAGCATGTGATCAGCAGTAACTTATTGGCCTAAAATGGGGTCAAAGACATTATGCAGGATTCATATAATAGAACAGGGCCAATAGGGTAGCTAAAGTGAAAAATAACAGAAGGACAGACAGAGTGCTCCACTAGTACCCACAGAATCTTAAAATGATCCGAGTCCTAGTTCTGAACCTGGGATGCATGGACAGATTGAAATGGGTCCATGAACAGCCAGGTGACACAGTGGACAGAGTGCCAGGTTTAGAGTCAGGAAGACTCATTTTCCTGAGTTCAGATCCATCCTCAGGCACTTACTAGCTGTGTGACCCTTGACAAGTCACTTAACCCTGCTTGCCTCAGTTTCCTCATATGTAAAAGGAGCTCAAGAAAGAAATGGCAAACCATTTTTTTATTTTGCCAAGAAATCCCTAAATAGCATTATGAAGAGTCAGACATGACTACAAAATGACTGAATAACTGAATGAACTTGGATGGGGGGAAATTATAATTTAGTTTTCAATAACCTTCAACTGAAAGTTAGCATTTCTTTCAACTATTTAAAAAATATTGTGAGAAGGGCTCCGTAGGCATTACCAGACTGCCAAAAGGTCCATAACACACAAAAAAGTTAAGAATCCCTGACCTAGAAGGGAGGCCTCAAGAGTAGATTTATGGGAGGGCTCAGGCAGGAATCATGGAATCACACAGGACAAAAAGTCAAGGGTGGTTAGGTTGTCCACTCAAGCTCATCTCCACTTAGGAGAGAGCACCCATTTCGATGAGAGCATTACTGTCTTTAAGTAGATTAAGTATACTTTAAGTATGTTAAGTGTACATATTATGTATAAATGGTTTACTGTGGTCAAAGAACCTAGAAATAGCTATGCGCATGGATATATGCATGGAGATATATATATATACACATATACATATACATATATACACAAACACACGAGGATATTGACCAGACTGGCAACTTAATTTGTATAGGAGATTACCATGTGAGGAAACTCCTTCAACAAGGAAAGTCAACCCCTTTCTAATAATTTGTAGTTCTAGATGCCAGGCACTGTACTATGGGCTTCACAATATCTCATCTGATCCTCACAACAACCCTGCGAAGTAGGGACTATTATCCCCATTTTACAGATTTTACAAATGAAGAAACTCAAATAGAATATTACATTACATATGTTATATAAAATATTATGTAATTAATATAATGTACTGTAATCTAATAATATTGTATTATATTAAAACTTAAAACTGCATTAAGGCTTTGGGGACATTCTGCATATATAACTAATCAATGCACCCTCCTACAATAGTACTTAAATCAATATTAAAGGCATTCAACTCAAAATACATAAAGGAATTTTTGCTTCCACGGCTCTCGCAGATACTGGTGGTGCAGCAAAAACCGGAGAGCTTCGGCCAGTCCAGCCCAGGGAAATGTGGCCCTGGGCCCCACCCAGGTTTCCCCCACTCCCGCCCCGCCCTGGCTCCCCTCCCCCCTCTCTTGTTCCCCTGCCCTCTCCCTCCCGGTACCGCAGTGGCTCAGCTCCGCCCCGCCCCCTCCCTCTTTGCTGCAGAGCCGGCCCCGCTGTGTCTCAGCCCTGAAAGTGGGTTGCCCAGCACCCACTGATCCCTCTGTCCCTCTTTTGTGCTCCATCTGGATGCCTTTGTTCAGGAAGCCCCGGGGCCAGCCCGGTAGAACAGGCTTGCCTCTCGATTTTTACACCCTGGACTCCCAGGCGGGCGGGGATAGGCCGGGAGACAAAAAAGAAAACCTGGAAAGGAAGAAAGGACAATGAAACATGATGGCAGGGCGCCTAATCAGGGAGTGACTCAGGGCTTCCACACAATCAACACCAGCTGCAGCCCAACTGCGCTCTCCGCCGCAGCTCGTGGAGCGAGCTCGAGCGCGCGCGCGCGTGTACACACACACACACACACACACACACACACACACACACACACACACACACACATTTTGTGCAAACATCCCACATTTCTGAAAACTTGCAAGTCTGCCTATAAACAGATTTGAGACTAGTTCAGCTTCCCATTAGAGGTTTTTCTTGAATATCTTCATAACAATAACTGACATTTTCATAGCGCTTTGCTGAAAGCTTTTTGCATGGGTTTGCAAACTGCTTTGCATACCCTTTTGACTTTTACCATATCTGCAGAAGATATCTACAGAATTATTGTTTTTCCCACCCGGACCTATGATTTCATTGGCATAGGGAACTCTTGAAGAGAAAATTCCCTCCACCACGGCAGATTTTGCAGCTACTCCCTATGAGAGGGGACCCTGAGACAGAGTACTCTTCCTTCAGCAAGGGTTGTTATCATTTTTTTTTATTATTCATGGGCCCCTCCCCCACTTTGGTAGTTATGAAGTCTATATAGATCCCTTCTCAGAATGTTTTTTAAATACATTAAATAAAATATATACAGGATTATAAAGGAAACCAATATTGAAATAAAACCAAATATTGAAATAAAGTTGTCACATTTATAGAGAAATATATAATAAATGATATGACATAAATAATATAAAAGTATACATATAAATGTGACAACTTTGTATATTTTATATATTAATAGATTTATGTATAATATTACCATCTATCTACAAGTCCATGGACTCCAGGTTAAGGACTCCTGCTCTAAAGATATCACCTTCATTTTACAAACCTGGGAGCAGAGGCTCTTTGTTGTTCATCAGTGTCTGACTCTCTGTGACCCCATCCAGCGGTTCTCAACCTGTAGGTCCCTACCCCTTTGGGAGTCAAATGACCCTTTCACAGGAATCACCTAAGACCATCAGAAAACTCATATTTCCAATGGTCTTAGGAACTGAGATACTGCTCCTCTATCCGTGTCCAGGTCTCCAGGCATTCTGCCCACATGCAGATACGCCCACCCCCACGTATGAGTATTAAAGGATCTCAGCATTAGGACCATATTACGGCATTATGGCATAGACCATACTGTCCATGGGATTTTCTTGGCGAAAGTATTAGAGTGGTTTGCCCTTTCCCTCTCCAATAGATTAAGATAAACAGAGGTTAAGTGACTTGCCCAGGGTCACACAACGAATAAGTATCTGAAGGCAGTTTTGAACTCAAGCCATTCTATCATTTTGACTCTAGACTCCATTTGCTCTACCCACCCAGACACCTAACTGCCTCAACACAGGCTTAGAGAGGCTGTGACTGGGTATTTTCACATGCAGCTAGTTACTATGGTGGTCAGTCAGTCAATAAGCATTTCCTGCTAACATGTCAGGCATTGTGCTAAGCAGTTGGGTTACAAAAAAAGGCAAAACACAGTCCCTGCCCTCAAGGAACTTACAATCTAATATGGGAAACAACAGGAAAACAACTGTGTACAAACAATCTATGTATGGGATAAATTGGAGATAATCCACAGAAGGAAGGCACCAGCACTAAGGTGGATCAGGAAAGACTTCCTGCCAAGTTAAACCCCAGGGTGGTACAATTTTAGATCCATCACTCTACCCACTAAACTACACTACCTTTACCTTCTTCCCTGTAGGTCTCCTTGTGTGTTATCCTTGTACTTTTCACTGAAGTCAGTTTCTTCATATCAGAACTGGGTGACTACATTCGCCTGTAAGTTGGGAACAATGTTCTCAGATATGTTCTTGTCATATTTTGACTTCTTTCCTTCACCCCCTCCCCCCATCATAGTATCATGGTAGAATAGGATGAGTTCTAGATTTGGAGGCGAAGGGTCTGGAGTTTGAGTCTTAACACTTACTAACCCACTAATTGTGTATGATCAAGCGCCTACTATGTGCCAGGCACTTTACAAATATCACATTTGATTCAACAATCCTGGAAAGTAAGTATCATTATTATCACCATTTTACAGTTGAAGAAACTGAGGCAGGCAGTGATTAAGTAATTGATTTGTCCAGGAATTCTCATCTATTAACTGTCTGAGGTTGAATTTGAATTCAGGTCTTCCTGACTCCAGGTCCAGCTTTCTTTCACACCACCTAGCTGCAAATTTGGTAGTTTATCTTGAATAAAAGGGATTGAAATATTGAAAGTTCCTTCTAGTTCTAAATCTCATGGCTAGTATATGTTGCAATTTATATAACATTGGTTGGTTTTAGTATTTATTGGGTTCATATGAAGGGTTTGAGGTTGGGGAAGAAGACTCATCTTTTCTAAGTCTTGGGAGGAAGTGTGAAAGAATTTTCCCAGACAGTGAAAGGGAGTGGTAACCTGCCCTATTCAGCTTTTTTACCCAATGTCTGTTGTGTCTGCTATGCATTATCTTATTAAAAGATGTCTATTAAAACTCAGTTTAAACCACAATGAAAAGTCCTTCAGATGTAACTCCTCCCCAAAATGTGAGTTTTGCAGTCTGCAGTTCAGACACAGCTACAGCCTGAAGTCAGTGATGCTGATGGGAGTCAGGAACTTCTGGGTGAAAGTCCTGCTTCTGACATATACAGTTCATGTGAATCTGGGCAAGTCAACCTTTTAGTAACACACCCCCCCCCAACATGTGTGCACACACACACAACAACAACAGCAGCAACAACAACAACAACGACAACAACTCTAAGACTTTAAATTCCAGGGTAGGTGCCATTGTGTCAGAAAGAGCCTGGCAATGCACAAATGACCAGTTTTTCAGTAACGGGTTAGATGGTGGGAAATCCATAGGCTCATGAAAGCTGAATGACTTCAATTATATAATTAATTATGTCCTTTTTATCCACAATAATTAATTGATCCAGTACTGTGACTGACACATAGTTGGACCTTCCTAGTTCAAATGAACTAGTCTAATTAGATAATGTTGTTTGCTAAAAATACCAGGAAGGCAGCATGAAATCTGAGTTCTAGCTGAGGATTTGCCATAAATCAGCAGCAACATTTTGTCCAGTCAAATCAGGTCAACAAGCATTTATTAAGTGTTTGCAGTGGGCCAGTCCCTGGCCATATGCTAAGTACAGACAAAGTAAACAAACAAAAAGAAAGACAGTTTGCCCTCAGGGAGCAGACTAGGATAGAGAGTAGTAGCAGTAGGAGGGGAGCTAACCACTGTCTCACGGTCCTGAAATCTGGGGAGCCAGAAGCAGAGCTAGACGAGAAAAGATAACTGACCTGGGCCCTTCCTCAAAGTAGGAGTTCAGGAATGAACTCACCAACGAGAGAAGGAGGCTGCTTGTTACCATTGCTTCTTTCCCACAAAATGGGGATAATAATATCTGCTTTACTGTTCTTGTAAATGTGTCTTGGCACATCTAGGAACATCTAGCAGTAGTGCCTTACAGATAGGAAGCACTCATTAGATATTTGTTTAATTGAACTGGAAAAAATCCTGTGGGAAGCTCTAGGAAAAATATTAGGCACCATACAAATGCTAAGTGCCCAATTGTTATATTTTTCTTTATCTGAAGTATTCCATGGTCATTGGATAGAAGAAGGTAAGACTGAATTACAGCCAAAGTGGGAAATTAAATTAGAATAATTCTAGCTCTCAACCCTCATTTCACTTAGAAACATCCCAGAAGTGATTCAAGCAGGGTGAACCAAAGGAAGAGAGGTTCTTAGAGCCTAAGGAAGCCCCTGTTCTCCTAAGGAAAAGTTACTTATTTACAGATTTGTAGAGATCAAAATCATCTTATTTTACAAAGGGGAAGAAAATCTGTCCCTCCTTCATAAAAGGTGTTTTCTGTCACTCCTTTCTCTCCTTAACACAGGACAAAAAAAAAAGCTGGAGATGTGTGCAATTCGAATAGTAAGATGAAGATTTTGTGGAAGAAGAAACACAAGGAGGCCAGAAGGGATTCTGGGATATGGTGATGACAAGGAATATGAGCTGGTGGCAACAGACAGAGACAGCAGCTGCTAAGTGAGCAGGGAGGACTCCCTGAGTTAAGCCATAGGAACCACAATGATTTTGTGGTGCCTCGCAGGTCGCCCTGCTCAGTATGTAGAACTGTGAGCTGAGATGCAATACAGCCTTACTATGTGAACATAGCAATGTGTCCAGTTTCTATTCTTCTAGGGGTTTCGACTAAGGTACCTTCCAGATATAAATTTATGACAATCTCCAGAAGGAAGCAGACAAGTAGAAAAAGCTTTCACTACTCTTCAGTGAGGTCCTCATCTTCAGCCATGCTAATGAATCTTTATCTATAAGGGGCTGTGAAGCTGTTTTGGAGATGCTATGACTGGCTTTCTTTAGGGAGGGAAAGAGGAAATGGCACTCACCAAAGGGAGAATATAACTATTTCTTTGCTAACAGGGTTAGTATATACCTTACGTGAATTTTAACAAACCTATTTGATGCTTCATGTCAAATTCAAATGTTCTCAGAGCATAAATCCTGGGTAGATGCTGAGCCACTGACTTGTTATTAAGAAGTCCCCCAGAAATTAAACGCAGGTAGTATGAGCTTAGAACTGTAGTTTTGAGTTGTGGATTATATCCAGAAGGAGTAACTAAAATGCAAAGAAAAAGTCATATTTTCGTCAAAGTCAGAACTAGAGCCCAGATTCATTGACCCCGCCCCCAGTCCATATCACACTGCTTCTTCATGAAGCAGGAATTTTTTTTTTAAGTCAAACCTACTCTGTTCTTTATTTCTCTTGGCTTGTGGATTTTTTTTTTCTTTTCACCAAGTCAATAAGAATTTATTAAGCACCTACTCAGTACCAGGCAAGGGCAACTAGGTAGTACAATAGATAGAGTCCCTGGCCTAGAGTCAGAAAGACTGGAGCTCAAATTTAGCCTCAGAAGCTTACTAGCTGTGTGACCCTGGGCAAGTCACTTAACCCTTTTTGCTTCAGTTTCCATATCTGTAAAATGACCTGGAAAAGGAAATGGTGAACCACTCCTGTATCCTTGCCAAGAAAACCCTAAATGAGGTCACAAAGAGTCAGACATGACTGAAAAATGATTGAACAACAACAAAAAATGTGCTAGGCATTATATGAAGTGCTAGGGATACAAAAAGAAATAAAGGATAATTTCTGCCTTCACGGAGCTCACAATTTAATCGACTCAGAAACTCAGGAATGATATCACACTATGGGTAAAAATAGATCTAATCTGTTTCCTTTCTGTTCTCCACCAACCTTGTCTTGTCTCAATTTTCTTTTTTTTCTTCTTTTTTTTTAGAGGGTGGGAAGGTAGGGCAGTTGGGTTTAAGTGACTTGCCCAAGGTCACACCACCAGTAAGTGTTAAGTGTCTGAGGCCGGATTTGAACTCAGGTCCTTCTGACTCCAGGGCTGGTGCTCTATTCACTGTGCCACCTAGCTGCCCCTTGCCTCAATTTTCTAATGCTGTCAGGAATGTTTTAAAGTGCCAGTCTTATAGATTCATAGAAATCATTGTGTCTAAACCCATCCTTTTAAATAAAGACATATAAAGAAACTGAGGCTCATATTAGTAAAAGTGACTTGTCCAAGGTCACTCAGCTTTCACTGGCAGAACCAGGATTCAAGCTTAAGCCTTCTCATCTTAAGTCTTTTATCTGAAATCCATTAAGTCCATGCAAACAATTGAATCTTCTGGTCCCTGTCCTATAACATTCTGTGTCCTCAGAAGAATATAGGCAGTGGAGCTCAAGATAATCAGCAGGCATCAGTCAAGCAGTCAGAAGAGTAGCAATAGGCACCAAGTGCCAGAAACAAACTGATGATGAAATTAAGGGAAGGCAGGCCCTAGACAGGGGTCCTTTTATACACATCCTTGCACCCTTTGGAAAATTCTGAACAACCATAAAAAATACTCTTGGCAATGGTTTGTGACCTTAAAAGGCTCTAAGCAAGTCCTAAGCTTAGGAATGTGAATGAGGCGTTTGTCCTCTTCTTGGGGGTCAGTACATCCCTGACACTGTGGGACTCTCTGTGGTGCATGAGAGGGTGTGGTGGACAGGAAAACAAACTCTGAAACTGAAGCTTGACAGCAGAGGGATTCGTCCCTTCCCCAGGGTAATAATAATAATAATAACCGGCACTTATATAAGCGCCTACTATGCGCCAGCCTCTGTGCTAAGTACTATACAATTACCATCTCATTTGATCCTCACACCAATCCTGGGAGGTAGGTGCTATTAATACCCCCATTTTACATTTGAGGAAACCGAGAAAGGCAGAGGTTAAGTGCTGAGGAAGTGATGTGGGAGATGTTTCACCAAACAATCCTGCCTAGGCTTTATAAATGGCAAAATAGGATAGCATAAGATTATGGCATTAGACTAGAGAAAGGTTAGCTGGTCTAACCTCTTCTTTCTTTTCTTTTTCGGAGGAGAGAAGGCAGGGCAATTGGGGTTAAATGATTTGCCCATGGTCACGTGGCTAGTAAGTGTTAAGTATCTGAGGCTGCATTTGATCTCAGGTCCTTCTGACTCCAGGGCTGGTGCTCTATTCACTGCTCTTCCTAGACGCCTCATAACCTCTTCTTATAAATGAAGAAATTGGGGCCCCAACTTAACCAAAGTTGAACAGGTAAATGACAGAGCTGTGACTCAAACCCAGATCTGAATTGAAAGCCAATACTCTTCCCCACTGCACTATAATCTGTGAACTGGGAGTTGGGATGCAGCCCTAGTGTGTGAACATGTGACAGTTTCTTTTACCTTGCCTGCTTCTTTCTGGTGGTCATTGACTTACTTGTTGTTCAGTCCAACTCTTTATGAAAACCCCATTCAGGGTTTTCTTGGCAAGGATATCAGAATGATTTGCCATTTCCTTCTCCAGGTCATTTTGCAGATGAGGAAACTGAGGCAAACAGGGTTAAGTGACTTACCCAGGGTCACACAGTAAGTGTCTGAAGCCACATTTGAACTTAGGTCTTCCTTACTTCGGGCCTGGCACTCTATTGTGCCACCTAGCTGACCCAAACACAAAGGGTTTGACTACACTCATTTTAGGTCCTTTCCAAGTATAAATTTATGATCTCCACATCCAGAGAAAGAATTACAGATTCTGAATGGGAATCAAAGCATATTATCTGCTCTCTCTCTCTCTCTCTCTCTCTCTCTCTCTCTCTCTCTGTTTTGTTTTGTTTCTTCTTTCTCATTGTTCATTCCATTGGTTATAATTCTTCTTTGCAACATGACTAATGTGAAAATATGTTTAATGTGAATGTATATGTAGAGCCTATATCAGATTGTATACCATCTTGGATAGAGAGAAAATTTAGAGCTCAAAAGTTTTAATGTTGTAAACTAAACATAAATAAATAAATGCATTTTTAAAAATTTAAAAATAAATAAAATAAATGCATGATCTCCAGAGGAAAGCAAAGAAGTAGAAAAAGTTTATACTCAACAGAAAGAGACCCTCAATGGGAATGATAAAGGAGAGCTGAAAATGCAAAGTGGAGTATAGGTGTGTATTAGTAAATCAGTAAGTATTTATCATATACCTTCTTTGTGCCAGGCGCTATGCTGAGCGGTGAGGATACAAAGAAAGGAAAAAAACAGTCCCTGCCCTCAAGGAGTGCACAGTCTAATGGGGGAGACAACATGCAAATGACTATGTACAAATAAGATATATGCAGGATAAACTGGAGATATTTCAAAGGGAAAGCGCTAAGGTTAAGAAGGACTTGGAAAGGTCTCTTGTAGAAGGTAGGGAAACTCTGTGGTAAAACCACAGAGCTGTTCTGAGCCTGTGGAGAGACTTCCCCACTTGGAGAAAGCCTCTTCAGGAGAAAGGCTTCCATCCCCGTAGAAGAACCAGGTCCCTCCCTCCCTCCTGACCACTGAGGTTTCTCTTAGAAGGAACTTTGATCCACGCTCCAGTTATATTCTAGAAGGGAATCTGGGACTCCAGAATTTAATCTTTCCCCTCTTTCCATTTCACGCCCAGTCCCAGACACAGACATCCTCATCCTTCACTCTCATGGGTTGGGCTGACCCCAAAGGAATGGAATCCATGACCTTCCTTTGGCCCCTAGCCTAGCAACTGTGAAAGCAGGGAGAGGGAGGAGACTGTTCCTGAATCTTAATGTATATAGTTATACTACCATCTAATGGTGAAGTGGATTAAAAAAAAAAAGCAACTCACCTAAGGAACAACTGTTTTTATACAGAAAGTTTCATAGCAAAGCTTTAAAATTAATGTCATGCAAGAAAAAAAGTACCAGATTACTGGCCTCTTTCCCCCTCCCCCAGCACATATGCAAACATAACTTGCTTTTCTTTCCCTTCCTATCACTTTGTACATCAGGGCACATTTGCCAGGACATCTAGGTTGCCTAGTGGATAGATAGAGTTGGGAGATCTAAGTTCAAATATGACCTCAGATACTTACTAGCTGTGTGATCCTGGACAAGTCACTTAACCCCATTTGCCTAAGTTTCCTCATCTGTAAAATGATTGGGGAAAGGGAAATGGCAAGCCATTCCAATATCTTTGCCAAGGAAATCCCAAATAGAGTTACAAAAAGTCAGATACAACTGAACAACAACATTTGTCAGCTACAGGCAAATATTATAATGAAAAAAACAACTTTTAAGTCAGAACAGAATTTATTTCTCAGCTTTCATATTTATTTGCTAGGGCATCTTCAGCAAATCACCTTTGCCTTTCAGTGTCTCAGCCATCTGTGTTTTAAGTACATTAGAAAGTTGAAAAACTAAGTGTTATGTATTGTTTAAGGAAAAAGACCATTTCCCACCAATGAGACAAAGGAAGGCTTAAGTAACTCTGGCTTCCTTGCTGCCTCTCAAACACAGCACTCCATCCCTCCCACCCCCATCCCCCATTCCTTTTCACTGACTTTCTCTTTTGCCTGGAATGCTCTCCCTGCTTACCTCTGTTTCCTGACTTCCTTGGCTTCCTTCAACACTCAGCTCAAATTCTGCTTTCTACAGAGCCTTTTCCAGGTCCCTCTACCAAAGCAGCTCAGCATCTTCTATGAGAGTTTAAGTGAACTGTCCTGGGTCACACAACCAATAAGGGTTGTGAGGTGGGTGGAGAAGCAAAGCTTCTTGGCTTCAAGGCCAGCTCTCTATCAATCAGAGCATGCTGCTACTCTCTCCCTACATACTTTGTGAAATTCAGCTAGAATATTAATAGATCTTTAAAAAAAAACAACTATGGAAGATCTGTTGTTTTATTTCTTTGGGTACTCCTTCCACTGATGCAGGTTGTACCCCTTCCATGCTTTAGATTATATCAATCTGTTTCTGTGAATTAACATTAAGTTAAAAAAAATACAAAAGAATTTGCAGAAGTTACTATATAAAAATGGGTATAAATATATTAATAAAGAATGTACGTCAATAGAGAATTAAATTTAAGGTAAGGATAGGGTGATTGAATAAATTATCAGTCTACTCCATTTAAAATAAGAAGATATTTAGTTTATCAACCTCAAGTACAGCTTTATAATAAGGGTGAAAAATCCTTAACATTAGAGTGACTATGCATAAAAATATCATGTTTCAATAGGCTGGAGAAACTTGGTCACATCTTAAAGGTCATCAAGTGAATTAAGAGAATCATTTGGGACAGCCAGGTGGTGCAATGAATAGAGCATCAACCCTGGAGTCAGGAGAACCTGAGTTCAAATTTGGCCTCAGACACTTAACACTTACAAGTTGTGTGACCTTGGGCAAGTCACTTAATCTCAATTGCCCTGCCTTCCTCCCTCCAAAAAAAAAAAGAAGAAGAAAAGAGAATCATTTGAGAGACTGAAACAATTGTGACATTCTAGTAAAAAAATCCCTTCAGAGGAGCCACCCAGGGGAATGGGAGAAACTTCAGCTTTAGCCTTAAGCTAAGTCTTCCTGCCCACCCTCACACTCACAGTCTTTGGTCAGAGGAGGATCTTGTTGAAAGGGTTGAAAGAATGTTAGTCTTCTCAGCATCAGTGTCCTAGGTTTATTTGATTATATTATTTGACAGACAGTGACAGATTATTTGACAGTGTTGTCTTCATTGGGATCCAAGGACAGACAAGGCATAAGACTCAGGGTCCCACCAGGACCCCACAAAAGAAGCTACGCTGTGATTAAAGAAGACTTTTTGAGCACTCTACAATGGGAGAAAAGGACTCCTGTAAACTAGGAGCTGTGAGTTGTTTCCATTGACACAGGTACTCTGAGCATGACTCTACTTTCTCCTAGATTTTGTAAGTCCTTTGTAGGAAAATGTGTCAAAAACTTTGGGGGGGGGTCGTATTTAATACCAACTACCTTTAGTAAATACTTTTTTTTTAAAGCTACTTGAGGCTGACTGACTAAATGATTCTCAATTAAAATTCTTAGGGGGAAATACACTAATAGAGACTTGACCCTATGGCATTAATCACCTCTGACTCTTCAGGGCTAACTCTAGAAGCCCAGACAGGAGATGTAGCCTTTCTCCCCAACCTAAGACCTTCCTGTGAGAGGAAGAATTGAGATAAAGATACTCAGAGCTTATGTGGACTGATTATTCCAAAACATTTACTAAGTACAAGGCATTGTCCTAGACTTTATACAAAGACGAAAACAAAATAGTCCTTAGCTTCAAGTAACTTAAGTTCTTGTGGGATATATATTAAGTATAAGTAAACACAAAGTACTTTGAGGAGAGAGAGAGCATTAATAATCAGGGAATACAGAAAAGGATTAATGGAGAAGGTGATGCAAAATAAACCTTGAAGGAAGATTAAGATTCTGAGAACCTCAAGCAATATAAATAGTTGAGGATTTAATATTAATTGGTTTCTTCTTTTTAAAATTGCTTAAGATTTTTTTAGGGAAAGAAAGAAATCTTCAACTCCATCACTGTTGATGACTAGTAGTTCCCAGAAAATTACCACTCACTCGTTTGACATTGCTTGTCAAACAAAGGACTGGGGAAGCTTTTGTAGGCCGCTGGCATTTCCTAATCTGCCTACCCTGCTTGAGAGTTTCAAAGGCCAACACTCCAACTCAGCTTAACCCTTCCTCCATTCCCCATATCCCATGAGCAGCACTGCGTGTTTTAAATAAACACCTCTATCTTGTTCCTTGTGCATATTTTTGCAGAGTCCTAGGATTTAAAGTGGGCATTAAAGGCAACAGAAATCACCTCCAGGGGGATGGCTAACTGTCAAAGTAGTCCTGAAGTCTTAGACTTAATGAGGATGAGATCAGTTAGACACCTCATTGCTAATGTCTTCTGTATGGGGCTTTGGTGACTTTGATCAAAGGGCTCCGAAGAAACTGTGGCCAGTGACTGACAGGACAAACTACAGAAGTCTTTAGTATCATCAAAGACAATACCAAGTAAAGGATTTTTGTTTTAGACCAGATTTCCCATAGAAAAGAAAGTCTTTAAAAAATACATGTAGTGCAGTCATTGGGAGGGAGGGGTTGCAATGTATACATGTATGTTTTCGTCCTTGGTCCACCAGCCTCGATATACATTCCTTTAAGGAGAAGGTCCATGTCTTCTCTTGCATCTTTTCTATCATATCTAGTTCAACAAACACAGGCCACAATAAATACTCAATAAATAATATTGATTGATTAGTGGATTCCCTAGCCTGTTATCTTACAAGCTGATTTCAACCTAATGTAACAAAGAGGTGGAAAGGTCGAAAAGAAGTTATTCTCTTAGGGCAATGTGGCCAGGAGAAAACTGGTTTCATTGAAATAAAATGCAAGAGGCAGTTATATGATTCGGTGAATAGAGCATCAGCCCTAGAGTCAGGAGGAACTGAATTCAAATTCGACCACAGATATTTGATACTCTTGCTAGCTTTGTGACCTTAGGCAAGTCACTTAACCCCAATTGCCTTGCCTTCCCCCTAAAAAAAAAAATCCAAGCACCTGACTTTGTAATTTTAAAAATTATATAACACACAAATGTTAACAACCTATTTCTTAGATGCTCTAATGGATCTTATATTTACTTATGCATTTGCATACCATATCCCACTGTAGATAATACAAGCTCCTTGAGGGCAGGGACTGTTACTATTTATATCGTCAGTGCTTAGCACAGTGCCCCAGCAGCATACCAAGGGCTTAATAAACCGAACTGAATTGCATCTGATTTCATGCTCATGGGTGGGGACTATAGCCCTTCTAAATCTCTCGATGTTCAACATCTCTTATCTGTGTCTTTCCATAAGTCTTTGACAGAAGACCTGCCCATTGCATTGGAGGACTTCCTCTAATTCTCACAGCGTTTCAGGAACACCGGTGCAACATTCGAGCTCTTCGTCAGTTTTTCTCAGTTATTATTCTCACTACATCTGATATCTTTTTCTGGTTAGATAGATAAGTAGACCGACAGAGAGAGAGAGAGAGAGAGAGACATAGATGTACAGATAGATATATAGATAAAGATCTATTTCCTTAATGATATCTTTTATAGTACTTTTCAAGAAACAACAATGCATAAAATAAAACTCCATCACTTTATGCTATTGGACAATAAAAACAGCAAAAATGTGGAATTAAGGGCAATGTGGGACGATGTAACGCAAAGTGAAATACAGAGAACAAGAACAATGACGTATGCAGCGGGGAAGACTATCAAAAGCTCTCAAATCAAGCTGACCTCTGAATAACTCAAAAGCTAATCACGGTCCCTGTACCCGGAGGCAAGGAAGAAATGAGGACAATTCAGTTCCCCGACTTAGCCAAGAGTAAATTCTGGGGACCTTTTATAGAAAGGGTGAATTAGAAGGGCCTGACAGCTTCCTGAGCTGCCCTTTTGTATGTCCACAGACAAGGCTATAAGGTTGACAGACAAGAAATAATATATATGTGACCTTGCCTGGGGCATATATACATATATATATATATATGTATATGTATAAGTATACATATGTATATGTATGTGTGTATGTGTATATGTATGTATGTATGTGTATGTGTATGTGTATGTGTATATGTTGACTAGCCCTGAGCTATACTGACCTGGTGAGTCTCATTCTAAAAGATCTGGGGCACTTACCAAGGTAACAAGAACAACAAAAAAATATGAAACAGATGGCAGCTTGGGAAACAGTACAGTAATCATAGCAGGAGAGGAACAGGGTCTCTGAACCTTGACAGGAATAGATGCTGGGCGGGCCTTCAGTGGCCTAATTATAAGGGAGCTACTGTACTATGCCAAGGAGATGCTGGAAATAAAGCCAAGAAGTGGCCAACCATGGAAGCAGCCATCCACAACATGAATGGACTAACAGGGAGCTTGCTCTTTACTGGTAGTAAGAGTCCTGAGGCCTGAGTAGACCCCCAAGGAAGGTGGGACACATAAGAAGAGGAGGTTGCTGAACTTTCTCAGTGAACTCAAGGCTCTATTGTGGTCTAAATGGTTTGTTGCCGAGGTATCGAATATTACAGCCTCACAGGACATTCAATCTTTTCCCCTACTCCACCCTACTGTATATACTTATACCCTGAACTGACCTCAGCAGAGAAAGCTACAATATCAAAGAGAAAGAACTATTTTCTATCAATTCTCCTTCTGAAGTCTGACAGGTCACCTAGAAGGTGGGGAGCAGTCTACCATCGTTTCTGCAGACCCTAAGAAAATTTAGCATCTAGATTCAGGGACATAAGAATCAGAAGGAAGATGAGCCTTTTCAGAATCTAGATTTAAGACTAGGAGTTCCTAGGCTAGACTATATGAATATATTTCAAAGAATCTGTGAACTTGGATAAAGGAAAACAGTTATATCTTTAGTTCAATATAATTATTTTCCTTTATAAGCCTACTTATTTTATTGGATGCTTTTACATCCATTCCAAGAAGGGGCCCACAGGCTTCAGCAGACTAAGTGCCAAAGGAGTCCTTGACACAGAAAAAGTTAAGAATTTCCCCCCCCACCACTACCAGATCCTTTGGAAGAAGCTCTAAAGAGCCATAAACTTCAGGGCCACTTTGCCTCAGCTGGCCCTATTAGATGGTAACTCATATTTGTAGAGTACTGTAAGGTTTGGAATATCTCCCCTAAGCCTCCCAATAGCCCTGTGTGGTAAGTATTTCCTGATAAGAAAATTGGAGCTCAGAGAAGTTTGCCCACCATTCCACAGCCTGAAATGGGATTTGAACTCAGGGCTTTCTGATTCCACTATCTATCTGCTACAATTGCACTACCTCAGTTATAAAGCACAGCATCTCCATATGCAATCTCAGGGGTCTTTACTCCAAGCTGACACAGCATCTGCACCAAGACTCCTGTACCTCTGCTTGGGCTTACACATGCGTTTTTTCCTTTTCCATTTTCCCAACTCTAAGGAGACCCGGTGGGTGGTGCTCTACGTCTGCCATGACAGCCTGGCAATGGACCATTGACAACAACTAGGTGGTGTAACGCATAAAGCTCTGGGCTTGAAATCAGGAAGACCTGAGCTCAAATTTGGCCTCAGATATTTATTAGCTGTAGGACACTGGGTAAGTCATTTGACTTCTCTCTACCTCAGTTTCCTCAATTGAAAAATGGGGTCATAACAGCACCTACCTTATCTAAAGGAGATAATATTTGTAAAGCACCAGCAGATAGCTGGCACTTCTCCCTTCCCTTCCCCATTGGACTTTATAACTTTCACCAGAGAATTCTGCCCTTATGACATTGGCCAGTATGTCTAATCCCTTGGAGGTATGAGTCTTAGTCAAGGACCCTATGAAGGAACCATGAGGCTTGTTCCCTTAACCTGTGCCAACAGTCTGAATCATATCAATCCCATGGACTATGATGGTCTGCAGATGCCCTGTGGTGCCAGCCCAGCCAGGTTTCTCTGCTGATAATTGCTCTCTTCCTTACTTAAATCCTACTTCCTCTGCCCCAGGTCTGATCGTGTGGCCTAGCCGCTAATCACCTGTACATTTTGGCCCTGCCTGGAGTAGATTATCATAGGATCATATATTTAGAGTTGGAAGGATGTTGATTTTAGGCTGATTAATAGATGAACTATTTACTCTGCATTAGTCAAATCATATTTGGACCATTGTTTCAAGTTTTGGGGGCCACATTTTTTTTTGCTTTTGGAAGGGGGAAAGGCAGGACAATTGGAGCTAAGTGACTTGCACAAGGTTACATAGTTAGTGTTAAGTGTCTGAGGCCGGATTTGAACTCAGGTCCTCCTGGCTCCAGAGCTACTGCTCTAATTCACTGCACTGCCTAGCCACCCCAGGGGGCCATATTTAAAGCAATATATTGATAAGCTAAAGCATATCTGAAAGAAAGCATGATGAAATGATTCAAAGCCATACTATGTGAGATTTGGTCAAAGGGATAGGGGATGACTGGCCCAGGGAAGACAGGACAGGGAAAGGCTATGATAGCTGTCCTTAAGTTGCCATGTGGAAGAGGGAATCGACAGTCTGCTTGACTCTAGTTGCCAAGCTTAATGTCAATGGGTATAAGTTTCAGAGAGGAGGATTTGGACTCCAAAAGGAAGGAAAAATTCCTAATAACTAAGATCTTGGAATTTAGAGCTGGGAATAACTTTAGAAGGTATCCAATTCAACCCTCTCACTCTATAGGTAAAAAGACTGAGGCCTGCAGAGATGAAGTTACTTGCTGTCAGTAACAGGAGTAATTAATGTCAGAGAAAGGATTCAAAACGATTTCCAACTCCAGACCATTCAACTTTCCACTATCACACTCTCTCTCCAAAAGAAGAATATCTTCTCAAGAAGTAGTAAGTTCCCTGTCACCGAAGATCTTCAACCAGAGGTTGGACTCATTAAATGGATAAGGCTTTGGGTTTGATTTTGTCTGGATGACTCATGACGACATTTCCATTTCTAAAATCCTATGATTTCTGTGATTGGGCTGCCCAGGTGTACCTCCATTGCTGAAGACTGGCCAGAGGCAGGGCATGCTTCTATAATAAAGAGCACTGAGCAGCATCAGAGGTACAAGATTGAAATATGAAGTATTAACAACAAATCAAAGTAGCATACCTCCCAGGCATAAGTATATTTCAACAGGTAAATGTCTTAAGTCAAAAGAATTAAGTTCTATGGAATTTCAGGCATGTCATCCCATAAAATACATACATGGGTATTGTGGGGCCTTCTCAGGACTCCCAGAATTACAAAGGAAGACTTGGTGCTTCCAATATGGCAAGGAGTAAAGAACAGTAACCAATGCAATGACATTTAATAAGTGTCTAAGTGTCTGCTCTGTGCATGCATTGCATTGTGCTAGGCACTGAAAATGCAAAGACAAAAATTAAAAATAGCCACTTGTTTATTCCAATGTTGAACATAAACTACCGGGGATTAATCTTTGTTGGGCCATGCCTAGAACACCTGCACAAAGACATTAATATGAGTAGGAAAGAGGCAGGCGGGAGAAAAAGTAGATTTTCATTAATTGAAAAAAATTAAATTTTTAAAAATAAAGTTTCTGGGGCATCCTAAAAAAAAAGGCAGGTGATAGAATAGTGGATCCCAAGAATAGCAAATAGGACAGTTTGACTGTACAAGATAAATCTGGAAAAGTAAGGTGAAGCCAGATTGCTCAAGGATTTAAAAGCCAAACAAAGGAGTTGTTTCTTATGCCAGAGGCAATGAGTCACTGAAAAAACTTGAGCAAGAGAGTGATTCTGTTAGAAAGCTTATGTTGTGTTTCCCATAATCTCACATATATGATTGATATCATATTGTTTGCTTCTCAATGAGGAGTGAGAAGAAGGGAAAAAATTTGGAACTAGAAAATTTCTTAAATGAATGTTGAAAATAAAGAAATAATTTTTAAAAAATAATAACAATAAAAAAGACAGCTTGTATTGGTAGCTGTGCAATGGATGGATTGGTGAGGGAAGGGACTTGAACAGACTAGTAGAATACAGAAATCTAGTTAAAGTAGTACAAGTGGAAAGGACTTGAATTAGGGTGATGGCTATCTCAGATTTCCTATCTATAGAATGGAGATAACAATGGCTCCTACTTCACAGGGTTTTTGTGAGGTTCAAATGAAATAACATATTTATAGCTTTCTACGATTGCATTCAGCAACATGGTCCAGAGAAGGTATATAGTGGGGGTAACTGCGGTCTGGGATAAAGCATGAATTTGAGGGATTCAAGGATAAAGGGCAGTGTGTAGTTGAAACAAGTGAAGAGAAGGGAATAATTAGATGGGACAATGTGAAGGTTGAATAGATAGGACTTGACAACTGATTGGTATGGGATTTGAGAGATAAAGGAGTCAAGGATGACTCCAGTTTTTCAAACCTAAGATGGTGGTCCCCTCAACAGAAATAAGTGATTTGGGAGGATGGGTGTATATGAAGGGAAGATGATTTTTTTTGGATATGTTGAGGTTGAGATGCCTACATGACACTCAGGCAGAGATGTCTGGCAAATACTTGAGGCAATCAATGTAAGTTGTGTGTTTTTTATCCAGAAGTTTGGTTGTGAAAGAAGAGAGAATGATATAGAATGAGAGCTTAAAGGGTAAGAGCTAATAAATGCTTTTGCTGTTTTTGTTTTTGTTTTTTTAAGAATGAGGAAGGTCTAGGTAAGTCTATAGGTAGTGATTAAGGAACAAGTACATAAGAAGAGATTGAAAATTATAGATATGGGATGATTGAAGTAGCAATCTTAGAAGATATAAGAGGGGACTGAATCGAAGGTATGAGTAGAAGAGTAGGTTTTGCTACATGAAAGAGCAGCCCCTTCATCAGAGATTAAAACGGAGGAAAAACTAATGTAACAAAAAAGGTTGATGAAGAGGAGTTTGGAAGTTTAGGAGAGGGGAGAAAAGGAAGCTCATGATCAATGGTCTCTATTTTCTCTTCTTAAAAGTTTATTTTTTTCAATTAATAAACACTTTTTAAAAAATTAATCTGTCCCTCTCACTTCCCCTTCTACCCACCATCAAAGAAATGAAAAACAAAAATGAAGTCTTTAATACATAATAGCACAGTGCAGCAAAACATTTCCATGTTAACCATGTCTGAAAATTTATATTTCTTTCTGAATTTTAAGTTTATCAAGAGATGAGTTACAAGTTTCATCTTCATTCTTATGGACTCAGGTTTACCATTTCATTGATTAGAGTTCTAAAGTATTTCAAAGTTTTTTTCCCTACAATGTTATTCCCATTATATAAGTTGAATCTCGTGTTCTGCTCACCTCACTCTGCGTCGTTTCATACAGGTCTTCCCAGATTTCTCTGAAACTGTCTATTTCATAATTTCTTCTGGCCCAATAATATTCTATTATATGTATATATCACAATTCCCCAATAGGAGAACACTGCTTTGGTTTCTAATTTTTAGCTACCATGAAAAAAGCTGTTGCAAATAATTTCATACCTATAAATCCTTTTCTTCTTTTATTATTTGGGGTATAATAGACTCTTTTCTCAACAAAGTAGATGAGATCCTCTTAACAGAGAGGAATGATGGTGATATAAGAAGCTTGAAGAGAGAAGAAAAAGGCTAGGACAGTAACCATAGCGAGTATTGTAGAGAATCAAAAGGAGTGTTGTGCATCAGAGAGGATCCAGTTGAAATACGTGTTCGATAAGTGGTTCTAGACTTTTAACTTGAAGTCAGGAAAATATAAATGCAAAGCCTACTTCAGATACTACCTGTATGACTATGGGCACTTAACCACTATCTGTCTCAGATTTCCTATCTATAGAATGGAGATAACAATGGCTCCTACTTCACAGGGTTCTTGTGAGGTTCAAATGAGATAACATATCTATGGCTTTCTACTATTGCATTCAGCAGCATGGTCCAGAGAAGGTATATAGTGGGAGTAACTGAGGTCTGGGATAGGCATGAATTTGAGGGATTCCAGGATAAAGGGCAGTGTGTAGTTGAGCAGGTTAACTATAGGATTAAGATTGTAAAGAGAGCAATAGGCTAGAGTGATTGAAGGTTGGTGAAGATGAAAAATAGGTTTAGAAGTGACTCAAATGGAAACATGGAAGGACAAGAGGTTATGGAAAATACAGAGAAAAAGACAGACAGACACAAAGACAGAGGCACAGACAGATAGAGAAGAGAGTGTGTGAGAGAAAGAAAAAGAGAATGCGTGAGAGAGAAGAGAATGTGTGAAAGAGAAAAAGAGGGGGAGGAGCCAAGATGGCAGCGTAGAAGCAGCAAAGTCCCACAGCTCCCACACTGCCACCCTAAACACCCATAAAATTATGAGCCCAGACAAAGTCTAGGACTCTCAGACTCACACACAAATACAGAAAACACATCTCTCGCTGAAGGCAGCTCAGCAGCAGAGGCTCAGCGCAGCGGATGGGAGCAGAGGCTGACCCAGACTGAAGCCGAGACCACGGCCCTGCTCAGGGCGGTGGGAAGGAGCCGGCCTGAGCAGAGCCGAGCTGCACCGCAGCCAGTCTTCCAAGGTTCTATAGTCTCCAGCACCTCCACATCTGCCAAGGTGTGAGGAACAGGACAGGAAAGGAGCAGCTAGCACTGCAGCAGAGATCGGCCCAGCCCAAAACCACAGCCGTGGCCACGCCAGGCCCCAGGGTGGCCAGGAGAAGCTGAGCCTCCCAAGCCACAGCTTGAGTTTACTTCAAAGGAGATCTAAAGCACCTGCCTGAGGGGATCTTAAAATCCCAGTCAGAGACAGTTAGTGAAAGTGAAACTTTGAAAATTAATTTGGGAGAGGTAAAGCAGTTCGCCAATCTGCCCCCGGGGCAAGGAAGCAGTGGGGGAAGGGAACTGCTGGAACTGGTGGAGGCCCCCACCAGGCTGCTTCAGAGCCCCTAGCCTGCTGACTCCGCAGGGGGGCTGAATCGATTGATCAGGGCCAAGTGCTCTTGCGTTGAGTGGCCTGGATCCAGATCGTAGTCTTGGGTGGTGGTCCTGGGGGGCGCTTTCAGCAAGCCAAAGCTGGGGGGACTTGCAACACCCCCCTAATAGCTCCAGCAGCTGGGAAAACCCCAGTGATTTGGAACAGAGCTTCCCCCACCCCCAAGCAGAGTTTCACAGAGCTAAAAAAAAAACCAACCAATTAATTGACTGGCTAACATGAGGAAAAGGAAGCAAAATAAGAACAGCAATAAAACTCTAGAA
>CM053593.1:111319508-111346835 GCA_028646575.1 Pseudocheirus occidentalis
TAAAAAGCCAACTTCAGTGCGAAGGCTGAGATTGCTTCTTTCTCACCAGATCAGAAATTCTCAGGGCAGTCTTTGCAAGAGCACAACGAAGATCATCTTCCACAAGTCTACTTCTGTATTTAGATGTGATAACCAACAAGCTGGAAAAACCCTGTTTCACAAAGATATGTTGTTAGAAATGGAAGAAGGTGCAACACAGTCTCAGACAGAACAGGATATGACTGCAAACACTTGATCCAGAATTTTGTAACTGGCATTGTAGAGAAATCATTTCTCACTGCATCGCTGTTAATAAGTTAAATATAGAACTCCTCCTGTGCTATCTCAGGAACATCTTCAACTCTGATTGTGAATGGGCTTCTGGCAAGTGCAAATGGGGTATCAGGTAGATTTGGAAAGTACGATGAAACTTTGTCTGCAAGCATGTGCAAGTGTTCTTTCACAGAAATTCTCATCATAATCCTTTTGTCTGGCTCAACGTCATGTTCCTCAAAGAAAGCAGAGAAGGTAGGCAACATGGAAATTTTATTTTCATCCAATTTTTTTTGCCAAAACTGAAGTTTCATTTGGAATGATCAGATCTTTTCAGACAAATTGAGGCATGTTGCATTTGGTCCTTGCAGTGATCAATTTAACTCATTCAAAGTAGCAAAGATGTCAACCAAGTAAGCTATTTTCTGCAGTTCACTTTTATTGCTGAAAAGTACTTTGAACTGCGGTCTTGCTTTCTGATTAAAAACCGTTTTGAGTTCACCACAAAGATCAAAAACACATTTTAAAACTTATGCTCTTGACAACCATATCACTTCAGTGTGAAACAGCAGAGCAGCATTCAGTGCATCCAACTCGCTGCACAGTTGCAAAGTCAACTGTTTAAAGTGGTAGCCTTTATGAAATTGACAGAACTTACGATGCTTTTCATTACTTCTTGTAACTCTTGTGGCAATGTCTTCATTGCTAACATTTGCCGATGAATCATACATTGAGTTCCAATGACTTTTGGTGACTCATTCAGTACCAAACGTTGAAATCTAGATTGACATTCTAGTATTGCTGGAGCACCATCTGTGCAAACACCACAAACCTTTTCCCAAGAGATCTTACACTCTTTCAGAAATGAATCAACTGTGTCAAATACATCACGTGCAGTAGTTGTCGTTTCAAGAGGTTTGCAAAAAAGAAACTCATCTCTAACGTCGCCATCATTAACATACCTCACATAAACCAGTAACTGTGAACAGTTTGCAATGTCTACAGATTTATCAAGCTAGATACTAAATATTGGAAGTGGAGAAGATTTAATTTCCTGGATTACCTGATCAAGAATATCAGCAGACATGTCATCTACTCTTGTGCGGACAGTGTCATTAGATAAGGAAACTGCACTCAATTTCGTAACAAATTCATCTCTGATCATAACTCGAACAATGTCTTTGGCCGCTGGCAACAGCAAATCCTCAGCAATAGTGTGAGGTTTCATAGCTCTGGTGATTCTAAGTGCCACCAAATATGAAGCTTCAATGGCTGCTATGTTTTGTTTGTGGTACTTGCCACCAATGTCAAGTCTGGCCTCTTGAGTCCATCAGCTTTGCTTCTAAAACAGTTGGTATCCTTGCCGGCAAAGCTCGGATGCTTGCGATCAAAATGGCATTTTAGTTTGTTCAGCTTCATAGATTCGGCTGGTAAAACTTCACAACAAATAACACGTTGCAGTTTCTCAGTTCCTGCTGTAATTATTGAGGTAAGATCATTCTGTAAAAAATCCTTACTCTATTTTCTTTCCTTAACGTTCTTCTCTACACGATCCATTGTCATGGGATGGTTTGCTAATGAAAATAACATATAACAATAACTTTAATAATTCAAAAGATGATACATGGCATAATTCAGTCAATACAGCTCGTTAAAGTTTCCTATGATTTACCTGTGTTATTTTTTACATACCTGTTACTATCACAAGGGGGCAGTATTCACATCAATCACAGCTGAATATAAAAAGACTGATCAGCATCCATATTAAGTTCCTATGGTATAGACACACTTTTTTTCTACAGTAGTTGATGATTTTACAATACAAGATTTTACATTTACCCAGCAATTATAATTCATGACGTGTCGTTTTACCTCCAATACTGCTGCTTTCAACACAGTAGCTGCTTTTAACAGAGTAGCTGCTTTCAACACAAAAGCTGCTCTCTACACATGTGTGACTGGTCTGCATAAGTACATTATGGCACCAACCCTGTCACATATACCTGTGTTTGTATGTGGTGTGTGTGATGGAGTTGGTGCAATGAGGTCATCACACCGGGTACTCATATGTGGGTGTCTCTGCATGTGGGCGGACCCACTTGGAGACAGAGGAACAGTGTCTTGGTTCCTAAGACCATGGGAAATATGTGTTTTCCAATAGTCTTAGGCAACCCCTGTAAAAGGGTCATTAGTCCCTCAAAGGGGTCACGAGCCACAGGTTGAGAACTGCTGCTCTACATGAACTGGTACAGAGTAAAGTAAGTAAAGTCAAGAAAACAATATATACAATAACTATGATATCATAAATGTGGAAAAAGAACACACTAAAAAATCAAAAGTGAATTAACAAAATAATAAAGGTCAAGCACAATCCTGGGCCATATGAGCAAACAAATGAAGAATCAGACATTTTAATCTGATCCCCACAACTGATCTCAAACTTCTCCAAATCTGAAATTATATGCTAAGATAAAACAACGTAAGCTTTCTCTGTGGTGTAGGATACCTTTTAAAAAAAAAACCTGAAACCTGTGAATTACTGCTTACCCAATACCAGCACAGAGAAACCTTAAAAAAAATCATTAAAAATCATCTACCTAAAATAACAAACAAATATCTTGTATAATGGGTATACCAGAAGTTTTGCTAACAAATACAGGTATAAAGCATCAAGATGCCCACTCTCCCGACTATTTTCTTATTTACTTCTATAAATGCTAGTAACAACAATAAAAAATAGAAATAAACTAATGAAATAAATATTAATAAAGAAGTGCTAAGACGATCCTTGTTCCCTGACATGACAGTCTATTTGGAAAGTCCTAAGGAATCAGATGACACTAATTAATAGCTTAACAAAATGGCAGGCTACAAAATAAATCCTTAAAAAAAAAAGTCAAGCATAACCTGAATGAAGAGATAGGAAATGTCACCCATAACCCATCCATTCCTAGAGGCAGGAGGTACAGAGGCACTAGCACATTTTCTAATTTTTAACTGTTATCAACAGTTATGCTGATTTTTTTATCCTCTTTTTTTTTTAAATACTTTTTAAGAGACAACTCTTTGTTATATGGAAGAGCTCTCTGGGAGAGAAAGGAGGAGAGATACTTGGGATAAATATGATAAACGTAAAAACAAGACACAAATATAATTTTTTTTTAATCTGTGACTGAGGAGGAAAAAAGGTAAATCATAGTTCTGCTACTAACTAGCTCTGTGATCTTGGACAAGATCACTTACCCTCACTGGGTCCCAATTTCTCCATTACATTAGATTTTTAACCTTTTTCATGACTTAGGCACAAAAAGTCACTTTTGGCAATATGGGGAAGCCTAGTAACCCTTTCCCTGAATATAGTTTTCAAATGCATAATTAAAATTGAGTTATATTGAAATAGTTATCAAAAAAATTGTTTTAACTTTTTGACCTCAAGTCAAGAATCCCTAAAATAATAAGATAATGTCTAAAGTCTTTCCTAGCATTAAAATCATAGTTGAGTCATAAATATGTGATACTAACAAGTTTCAAAAAAGTTCAGGAAGGACAGGGAATAATAAGAACTAGAGTAGTCAGGGAAGTCTCAAAGTAAGAGATGGAGATTAGGCTGAAAACTGGTTTTGAATAAGTAAGATTTATATATGCAGAAGATAAAAGAAAGAACATTCAAACATAACCAAAGGGACAGAGATGGTGTGTTTATATAACAATAAGATACTGTTCTAACTACAGTTTGGCACATATTAGGTTATAATAGTGAGATCTTTAAAGCTCAGGCATTGACACAGAAACAAAAGATGAAGGTTAATGAGCAGCACAATGATATAAAAATTGCTTTAAAGAAGAATTATGCAGTGACTAGGTGGTGCAGTGAATAGAGCACTGGCCCTGGAGTCAAGAGGACCTGAGTTCAAATCCAACCTCAGACACGGAACACTTACTAGCTGTGTGACCTTGGGCAAGTCACTTAATCCCAACTGCCCTGCTCTCCCCCCTCCAAAAAAGCAAAAAAGAAAAAGAATTATCTAACAATTGTTCCAAACAGACTGGAAAGAGTACAGCTTAGACCCTGGTTTCAGCTAGAAAGGTGGTACAATCAAACAGGAATGAAGCATGAGATGCTGGACTAGGGTAAGACAAGTTGCCCTTAAAGCCATAATTGGCAAGGTAACAACTGGGGATTTACCCCAAAGTGCTATGTTTAGAAGGCTCTGACAGTACCTGCAGTTCTTCAACAGTAAAGAAACAAAAGAATAAGGAAAAAAAATAGTTAAAAAAGCAATCTACTAGGTGGCTTGACAATAAGAGATTTCTGCACTCATGGTTTCTTCTCCATTAGCAGCCTCAGTGCTATATCTTAGAATCTCTATTTCCTTCCCATGGAGTTTTGTGCTGCCTTCTCACCACCCTCAAAGTCTATGCTTGCTTGTCTAAGATCCAAAATTTCCTAGCAACACCTTTGAATGCAGAAGACGAGACGGGATACATGGGAGATTCCATAAGAAATAACAAGTGACTTGGCAATTGAATCAATAGTGAGACAAATGAAAACAGCTTACACTTTAGGCAGGGTTAAGTTGAAGAAAACTGAGTACAGTAATAGGGACTAGGAAGTTGAAAGTTGAAGTTTGGAGAGAAGACAAATTCAATTCTGAATGTGTAAAAAGTTTGCTGTAGATAGTAAGGCAGCCAAGGGAGAATATTTCCATATCAACAAAGTAGATTCTCTAAGTATATGAGTTTCCCATGCTTTGCCAAGGAATTCCCTGAGAAATTTCCTTTGTGAAAACACATAATTTCAAATTTGAAATTAGGATACAATTTTTAAGTGATTACATCCTTCTCAGTCTTTGTTCTGGTACTTTGAGATGTATGATAAAATGACAAACAATATTTTAATTTATCCACATACAGTCAATAGGTGATTTTCAAAAATGTTATCAGACATCCACAGAATCTTCGTATCTTACCTCCCCAAAAGCTCCTCTACCAATCACCTTTAATATTTCGAAGTCTTCTTTATGTAACCGCATCTGTTTCACTTTAGAAGTGAATGGTTTGGCTGTAAGAAAAGAACATCATCAATTACTTTTAAAAAGAAGATGAAAAATTATATATAAAGTATAATTTTTTACACTATGTTAACATGCTAAAAGTTCAAACAATCATTAGCAGACCCTTAAAAGTTCTCATTAAAATTTAAAGAGGAAGTGATTTTAATTACCAAAACCAAAGTTTATTTTTTATTTCTTACACAGTTATGTCATTTGGGGAACATATAAAGACATGCATCTTAAAATGTTTTTAAATATCTCTGCAGCCCAATGTGGCTATGTAATAAAATTGTCGATTTATTTCCATGTTAATAGTACATACTTCAACTTTAATATATTTCTTGTGTTAGTCCTAGAAAGAGAAACAAGATTTCTAAAACTAGTTCAAACAGATAAAGCAATTTCAACTATTTCATTAGAATTTTAAATGATAAAATATATCATATCACTCTTAGTAATATGACAAAAATGTTTTCAGTTATTCTGTTAGCACAGAAAACACACATTATTGACTAAAGGCAAACCACAAGAGAAAAAGGAATGAACTAAATAAAACATGAGGCTATTAATCATAATAAAAAAAATCACTGTCAGCAATAGGCTGTCTGACACTGAAGATAGCTGGAAGGAGAGCTGGAGCCATATTTTCTTAAACTGACACTTAAAATACTTTTAATACTCTAAAATTTCTGACATTGAATTACTTTCTGAGAGGTAAGTTAATAAGTTTCAAGTACAGAAAGAAATCTAACATTAAAATTTTTATTTTATATTTCAGTTTATTCCTATTAATATCCAAAAAACAAGAAAATAATTTTAAAATTTTAAAAAAATTTTAAAACCCAGAGGTTTCACATATGATTAACTCCTACACAAGAATCAGCATTAAGGCAAGAGAATGAATAAATTTTTAAAAATCAATTACTTTATTATCCAGATTTTATTCCATTATAAAAATGCTATTCTTCTGAAAACTAATTATAACCAGACAGACTGGGAGGTCTGTCAGGTTTTCATAGTAGTAGCTTCCAAAAGAAAACATTCCTAATTTCCAAAAATTCTTTAAACTGAGAAGCTCAAGCTAGATTTGTGCCTGGATGAAAATATCACATTTTAAAATCAGAGATTCGGGTAAATTGTACTTTAAAAGTATTTTTTAAATTATAAGATAATGGAATTTAGTTGTCAATTTACATATTTATCTCAGAACCTTCTGAATTGAGGAGGGGGGTTGATGTTGAGGGAATTTCAGGTACACAACTGGAGAGAAGAAGGAGCTTAGGACACATGGCTGGAATTTTCTCAGTAAAGAAGGTAGACAATTTGCTGGAAGCAAAGAAGTATTTTAACTGGAGAAGAAAGAAAAAAAGGTTTGGAACGGACAGTGTGCAATAGAAAGTAAATCAGGGAAGAAGGAAAGGATTTCTGAATGCAGTGATGGCCCAGAACATTTATAGTGGATCCTAGTCAACAAAATCATGGGACTTCTTCTATTCACACTCAGCAACACCTGATGAGAAGTAAAGAATGTAGATATCAGGAGCAAGCTAGGACTGAGGTTTGGTAGAGAAGAATGATGAAAAGACAAGGAGGCAAGGGAAGCTGGCATAAAATTGAACTGATTTAACTATAGGTCAAGATCATAAAGAGAGGCCACAGGAGAGATGATGGTGATATACTAGCAAAGAAGGGAGGGTGGTACTACAGGATATCACAACAATGACCAAAGGAGTAAGATACAAAAAGGGAGGGGAAGATACGAGATTATATAAATAGAGAACTACAGAGTGTGTGTGGGGTGGGGTGAGGTCCTGAACAGTTATCAGTAATAATAAGATAAAATCTGTATGAGGTAGAGTAAAAGTACAGATCAGAAGAGATAAGTAGCTAATGGAAGAAAGGCAGCTTATGATATATGAGAGGAGGGATGTGATTTGACCCCTCCACAACTATACTGTTAGTGGAGTCACAAAAAACTCAGAATTTATTTTATTATTTATTTTATTTAACTGACTGTATAAATATGGCTACCCCCTGACCCCCTTATGCTGTACAAATACCACTCCAACTGAGTAGGAGACACCAACAGTGGCTGAGAAAACAAATTAGCCACCTTCCAGAAAACGAGAGTTGCTTATGGAATGAAGGGGATGAAAAATCACTAATATTCTCCTCAGAGTCCTAGGTTAACTGCCTTCTCCACATCCTGGGGTGTCAGTTTAAGAAAATATGGCTCCAGCTCTCCTTCCAGCTATTTTCAGTGATAGACAGCCTATTACTGACAATGAACTTGAGTCTGTTGACTTACTGATGAATAATGTCAGTTGGACAAGTTCTCTCACATTAATTATTCCAGTCACCACCTCACCATTATGAATTCCTGTTTCAATTCACAAGGAAACTATCTTCTCTAAAAACAGATATTTTAAGTTCTTAAAAAAAGACATTTAAAACAAATTGCTTATGATAAACAAAAACCTGTTATTTTCTATGGACTGGAAGACTGCTATAAATGAAAATGAGCATTTATTACCATACAATTATAGCATCTTCAAGTTTATAGAATCACAGACCTAAAGTAGAGCTGAAGAAGAACTCAGAGACAATCTAATCCACCTCTTTCATTTTAGAGATAAAGAAATCGTAAAGGGTATTCAGAAGCAACATAGTCTAACCTGTACCTGAAAAAATTATCCTTCCATAATACTGTTGACAAGTGATCACCCAAGGAAACCTCCTAAGACAGAAAATTAAGAGTTAACAGTACAGTCCAGCTTTCTCAGACAACTATTCCTCCCAAAAAAAGATCTAGGAAAACTATCAGACCAAGTAGGAAATCAAATGAGAAACCACAGTGGATCATTATGCCAGCCGAAGATAGTGAAGTCTGCCCACAAGCAGGTGACTAGGGTAGAAAATCTGAGACATAGGTGGGCCTGCAACTAACTCTATGGCTCTAATCCCAAAGGAGGATCAAGGGCCTGAAATGGCTGTGGATGTAGAGTTTTGTTGTTCTGACACCAGAATGAGATCAGAGTCTCAGAAATAGAGGTGAGTGATTTACAGTATCTGTTGTGGACAGGGGGATGGGGTGAGAAAAAAGGTGCCTACAGCTCTTCTGCAAAGTCTTCCTGCTAGCTGACAGAGACTAGCAACTGTCTAAGAAAGCTCCCTACCCAAGGGCAAGTCTGTAGTTGTGCTGAAATCCAAATGGGGAACCATCCCTACTAAACTCAGACTAGAAAGGGAGGGATTTTGGAAATAATGAAATTTTGCAAATTCCCAGTCTGAGTTTTTCCTGAGATTCTTACAGAACACAGCATTTAACACCCAAAGAATTTAACAGCAGGATCACACAAGGCTTTAATTTCCTCCCAAAACACTCAGGGTTCTGCCCTAAAACTCCAATTTAGAAGAATGAATAAATTTTAAAAACAATGAAAAAGAGCTATTAAATAAGGATAACCAGTCACAAATTCAATAAAAATTTCTTGGAGAAATGAAGAGTTATGGTTTAAGAGTTCTAATTATAAGTAAAATGAGAATTTTAGAGGCAAGAATATGAAAAGAAATTAGAACTATGAAAAAAGGCTTGGAAAAATTAACAGGTTAGTATTAGCTGTACAAAAGCTTAAGTAACAGACTTCCTAAAAATTAGAACAGGCCAAATGGAAACTGATGACTCCAAAAAACTAAAAGAAATATTTAAAACAAAGTCAAAAGACTGAAAAAAAACCAGAAGAAAATGAAAAAAAAATCATCTCTAAAAGAATGACCCAGAAAAGAGATCAAGGAGAGATAATTTAAGAATCACAGGATTACCTTAAAGTCATGGTCCTAAAAAGGTCCCAGATATGATCTCAAGAAATCAGGAAAGAAAGCTGTGCAAAAATATTAAGAGAGTAAAATGAAAATAGAATATACCTTTTAAAAGCCTCAAAATGAAAATTCCCCTAGAACATAATAGCAAAAATCCAGAACTTCCAGAACAAAAAGAGGTGCCAAAAAGAAAGTAAGTACCAAGGAGCAATATAGTCAGGATCATACAAGATAAAAGGAGTGGAGAGACTATAAAACAATAATCCAAAAGGCAAAAATATATAGGCTTATGTTCAAGAATAATTCACCCAGGGTGGAGCCAAGATGGTGGAGTAGAAACAGGACTTCCACTCAGCTCCAGCTTCCACCTCCTCCAATACATGTAGAAAATGACTCTAAACAAACTTTAAAACTACAGAACCCACAAAGTGACAGAGAGAAACAAATCTCCCACTGAAGGAAGCCTGGAAGCCCAGCCCAAAGGGTCCATCACAGCTCACTGGGAGCCAAGCACAGTCCCAAGTGAGCCATGGTTTTTAGCCCCAGGCTGGCCCCAACCAGAGGCAGCTGGAGCTGATTTCACAAGAGTAAATCACCAGCAGCTGTAGCAGTTTCCAGACTTCTCAATCCACAAATGTCAAAGACAAAGTAAAGGTCAGTGTGGAACTTTGTTTGAACAGAGGGAGCATGGTCCAGCTGCTACCCCCAGAGCAAGAAGCAGAGGAGCCATGTAGCTGCAGCCGCTGCCACATGGCTGCTTCCAGACCTCATGGACTGTAGATTGTAGGGGGACCAAGTGACCATTCACAGGGTTAACTGCTCTTGCTTTGACCTGCTTGGGTGTGTGACCAGTGAGCCAGAGCTTGTGGGGGCTGTAGAGAGGGTGCCCATCTAATAGCTCCGGGAGCTGCAAAAACCCCAGTGATCTGGGACACAGCTCTCTCTCTCTACTTTGGAAGCAGAGTTCTACCGTGGCAAAGAGCTCAAACATTAAGTAATGGGGTGGCAATATGAGAAAGCAGAGGAAGCACAAACATACCATACAATCCTTTTGGGGGGACAAAAAGGATCAAGGCATGGAGGCAGGAAGAAGACAGTGAAGTCAGAACTCCTGTATCAAAAGCCTCCAAGAAAAATACGAACTGTTACAGGCCATGGAGGAGCTCAAGAAGGATTTTGAAAATCAAGTAAGAGAAGTAGAGGAAAAACTGGGAAAAGAAATGAGAATTATGCAAGAAAATCATGAAGAGAGAGTCAACAGCCTGCTAATGGAGACCCAAAAAAATACTGAAGAAAATAACACCTTAAAAAATAGACTAACTCAAATGACAAAAGAAACCCAAAAAGCCAATGAAGAAAAGGATGCTTTAAAAAGCCAAATTTGCCAGATGGTAAAGGCATTTCAAAAACCCAATGAAAAGAATAACTCCTTTAAAATTATACTGGAGCAACTGGAAGATAATGACTTTAAGAGAAATTGAGATACTATAACACAGATCCAAACAACTGAAAAAATAGAAGGCAATGTAAAGTATCTCACTGGAAAAACCACTGACCTGGAAAACAGATCCAGGAGAAATAATTTAAAAATTATTGGTCCACCTGAAAGCCATGATCAAAAAAAGAATCTAGACATCATCTTTCAAGAAATTATTAAGTAAAATTGCCCTGATATTCTAGAACCAGAGGGCAAAATAGAAATTGAAAGAATTCACCTACCACCTCTTGAAAAAGATCCCAAAAAGAAAACTCCTAGGAATATTATAGGCAAATTCCAGAGCTCCCAGGTCAAGGAGAAAATATTACAAGCAGACAAGAAGAAACAATTTGAGTATTGTGGAAATACAATCAGGATAACACAAGACCTGGTAGCTTCTACATTAAGGGACTGAAGGGCATGGAATATGATATTCTGGAGTTCAAAGGAGCTAGGACTAAAACCAAGAATCATCTACCCAGCAAAACTGAGTATAATACTACAGGGGAAAATATGGTCATTCAATGAAATACAGGACTTTCAAGCATTCTTGATGAAAAAACCTGAGATAAACAGAAAATTTGACTTTCAAATTCAAGAAGCAAGAGAAGCATGAGAACGTAAACAGGAAAAATAAATCATAAGGAACTTATTAAAGTTCTACTATTTACATTCTTACAGGGAAAAATGATCATTGTTAACTCATAAGACTTTTCTCAGTATGAGGATAGCTGAATGGAACATATATGTGAGTGTGTTTATATACACACTCACATATATGTGTGTATATATATGTATGTTCATGTATACATAGACAGAGAGCACGGGATGAGTTTAATATGAAGGGATGATGTCTAAAAAATAAAATTAAGAGGTGAGAGAGGAATTTATTGGGAGGAGAAAGGGAGAGATAGATTAGGGTAAATTATCTCATATAAATGAGGCAAGAGAAAACTGTTACTATTACAATGGAGGGGAAGAGCAGGAAGGTGAAAGGGAATGGGAAAATTTGATTCTCATTGAATTTGGCCTATGGAGAGAATAACATACACACTCAATTGGTATCTTACCCACAGGAAAATAGGTGGTAGGGGATAAGAAGGGGGAAGACAGAAGGGAGGGCAGACTCGGGAAGAGGGTAGTTAGAAGCAAACATTTTTGAAAAGAGATAGGGACAAAGGAGGAAATAGAATAAGTGAGGGGTGAGATAGGATGGAGGGAAATATAGTTAGTCTTCCACAATATAACTACTATGGAAATGATTTGGGTAACTACACATGTATAATCTGTATTGAATTGCTTATCTTCCTAGTGGGGGTGGGTGAGGAGGGAAGAAAGGGAAAAAAATCTGGAACTCAGTGTTTTAAAAACAAATGTTTAAAAATTGGGGTTTTTTACATGCAACTGGGAAATAAGATATACAGGTACAGGTAGAGACCCAGAAAGTTAGGGCAGTAAAGGGGGAGGATACAACAGAGAACAGATTGAGGGAAGAGGTATTCAGTAGGCTTGCTATTTGGGGGGGTGGGCGGTATGGGAAAGACGGGGAGAGAAAAAACTGTAACTCAAAATCTTGTGAAAATGAATGTTAAAAATTAAAACTAAATAATTTTTAAAAATCATTTTAAAAAGAATAATTCACCCAGCAAAACTAAGTATAATACCACTGATAACTGGAGGGACATGAACCTTCAATGAAACACAAGCATACACAAGCACACCTCAGGAAGAGGCCAAAGTTGAGCAAAAAAGTTTGAAATACAAAGGAATTAAAAGAAATATAAAAAAGTAAATACAATTATAAAAGGATTACATTCTAATAGGCAAAGGTGATACAAGTATCCAAATGATAATGTTATTTAGAGGCCACAGAAGTTAAATAAGACTGAGGGTCTTGGGAATGGTTTTGTTACATTTTGGTGATTTAAAAGGAGAGAAAAAATAATGAACTAGGGACAAAAGTGGTTAAAAAGTAAAGAAACATAAAGTACATAACAAAGGCTGAGTATAAGGATCCATAAGGAAAAACTGTTTACTTTTTATATATATATAAAATGTATATGATACAAAGGAATTAGATGGGGGAGAAGGGCTGGTAGTTCTAGTAACCTGCTTTCATTGGGAATGGGTTTAACAGGGAATAATACATATATATTTAAAAGACTATAAAAATCTTCTAAATCCAGAAGAAATAAAATGGCAGGGGCACAGGGAGGGGGGACAGGACAAGGGAGAGATCTTTAGAGGGGAGGGCAAGGGAATAGGTAAATGTGGGTATAGAAGGGTGTTTAGATTTATGAGAATGGGAAGATGGAAAAGGATCCTTGGAGGGAAGTAGGCAAGTCACAGGGCAAGGAATAGAAGAGGCAGGAGGATAGGAAACAAGAAATATGCACATACACAAAAACAAAGATCAGGAGTAGAACAGGTTTGGTAAAGTATATGCCTACACATGTATGTTTATATGGATATGTGTATGTATATATCTACCGCTATGGAGAAACATATCTAAACTTTAATGTAGCCTTCTGGGGAAGCTTGGGGGGGGGGGAAAGAAAGAACAAAGTAAAAAAGTACACAACAGAGAACAAAAGAAAACTCACAAGGAAGCAAAGAAAAGATGGACAATTCTCAACACAAGTATTATTTATCATATAGGCTTTCTTGAAATGAAATTTATTGTTACATATTTTGAATCCTCTCTATTGTGTGCTCTGCTATGCACACAACATGCTTTTTTCTTTCTAATTTTGTACTTAAGTTCCAATATTTAAGTTTATGATGTGTTTTTCTTTTCTCTATTCTGTATTTATGTTCTGGCGTTTAAGTCTAAAATAAAATTTTTTGGGGAAAAAAGTAAAGCAACATAGTATCTCACATAATCAGAGTGCACAAGTAGATTATACAAACAAGGAGGAACGGGTGCTGGAAGCAGTCATCATATGAACCTCACACTCTGAAGTTCTGCCAAAGGACGGTAGAATACACAATGAAATTAGTACTAATCTCATCAGCTCCTATGGATTCAATTACCATCTCTGGGCAGATGCTTCTTAAATCTGTTTTATTCAGCCCTAACTTCTCTGCTGGACCTGCAGTTTTATATCACCAACTGTCTACTGAACATCTTAAACAGGATGTCCCTAATACATTTAAGCTCAACATATCCCCCCAAAAGAAATCCTCCCCTCTTCCTGATGTTAATATAACTATCAAGCACTGCTATCCTCTCAGTCACCAATGTTTGCAAACCAGGTGTCACCTTTGATTCCTCACTATCTCATACCACACTTACAAATTCAATCTATTGGTAAGGCCTGTTGATTTTACCTTCATAACATCTTTTTCATATTGTAACAGCAACCAGTTTTAGCAGATACTTAGCACTTAGTAACTTAGGGCTAAGTATGGAAGGTGTGAATTCTGTCCTACTGCTGAGAATGTGTGAACTCCCCTGTTGACTTAGAAGAAGGTTATTGGCTGAGACAGGAGGCCAGTGTGTGTATATAAGCAAGAATTCCAGAGACAGAGAGACAGAATTGGAATTTTGCTACTGGTGGAGGAATAATGTAGAGACTGAAGCCAGCTGAGAAAGAAAAAAAGAGAGAAAAAGAGAGAGAGAGAGAGACAGAGAGACAGAGAGACAGAGAGAGAGAGTGAGAGATTCTCTCCCAGCATCTGGAAGCTGACTGAGAATTGAGATGCAGTTTTCCTGAGACCAAAATCAGGTGAAGGTCACCTGGAAGGCTGAGAAGGGTTGCCTGGAAGGCCTATATTCCTTCTCGGTCCTAGGGCCAGCTGAACTGCTGGAAGACTGAAGAACCATGACCAGGATAAGACTTTGTCCGTGGCCTGGCTGATCCTTGAGTTCCAGGCAAGAGAAATGGTGAAGGAGATGTGCTGGGCCCTGTGAACTTTGGTGTGTTCCAGGGGCTTCCCTGAGGACTAGACAAGGACCTGAGAGCTGTCTACCTCTGAGGACTGGATAAAGACCTGGGAGCTGTCTGCTTCTGAATCCAGGTGACTATTTGGTGGATTCAGGAAGGAGCTGGGACCATGGAAGGGGATCCAGGGAATCAGAGAGACGACTGTGAGTCAAAATGAAGAAAAGGCCTCCCCTTGGATGAAACTGAAGTTTGCTGGACACCAAGGGGTGGAGGGTTTGCGTGGTTTTCTAATGACTGTATTTAGTCATTAATGATATTTAGTAATTGTGAATCCTGATTAGTGACTGATTGAGTTGATGTATGATTGCCCCATGAGTGGAAGATTAATGACTGTATTATGAATTGACTGAATGATTAAGTATTAATTACTGTATTGTGAACTGATTGAATGATTAAGTATTGATTACTGTATTATGAATTGATTGAATACTTTGTTCTAAATATTGTGGCCACGATAGTAAAAACTGTGTGACCATTCTAATGTTAAGCTGTTGTGAATATTGTACTGAACCTTGATTTGTTGTGAATATTATATTGTGATATACTGTGAATGTTTGCCTTGATTTGTAATGGAATAAATGGAGTGTTCACTATACTGTGTAATCCGAACCTTACAAGCTGTTCACAGTAGCATTCTTTTGGGAATCTGCTGGTGCATGGCATTATACACATGCCCCCTTCTTTCCTCTAACACTATCACCAAATTATAGCAGGCCTTCATCATCTCATGCTTAGACTATAGTAGCAGAATACTGATTGGTCTTCCTGCCTCCAGCCAATCCTCATCCTAGTTCATCCTGACTCAACTATCAAAGTTATTTTCCTAAAATGTAGGTCTGACCATGTCACTGAACCTGCTCAATAAACCCTAATGGCTTCCTATGACCTGCAGGATCATATATAAAATTCTCTGTCTGGCATTCAGAGTCCTAGGTCTGAAATGCTCTATGATCCCCTTAATTAGTTTTCTTACACCTTACACCCTCCCACATACTCTTCAATCCAGTGACACTGACCTTCTTGCTGCTGCTCAAACAGATACTCTATATTCTGACCCTGGATATTTTTACTGTCTGTTCCACATTCCAGAAATAATTTCCCTCCTCTTCTCCACATACTTCCTTCAAGTTCCAGACAAAATTCCATTTTCTACAGGAAGATCTTACAAATTCCTCTAAATTCTTTATATTAATTATATCCAATCTATTATCCAATATGTAACTTATTTGTGCATAGTTATTTGCAGTTACCTTTTTCCCTAGACTGTGAGCTCCTTGAGAGTGTGGACTATCTTTTATCCTTCTTTGTATATCCCCCAGGCTTAGCACAGTGCCTGGTGCTCAATGTTTTGCCTAACTATAAAAATACATTAAACTCAACAAAAAGGGAAGAGGATTTTAAGGAAAATTACTTTATAAGTTATGTAGAAAATAAATTGAAGAAGAGAGCAGGAATCCTTAGATTGCCTCAACAGGCTAGATATTTGTGCCTAGGAGGCTGGAATGTATAGAGGCAGAGTAGATGGTAAGGCCCAGAGGACATTAAGTTGCAGTGACAGAGCATACAGTAAAACCTTACAGTCCCTGATCTCTCCAAAAGGAATAGAGATGGTGATTCTCATTACATGTAAGCTAAACAGAGCTCAACCCCAACCTGGGCTTTCCAGATAACAGGCCACCAAGACAGGCCCTCCCTCCTTGCCTTACTTTCTCCCTTAACAAAATGGGCCCAACCTCCTTTTCCAAACATACTCTAGTCACCTTCACACACACTACATTCCAGCCACATTTGCCTTCCTCCTATTTCTCACAAAAAACACTCCTTCTCCTACCTCCTCATCTTTGAACTGGTTGTTTCCTATGTGTCTTGTATGCAATATTTATCTCTGCCACCTGGAATGCCTTGTTTCCTTTAAAACTTTGCTCAAATATCACCTTCTACATGAAGTTATTACTGAAGACCACACCCAATAGCTTATATCCTTCTTGCCCAAAATGTTTATTTTGTATCTGTGTCAAATATGCTTTTTTTTGTTACATGTTGTCTCCCTGATAGAATGTAAAACCTAGCCCTAAAATCAGTTTTCTTTTCTTTGTTGTCCTAGAGTTAGCAGGTGTTTAATAGATGCTGTTGACTGCCTGAAGAGAGATGAAATGGAGTTAACAGAACTAAGGATAAAAATTTAATGCACTGTCTAAGCTATCTGAATGGGTAGTGAGGGCTTTTGATGTACCTGAAAGCACTCTGAAGCTCTTAAAACTGGAATCTGAGATAACCTAAACTTAAGCCTAAACTCTTAACATTTAATTCTAAGAGAAACTGCTCAGAATGAAATAAAAGCTGTTATTCTTCCTAGCCCTTGAGAATGACTAATGCCAACTAAGTCTAGATAGTCAAAACTAAAAGTTTAGTGATGACTTCTCCAAGGCAACACAACTAGCTAGCTAGGACTGCAATCTAATACAAAGCACCCTAAAACATTTTTTCAAAAAAATTTAGTAAACATGGCACATTTTCAAATTTAAATATTAAAGATGACATAAAAGAGTAATATATTAATTAGGGGTTAGGATATCAATTAAAGACATCATTTTCTTCCAGGCCTAGGAAAGACTTCTCCTAATAGTGATTTAATAATGTTTCATTAGAACTGGTACGGTCTTAATTTCTTACTTTTAGGTAATAAGATCATTGGGGAGCTAATATGATTAATTCATAGGTTCTTCAGACACCTACCTAACAATTAACCACATAACCACATTGCTTTAAAACAAATTAATTTCTAAAGGTAGTTACCAAATTATTTTCTTCATTATATTAAAATCAAGACCTTACTTTTTCTGACACAAATAAACATATAAATGCTTAGAAGTCAATTTATATTACTATAATAAATATTTGTAATTGGCTTCAAATATCACAAGAAGTGTAATTACTATTAGATTGTGAGATCGTTCATGGCAGGAACTGCTTTTTGCCTCTTTTTTATTCCCAGTACTTAGCACAATGCCTGGCACATAGTAAGCACTTGAGAAATGTTTACTGACTAACTACTAAGTAATTACATTTCCTTAACTGAGCCAGAATTAGGGTTCTTAGGAATTAACTTGAGAGAAGCCTGGAAAGTTGAAGTACTCAAAGACAATTTTTGATTAATCACTGCATAAAAACTAATGTGCATATGATTTGCCACTTCAAAGGAAATACTACAAGTATAATCAAAATATGATAGTAAAAAAGTTTCTGCTTCCTCTCAGTGAATTTAGGTCAGTTAAACAGCAGAAGAGCAGCAGAATAAATAACTTCTTTGAACGTGTTTGTAACATGTACATGGCAGTTACTAGCAGAATATATTGGCGCTTCTCCATAATTCTATAATAGGAATGCTTCTTGAACTACTGCAGCATTTTCATCCCATGTATAGTAAAGATCTAATTCTTCTAGGATCTCTCCCTCCTGCTTCTTATAATTTTTATTCAGTTTTTTGCATACTAGAAGAGGATATCACAAAGGGAAGGAAATGCTATGTGAAACAAAAACATTTCCTTTACAGGAATTATGCTCCATTTTCTTCCATCTTTTTAGATCTACAAAAATTATTATGGATGACACTTTCATTCTTTCTTGTTATACAATGCATGTGTACGAGATACCCTGAATTTTAAAAGGATTATTTGAGGAGAGAGGTTAAGGTAGAAATAGATATTTTGTGGCCTAAATTACCTTGGCTTTTCTTGTTGAAGACAGGTCATTTATAAGCCATTGTAAAGAGTTCCTTCAGAGATGCTTCAGTTTGATTGTGTTTACCTGGAATGCCTTCCCTTCTCACCTCTCTGTCGATCAGAATTTCCTCTTCCTTCAAGATGCAACTGAAACCACTTTCTGCATAAAGCCCTTTCTCATCTCCTCTCCACCAACTATTACAACAGCTTATTACCTTTCATTTATTTTATATTAATTCTCTATGTACTTATATTTCTACATTTGTCTCCCTCAACAGAATGTAAGCAACTTGAGTGTAGTAATGTTTCATTGCTCTTTTATCTTTACAATGCCTAGAACACAGCTAATGAGCAAACGCAGTTGCTTATTAAATGCTTGTTGATTTAGAGATTTATTGCATCTAAAATACAATTAGTAAATGTTTCTTTAAATAAACTTGAGTATTTATTATATTCAAGACACTGAAATGCACCTAAGAAATATAAAAAGATTAATAAGACACTTACTGAACCTGCTATCCAATATAAATCTGGTATTTGAGAAAAAATATATACACAAGAACAAAACAGAAAGAGCTAAGTACATAAAGAGCGGTACAAACAAAACCACAAAAGTACAAAGCTAGAAAGGCTTGATGAATTAAAATAACTGCTAGTGGAAAAAGTAGATGATTGGGAAAGCAATCCCATTTAAGCTGGGTCTTCAGTAATAAGAAGAATTTGAAAAGGCAGAGATGTAAGCAGCATAGCCACAAATAAACAAGGAAGTTATGAGAAAGGAAAAAATAGTGAATTTTGATTATAAAGTTTGATTCAGCAACTCAATGCTATTTACCTCAGTTATCTATTTGCCCAGATTAATTCTACCAATAAAAGAACAACCAACAATGAGAGAATTAATTTTGCTCTATATAAAACTTTTCTCCCTTTCTTGTTTCAAAACTGCTTCTTGGATATTATGTGCCAATGAGAGAAGAAGAAAAACTTAAAAACTTCAACAATTGCAAGTCAGAAAAAAAAAGTTCAAATACTAAGTTTTTAAAAATTGCAATCTGAACAAAAAATAAATGAAAAATAAAATTTTAACTATAAATACCCAAATTCAAACTATGCTGCTTTAGCTGAAGTGAATATAACCAATCTATAGAGCTCAGAGAAGGTATGAATGGAATTTCCTTCACATTAGTCCATTTCATTTTACAATGCTGACTGCAGTTAAACTTAATCACAATTACTAAGAACTTCCAGAATTAATTTCACTGAACATAATTGAATTAAATGGTTGCCTTGGCTCTATAGCTTAACATTATTTAATATTTCAGCCATCTTAAAAGCTAAGACTGATATAAGAATTACTTCCACTGAATAAAAGCAAAGAGAGGAGTGTGGGAAACTCAAAAATTCAGAAATGAGCACCCAAATATTAGGGATCAACACATAGGGTTGTTTACATATAAGAAGTCAATCCCAGAATTCAAAAAGTAGTCAAACTCTAATTTATGTCCAATATCAAATAAATGTTCCACCAGCCTCCTTACTTCTTATCAATCTTAAAGAAAAAAGGGAGAGGTGGCAATTTCTAGCTATACCATTCAATCAAAGGAAGGGAAAATGAAAAATGACATAAAATGCTAACAAAAGGGATACGACTGCCCCAGCTGCCCTGACAAACAATGCTTCCTACAGGCCTCAAAAGCAGAGGTCCAGAAGAGTTAAGAGGCTGTCCCTAGCAGAGCCTAAGTGCTGAAGTACAAAAGGTGTAGCAAAGGCTGTAGCTATGTGAAGGTAATGTCAAAGAGAAAGTATCTAGGATGCTCCTCTTAATGGTAACAGGACCTGTGTAAAAAAAGATGGAGTGGGGGACTAAAGAAAGTGCCAGATCTGTCTTAAACATCCACAACAATATAGCCACCTAAAGGTCTGTCTTCCTTTCACTGACCCCTCTAGCCTCCACCAAAAGGAAATAATAAAGAAACATGAGTATTTAAGAAAGCTACCTCCATATGCTACTCCAACAATGGAATAGAGAAGAACCAAGGGAAGGGGAAAGGGAACAAACATTTATATAGTACCTGCTATATGTCAGGCATTGTGCTAAGTGCTTTGCAAATATTATCTCACAACAACCAAGAGAGGAGTAATCTATTATCTCCAGTGTCCCATAACAACTAAGTAACTGAAAAAAAAACAGCTGGCCTTAAGCAATGGTTAATGTCAGATGTAGTTAAATGATTTTTTTTCCCTCACTGGAAGAACAAAGAACGTTCCCCACCCTTTGCCACAGCCATAAGAAAAGGGTTTTTCAATTAAAATTCAAGGTTCAAACTCTCAAGATATTTTACACCTTTAAAGATGGAGAGAAGGTACCACTAAACTTCCAAATAATGAAGAACTCAAAGAAAGTCTTCAATTAAGGAATTTTTGCAATTTAAATGAACCAAGTAATAATATTAATGAAGACCTGAAATGTATATCTAAATCATAAGACAAAAAAATTCCAAAGATAAAATAAAATAGAGAGCCAGCTGGTTAATGCAATTAAACAATGGTTTTATTACTTACAAAAAAAAAGTAAGAATATTTAGAAATGAAAAGGATTTTCAGAAAAACATAAAAATTGTTTAAAAATCAATAGGGAAAATGTTAGTTAACAAAGCTCAATCAACAATCAAATCAACAACAAAGAACTAGCCCAAAATAAACAAAAATACAGAATTCAAAATATCAGTGACAATCAGAGATGAAGACTTGGAAGACAGATCAAGATACTTTAAACATAAGGCTAACAACAAATACAGAAAAGACAGAAAGAGGAAAAATATGGTTCCAGATTAAGAAAAACAGTTGAAGAAAATTCTCAAAATAGAGTTAAAAAGACATTTTACAGATGTAAATAAGTCCTCAGACTTGAGCAGCATAGAGAAATTTGAAATTGAAAGTGCCTAACAAAAATAATTATCAAGTTTCAAAAAACAGAGAATTCTTAAAGTCAAATGAAATGTGTTGTAAAGCAGTAATTGGAATTTTCCCAGATTTTTCAGCATTCTCACAGGAATGAGGACAAAGCAAATCAAAAATAAACACTTCTTAAAAAACAAAGATATGGATACAAAAAAACGCATGTCCTAAAAATTCTAACACAGTTTATCTGAAAGCAAGACGGAGATCATTTAGTAATCAACAACAACTCAAAAAGTTTATTTTTTTAAAGTTCTACTATAAAGAGACCACGGAGGATTTTCAGATCTCCATCACAAGAATTTTGAAAAAATGTTAGAATAACAGAATCATTAAAATGTATTTAGGAGTATAAGTGTCCAAAACTGATATTAAGCCAAAAAAGGAAGAAAATGAAAGGGCCTAATGATGATAAAAACATCTAAAATCTAAATGATAAAAAACCTCTCTAAAGCAAAAAAAGGAAAAAAAACCACAAATTACCAAGAATCATGTAGTTACTAGATTTAAAAGATAAACATTTTGTGTTCACTAATTAGCTTTACGAGGACAAATTCTAGAAAAGTAAAATGTAACTCACTCCTCCTAGACAATGAGACAAAAATTTGAAAGAATAAAATGCCAGAAGACAAATCAAATTTAGTACTTAATGCCTTCAATCAATAAATTAAAAAAACACATATGACTGGCATCAAGAACCATAGCACAAACCAAAAAAAAAAAAAATTAAAGAGTATTTACTTGCCCATAAGGAATTTACTTCTATGTTAGAGAATAACAAGTGCACCTATTAGTATAAAACATAAAAAATAAATACAGAATAATTTCAGGGAGAACCACTAGCTGAATTTTCCTGTTAAAAATAAAAGAATCAAAGAATATTTTTTTTAATGTGATCAAGATCTGTTTGTGGGAAGTATCTTAAATGAAGAACACTAAGAGACTGAAATTGAGAAGTTAGTCTAAAATGCATCCATCAACTGATAATTCAAAATAAGCAAAAAATAGAAGCAATGGCATTAAGGTATTAGAAAAATATTTTTAAAGGGCAAAAAGTTAATTCTTTTTTTTAACATCTTTAAGTTTTACTTATTTTTTATTAGTTTCCAACATTCATTTCCATAAGATTAAACCTCCCTAAGATGGTGTGCAATCTGATATAGACTCTACATATACATTCATATTAAACATATTTTCACCTAAGTCATATTGTAGCGAAGAATTAGAACCAATGGGAAAAACTACAAGAAGGAAGAAACAGAGAGAGAGAGAGAGAGAGAGAGAGACAGAGAGACAGAGAGACAGAGAGACACAGAGAGAGAGAGAGACAGAGAGAGAGAGACAGAGAGAGAGAGAGACAGAGAGAGAGAGAGAGAGAGAGAGACAGAGACAGAGAGAGAGAGAGAGAGAGAGAGAGAGAGAGAGAGAGAGAGAGAGAGAGAGAGAGAGAGAGAAAATAGTATGCTTGGATTTGCATTCAGACTCCAAAATTCTTTCTCTGGATATGGGTAGCATTTTCTATCATGAGTCTTTTGGAGTTGTCATAAATCTTTGCATTGCCGAGAAGAGCTAAGTTTATCAAAGTCATCCTCCAATGCTGTTATTACTGTGTACAATGTTCTCCTGGTTCTCCTCATTTTACTCAGCATCATTTCATATAAATCTTTCCAGGATTTTCTGAAGTCTGCCTGCTCATCATTTCTTAGCATACAGAAGTATTCTATTACATTCACAGAGCACAACTATTTCAGCCATTCTCCAGCTGATGAGCATCCCCTTAATTTCCAATTCTTCGCCACCACAAAAAGAGCTGCTATAAATATTTTTGTACATGTGGGTACTTTTCCCACTTTTAAGATCTCTTTGGGATACAGACCTAGAAGTGGTATTGCTGGGTCAAAGGGTATGCACAGTTTTATAGCCCTTTGGGCATAGTTCTAAATTGCACTACAGAATGGTTGGATCAATTCATAACTACCAACAATGCATTAGAATTCCTATTTTCCCACATTTTCTCCAGAATTTGACATTTCCCTGTTATACCATGTTAGCCAATCTGATTGGTATGATGTGGTATGGAGCAGAAAATAATTACAGAACTAATTTTCTTTCCCTGTACACCCCACCCCTTCTTTCCTTATTACTGTAGAAAGCAATATCATGCTCCTAGACCAGTGGTTCTCAACCTTCCTAATACCACAACCCTTTAATACTCATATGTGGGAGTATCTGCATTTGGGTGGACTTGCCTGGAGACAGATAGAAGAGCCCTGTCTTGGTTCCTAAGACCACTGGCAGTATGTGTTTTCCGATGGTCTTAGGCAACCCCTGTGACCCCTGTGAAAGGGTTGTTCGACCCCCAAAGGGGTCACAACCCACAGGATGAAAACTGCTGTCCTAGACCCTCAGGTTTAAAATCTAGAAGTCATTCTTAACTCCTACAATCTTTCAACATCCTCCTTCCCCCATATCCAAGCTGTTGCCAAAGCCTGCTGATTTCACCTTTGCAGCATCTCACCAATTACCCCCTTTTTCTCCTCTGATACTGGTACTAGTCTAGTACAAGCTTCATCACATCTTGCCTTTATTATTGTAATAGTCTGCTGGTGGGGCTGCCTGCCTCTAGTCTCTCCCCACTCTAATCAATTCTCCATTCAGTTACTAAAGTGATTTTCTGAAAACTCAGGACCAATCATCACTCTCCCTACTCACCCCAACCCAACACACAAACACATACTGAAACTCCAGTGGCTTCACTATTGCCCCTAGGAGCGAATACAGAATGCTATTTGTCATTCAAAGATCTTCATAACCTGACCGCCTCCTACCCTTTCAGTTTTCTTACACCTTACCCCTCCCCCCCCAACATGTATCCTCAATCCACTGACACTGGCCTCCCAGCTACTCCATGAACAAAAACCTCCATCTCTGCTCTGGGTACTTTCTCTGGCTATCCCCCATGCCTGACACACTCTCCCTTCTCCACTATGACTACTGACCACTCCTGGCTTCCTTTAAGTCCCAACTAAAATCCTATTTTCTACAGGAAGCTTTCCCCAACCCCTCTTCTAGTGCCTTCCTTCATTTATTTCCTACAGATCCTATTTACAGCTTGCTTTGTATATATTTATTTTCTCCCATTAGATTGTAAGCTCCTTGAGGACAGACTGTCTTTTGCTCCTTTTTTTATCCCCAGTGCTTAGCACAGTGCCTAGCACATAGCAGGTGCTTAATAAATCTTTACTGATTGGCTGAATGATTTTCACAAAGTGCTGAAAGGCATGTTAAATAATCAATATTTAACAATACACAATTAAACACAGCAAGTAATATCACAGTTAAATTCATAAAGAGAAACAGTAAGGAATGGAAGAAATAGCAATAGACCTGAGATCACTAGACTTCTGGATTAAAAAAAATCTGTCTCTGACATGTAATACCTGTGTGACCACGATTAAGTCATTTAGCTTCTCTATGCCTCAGTTTTCTATAAAATGGAGACAACATCTATAGGCATTATGGTGAGCATTAAATTAAATTATAGATATCATATATCAAATCCTAAAATGATACATAAATATCCATTTATTATTATAAAAGAAAAATTGGTTTTATAAAAATAGATAAAATCTAATAGAAAAGTACTTCAAAAATCCGCTGTCAGAGTATGATGAATCTAATAAAAAAAAGACTTGATATGAAGAAATCACAGCTATAAACTGTTTAATAAACTACACGTGAGGAAGAGCCACAGTGACAAAATAGCAGAAAAGAGCTCCCTTCCTCTCTCAACAGATCTAAAAAACATAAGACCAAATCCTGATGGAAAAATCCAAAAAACAGTCATAGTGAGTCACTTGTCCAGACTGGGTCCAAAAGGGAGACTGTGGGGACTGGGTTCATATCAAAGCATTCAGCCTAAGACAGAGCCTTTATATATGAATAGGCCCATCATCCAGACACAGCAAGACTAAATGCAAGGTACAGGAACAAGGACCAATTGTAAGCTCTGTTACTCACTAGCCAGTTCTGGATCACAAAACTAATCACAGTCAGATCAAGAAGAAAATCTGTTTCCAACGATGGTTTTCCATTCCGAGGTAAAGAAAGCTCTCTGGTCCTGGGATGTGTAAGGGAAGAATTTCAGAAACAAGCAGAGGCAGCATGGTAGCTTGGACTGCAAGAATACAGTCGGATCTCAGGTCCAGCTTCTAGTGCAGTCTGAAGTCTGCAAAGGAATAATAAGTCTCTGCAAGAATCTCAGACCAAAGTGAGCAAAATGTTCTGTCACTCCAAATTAGCAGAGTTTTCTCGGTTATCAGATAAGGACTGAGTTCAATAGCAATCTATTGCTCAGAATCAAGAATTCCAGGTTAAGAACATGCAGAATTAGGAGATACAGGAACAAAATATACCAATGATCTGACTTTATATTGGATCAGAACACTTTGGAAGCACTAAAAACTTGTAGATACCCAACCTGAGCTATCTCTGAGAGCCTGAAATAACACATTTAATACCCTCAAAGAGCAGCAATAGGAACCAATTTACACTTTCTTTCTACATATATGAAAAGCTTGACTCTAAGAAAATCCAAAATCAAAAGGTGAGAAAAACAAACAACAAAAGAATACTACTGCTATTAAAAAAAACTATTCTGATATGAGGAACACTCAAGAAACAAACTGAGAAGAGAATGACTCCAAAAGAACTATAAGCAAAGCCTCAAAGTAAAAAACTCAGCTGGGCACAAATTCAACTAGAATTATTGGAAAAGATGAACAAAGAGTTTTTTAAAAGATTTTAAAATATAATACATTTATTGAGAGCACAAAAGGTGGAGGGGTGTAACACAAATGAGAGCTAGGGAAGAAAGACTTGGAAAAGAAAATTAACAATTTGGCTCAAAGAGACATAAACCTTGCCCAAGGAACAAACTTGCTGAAAACTAGAAGGGGTCAAACAGAAACCAATGGTTCCATGAGACAACAAAAAATATTAAAATAACATTAAAAGGCTGGAAAACACACACAAAAAAGAAGAAATTGCAAGGTATCTCAGTGAAAAACAATTTGAAAAACAATGGATTGAGAGTCGCAGTCAAAGGAAAGAGAATAGAGCAGAATAAATGGGGTGAGGGTAATAGGATGGAGGGAAATACAGTCAGCAATAGTAACTGAGAAAAAAATTTGAAGGAAATATCTCTGATAAAGGCCTCATTTCTTAAATATATGGAGAGCTGGGGGGCAGAGCCAAGATGGTGGCATAGAAGCAGCAAGGTCCCGCAGCTCCCACACCGCCACACTAAACATCCATTAAATTATGAGCCCAGACAAAGCCTAGGAGTCTCAGACTCACAAAAATACAGAGAACCCATCTCTTGCTGACGGCAGCTCTGCAGCAGGGGCTCATCAAGGCAGACTGAATGGAGGCTAGAACAGCCTGAAGCTGAGACCACGGCCAGGCCCGAGACGGTGGGAAGGAGCCGGGCTGAGCTGAGCTGAGTGGGCACTGCAGCCAGTCTGCACAGGTTCTACAGCCTCCAGCACCTCCACATCTGCCGAGGCGTGAGGAATGGGGAGAGGCGCAGCTCACACCACAGAGGAGCAGAGACCATGCCAGCCCAAAACCGCAGCAGCAGCCATGAGGAGCCTCCCTAACAGCAGCATGAGTCAACTTCAAAGAAAATCTAAAGCACCTGCCTAAGGATATCTTCAAATCCTCTGATTGTAAGTGAAACTTTGAAAATTAATTTGGGGAGGTAAAGCAGCTTGGCCAATCTGCCTCCAGGGCAAGGAAGCAGTGGGAGAAGGGAACTGCTGGAACCTGCAGCAGCCCCTACCAGGCTGCTTCAGAACCCCTGGCCTGTGGACTCTGCAGAGGGGTTGAATTGATTGATCAGGGCCAAGTGCTCTTGCATTGAGCTGCCCGGATCCAGATCGTGGTCTTGGGTGGAGGTCCTGGGATGCACTTTCAGCAAGCCAAAGCTGGGGGGACTTGCAACATCCCCCTAATAGCTCCGGAAGCTGGGAAAACCCCAGTGATTTGGAACAGAGCTTCCCCCTCTAGAAGCAGAGTTTCACAGACCTAAAAAAACC
>CM053593.1:111347335-111358029 GCA_028646575.1 Pseudocheirus occidentalis
AGAGCAGGGGAGGGGCTTTACAGTGGGATTGCTGTTTTAGGGTTGGGGCAGGGGCAAGACAGGGAGAAAATGTGTAATTCAAAAATGTAATGAAAATGAATAATGTAAACAAGAAAACAAATAAAAATAAATTTAAAAATATATAGAGAGAGCTGAGTCAAATTAATAAAAATAAAAGCTACTCCCCCAATTAGTAAATGTTCAAAAGATATAATCAATTTTCAGATGAAGTAATCAAATTAACAACCAGATGAAAAAAAAACTTTAGCTATTGATTGGAGAAATGCAAATTAAAATAATTCTGAAGTAATGCCTCATATCTATTTCCAGTAGATATATAGCCACTATAAAATCATGCATATCCTTTGACCTAGCAATATCGTTAGCAGGTCTGTATCTCAAAAGAGATTAAAAAAAATGAAAAGGCTCTATATGTACAAAATAGTTACAGCAGCTCTTTTCTGGTGGTAAAGATTTAGAAACTGAGGGGATGACCACCAATTGGGGAATGGCTGAACAAGCCATGGTATGTGATTATGATGAAGTACTATTGTACTATAAGGAATGATGAGCAGGATACTCTCAAAAAAATCTGGAAAGTCTTTCATGGGCTGATGCAAATTGAAATGTACTGTGTACAAAATAACAGCAATATTGTAAGATGATCAGCTGTGAATGACTTGGTTATTCTCAGCAATACAATGATCCAAGATAACTCTGAAGGGCTTACGATGAAAAATGTTCTCCATCCCCAAAGAACTAATGATTGAAGCATTTTTTTAAAACTTTCTTTTTCTTTTTTTTCTTTTTTTTTTTTTGACAAAAAGCATTTTTATTCTGACATCTGAATCAGTATTGACTCCTCAGGACACAGTGGCCTTTGGCATCTTTTCCAACTTATTCATCAGCTTGTTGCACTACACCTTTCTAAGAAACATAGATGCCATCCAAAAATTTTCTGATATCCTTGTTTTTGACTGTGGTGGCCTGTTGGATCAGGGAAGCTGAGTTTGAAACAAGTTCAATATCATTTCCTTCAAGAATTAACTCATCTTTCTGGGCTTGAGAAACAGCACAAGCAACACCTGGTCTCATGCACACTCTTCGGATATATTTTTCACCCAAGAAATTTCTGATTTCAACAAGTGAGCCATTCTCTTGAATAACAACATTTATGGGGAAGGGAGCATACACAGACCTCATCTTGTAACGAAAACCCAGGGTAACACCTTTGATCATGTTTTGTACATGGCTACAAATTATGCGCATGGTTGCAAGTTCTTTTCAGTTTCCCTACCACTTGTCTACCCAGAGCCTTTTTGTCTTCTTTCCAAGGAAACTGAGCTCAACATTGATATGGTTGAAATCCCTACAGAGGATTCCTCTGGGCCCCTTCACAATAACTGTCCGACCCTTAAGAGAGATATCAACATTTTCTGGAATGTCAACCGTCTGGTAGTGAATGGGCCAAAGAGCAAACTTTCTTTTTCTTGAGGCTTTTTTGGAGGAGGGGTCTATGTTTTCTTTCACAATATGACTATTATGGATGTTCTGCATGACTACACATGTATAAAAAACAAGGAAAACACTGGATTGCTTGAAAGCTATGATCCCTGTCAAAAAAATAAAAAAATAGCATAGACATATTTTAAGAAATCTTATGAGAAAACTGTACCCATCTCTTAGAACTAGAGTATAAAGTAGAAAAAGAATCCTCTTGTCACCTCCTTGAAAGAACCCCAAAATGAAAACCCTCAGAAACATTACAGACAAAATCCAGAGCTTCCATCCAAAAAGGATTCAAGTACTGAGGAGGCTCTGTCAGATTGACACACAATTTAGGGGCACCACTATAAAACAGTGGTGTTTTATAGAACATCTTCCAGAAGACAAAGGGTTACAGGCTTAGAACCAAAAATGATTTAACCAGCAACATTGACTATAATGCTACCGGGGACAAATGAAATAAAGGACTTTCAAGCATTCCTCATGAAAAGACCATAGCTGTGAAAACACTTTGAAGTTCAAATACATAAGTTATGAGCAATATAAAAAGGTTAAATGAACAATGATAAAAGACTAATATGGGGAAATGATACATATGTTCCCTCTCTAACCTATCATAATCATCAAGGGTAACAAAAAGCATCTGATTAGATGAAAAGCCTGGAAGAGGTTGTGTTATACCTTAATAATCTTATTAAAAGAATAGAAAGAAAAAGGAAGATGAAAACATTTGGAGGAGAGGGAAGAAAAGGAAAGGAAGGTTATGGAAAATTCTCTCATATAATTGTGGTATACAAATACAAGTCTATATGAACAAAGAGGAAGAGACACACAACTGACAATTGCACCTCACTCTCATCTGTACTGATCAAAGGAGAGAAAACACACACACACACACACACACACACACACACACACACACACACAGATAAAGAAACATTTCAACCAGCAAAGAAATATGGAAAGAAGATTATCCTAAGTAAAGCAAATTCTTACTAAGGATGTACAAAAATACTTTTAGTTATTTAAGGTAACAAATAATTAGAATCTGAAGTGGTGCATATCAGTTATGCTCGAGAAAACATAATTTTAAAAAATAAACCCCATTTGTACAACAAAATGGTGACCTTTGCAAAGATCACTGTAAAATTTTATTCACAGAAATAAAGGCAGACTGGAATAAAACTAGAGAAAAATTAAATGTTTTTATACAGGGTGGATCATGAATTTACACATGTAATGCAATGTCAATCAAAATACAAAATGTATTTTTAACAGAACTAGAATAACTATAAAAAAGAGAGAGGCTGAAGATTTTGTAGTCGTGAAGAACAAGATACAAGTGTTATTTCTGATACAAATCTATTAGCTGTGTGACTAAACCATTCAAAGTTCCATGGAACTCTGTTAGACTATAGATTACAAAATGATTATGATCTGTGTGCTTAGCACAGTTTTTGGCATATAATATGTGTTTAATTGTTGACCTGTCTTCAGTTAATAGAAAGAATTTCTTGTGTGTTCTCTTCAATAATGAAATCATTGGTCCAAACAAAAAAAGAAGAAAGTGATAAACATATATGTAAAAAGAATATTGAGAATTAAATCTGACAGGAAAGTAAATAAAAGTGAAATTGTTCTCCACAGCTTTTAAATATATTAACATGCTGTGATGAAGAAAGAAGGAGCCTGATATAGCCAAGAAGCCCTGTGTTCAAGTCCTCTCTGACAAAGACTAGTTTTATGTGGCCCTGGGCAACTCATATCGCTTGGCAGTCCTCTTGGCACCTCACTTAAAATATAATTTGCTAAGAAGGTGCCAACCAACACTGGTAGAGTTTCCTTCTCTGGGTCCTGTACCAATGAAATCAAGACAATGACTTGATTGCCTATGTCATACTATTCTTACAGAAAAGATAAAAAGGTGCTAACTAAATGATAATACAATTAGATGAATTCAGAACCACCTGAATAGCCAGGCACAAAGAAAAGTCAATTTAATGTTAACTTGGCTGAAAGTGTTTAGCCAACTAACCCAGGGATCTGTCTTGGCCCTGTGCTATTTAATTTGTCAGTAACTTCAATAAAGATAGAGAAAGCAAAGTCATCAAAGATGCAGATAACAAATTTGGGAAGGATAGCTAGGTTAAAAAACTAAGATCCAAAAAGACCTTGTCTGCCTAGAGCATTAGGCTGAATCTAACAAAATTAAATTCAAAAGAAGTAAATATAAAATCTTAAACTGGGATTCAAAAAAAAAATCAACTTCTTATAAATGCAATACTAGACATCCACTGGTCCAGGAAAGATATCAGGAGTTCAGTATGCTGCAAATTCAATATAGGTCAACTTTTTAATGTGCTAAACTTTAAAAAAAGTTAATGTCATCTAAATAACTTTCAAGAATAAAGTCCCTCTTTAATCTGCCCTGGTCAAAATACTGTATTCTGTTCTGGTCACCACAATTTTAATATGGATACTAATAAGTTGCAGAACATTCAGAGGAGGACAAGTAAGATGGCAAAAGGCTTCAATACCAAAGCATATGGTGACAGACTGATGGAAGTAAGGATATTTAGCTTGGAAAAGAGAAGACTCAGAATACTCATGGGTATGATCTTAATGCGCACACACGCGTGCGCGCACACGCACACACATGCACACACACACACATCAGTAACTATATTCAAATACTTGATGGCCTGTCCTGTGGAATTTGGATTAGACCTGTTCTTTTTGGCAGAACCATTTGGAAGGGGTAGTAGTTGTAAAAAGGCTTGATCACAGGAAAAATCATTAGAGTTATCCAAAAATGAAAAACACTTCCTTAGAAGGTGGGGAGTTCCCTCTCATTAAAGGTCTTCAGGCAGAGATTTTATGACCATTACTCAAGTCTGTTAGAGTAAAGATTCCTTTTCAGGAAGATTTTGATTAGATCACAGGTGAGGTCCCTTTCAGCTCTAAGTCCTGTTTTCTTTGAAGACACTAAAGGAATTGTCAATCCATAATGTATAAAATGGTCAAAGGATATGAACATATTGATTTCAAAGGAGACAATACAAAATGTTAATAATAACTTCAAAAAATTAGCAACCTCAATGATAATAAAACATTCAAATTACAACCCTGAGGTATCATCTAACACCCATCAAATGAGCAAAACTAATTAAAAGCAATTAAAGTCCATGAGAACGCATGACTAAGAAAAGTATTCTAGGTTGGTGAACAGAAATTAATAGATTTCCTCCCAAAAAAGAAACTTATATGGGATGGGGGTGGGGGAAGTACCATTTGAAAGGCAGCCTGGCTTCTTTTTATTCAAGATAGTTTTTATTTTAAAAGAATGCAATGAAAAGCTTCATGAAAGGATCAACAGGCATTATCACCTGGTTCTGGGGGTTCCCAGACAACTGGTGCCAGAGGTTCCTGGAAAGTAACATTGTCAACATCCTGAAGAATAGAGGAATTGACTAGACAGTAAGTTTCATGTTTCCACACCAGAAAAAGATCAGTGACAAAGCAGGGAACAAAAAAGCAATACAAGCTAGTTCTCCTGTTCATAGAAGCTAATGGTCACTTATCCTTACCCTTTAGTTAAACAGACTAGTAGATAGAAGTGTATTGATGCTGTTCATTCCTGCTGTCCCAATCAATGGAGAAGAAAAACTCAGGGTTACAGAAGGAATAACTAATAAGTTGCAATGGACCTACTATATACATATATAAATATATATATATACATATATATATATACACACACACACATTTCTATTCAAATGTAAATAGCTGCAATGGTTTGGTTATTTTAAGTGGATATTAATTTTTCAGAGCGCTTGGAGGCATAATCTTAAAAATGGACAAAAAAATTCTAAAACCATTCATCATATGGGTTACAGAAGACTGTCAACTTCCACTCTCTCCTCTTGTCTTCCAGTGCCTGACAAAGGGGTAGTTCTTCCAGGCAAATCCAACCCCTCTATGTGTCTACCTGATCCTATTCCCCTTCATCTTCTCCAACAGATTTTATCCTCAATCTTCCTCCTCTCTCAAGTCTTCAACCTCTCCTTATCAACTGGTTCCTTTTCTACAATCTTCAAACATGTCCTCAGGCTCCTTCAGTCTTTAAAAAACAAAAACAAAAACAAAAACAAACCCTTCACCAGAACCTTTAATCCACTCACACTATCATCCTATATAACCACTACCTTTCTCAGCCAAAATCCTTAAAAAGTTATCTACACTTGCTGCTTTTCAGCATAGCCTACACACAGCTGCCAAAGTGATTATCCTTAAGCTTGGATAAAACCCAGTGACTTCCTCTCCTCTCACACCTCAATCATTCACAGTCTGGCTTTCTACCTTATCAGTCAACTGAAATTACACTCTCCAAAGTTACTAACTGGCCTCTTAATTGCTAAATATGATAAGGTATTTTCCCCCCTCTCTGCATTTCAAATTGTTGACCACCCAGATACTCTTTCCTATCTAGGTTTTTATGACCTAAACTCTCTTGGTCTGTCTCCCACCTGACTGGAATCTCAGTCTCCTTCCCTAGCTCATTATCCACATCAGTTTTCAAACATGACCCTCAAGCCACATGTAGCCCACAACACTCCCAATGGAATATACAATTGGCAAACATTTAACAAAATAAAGTACAATAAGATACAATTAAAATTACATTTTAAAACTTAGTCAATATGCAACCCGTCAGTGATCCTCAAATGCAGTTTAGTGACCCCATTTCTATTCAAGTTTGACAGCACTGATTCACATTATACCCCTATAATACAGAAGTGTTTCCCAAGGTTCTATCCTGGGTTCTCCTCTGTTCTCCCTCCATACTTTCCCCTCAGTAATCTCATAAGCTCCAATGAGTTTAACTATCCATTCTATACAAATGACCATCAGACTTTGGTCCCTGATCAACAAATATGAACTCATTATTCCACCACAGCCCCCAATCCTCTCTTCTTCCACAATTCCATATTTCTGTCAAAAGCACCATCATCCTTCGAGTGTCTTAGATCCATAATTTTGGCACTATCCTCAATTTCTCATTTTCCCTTTTCCCCCATATCCAGTCAGTTGAAAAATATTGTCTTTTGTACCTTTACAACATCTCTTGCTTCTCTCCATTCACCCAGTTACCACCTTAGTTCAATTGTTTTAAGATTATAGAAAATGCCTCCTTATTGGTGTCCCTACCTCAATTTTCTCAGTACTGCAACATACCCTTATACATTGCTGCCAAAGTAATTATCCTTAAGCTTGGCTATGACCACGTGGCTTCCTTTGCAACTAGGAAAATATATAAACTCTTAAATTCTGAAAGTCCTGTATAATCTGACCTCAACCTATCTCTCCGCAGCTTTACTGGGTATCACTGTCCCTTCACAATCTGAAACCCATGCCTAGAACACATTCTCTCTCGACCTCCATTTTACAGTTTGAATGAAATATACTTCCCCAAACACTCCACCCTTTCCAAACTTCCCTCTTGCTATAAAGTGCAGCACCATCCTCTTTAAGTCACCTAGGCTCACAACCTTGACTCCTTATTCTCTTTCACTCAGAAAACCAATCTTTTGTCAAGGCCTGTTGGTTTTTACCTTTATGACATCTTTCATATATGCCCCTTCTCTCTCCTCTGCCACTGCCAGAACCCTAGTTCTGAACCTCATCATCTCAAATCAAGATTATTGCGATAGCTAAGCGTTCACTACTCCCCCATGATTCAGCTGACCCCCACTCCAATCTGTCCTCCACTCAGCTATCAAACTGATCTTCATAATGCACAAACCTAACCATGTCACACACACACTCCTCTACTACCCTCAAAAACTCCATGTCTGTCACTTCCAGGATCAAATATAAATCCTCAGTTCAGCATTCAAAGCCCTTAACAAACTCTCTTCCCTTACCTTTTCAGTCTTCTTACACTGTACTCTACTCCATACCCCTACTTATTTCAGGATACAGTGACACTGGTTCCTTAAAATTCCTTAACACAAGATAACTCCATCTCAAAATTCTGGAATTTTCACTGGCTACCTACCATGTCTGGAATAATTGCTTTCCTCCTCTCTACCTCCACATTTTTTTGCCTTGCTTCAAGTTTTAGATAAACTTCTACCTTCTGTGAGAAGCCTGTCTTGATCTTCCTTAGTGCTAGTGTTTTCCTTCTACTGATTATTTCCAATTTACCATCTATACACACACACACACACACACATATGTGTACAGGTTTTTTTCACCTTGTTGCTTGCATGCTATCTTTCCCATTAGACAGTGAACTCCTGAGAGTTCTTTTGCTTTTCTTTGTTGTCTTTTGCCTTTCTTTGTATCCCCTGAGCTTAACACAGTACCTGGAACATAACAGACATTTAATGAATGCTTACTGACTGAGTTTAAGATAAAGTTCAGGCATTATCTTCTGCATGAAGCCTTGCCTGACATCCCCTAACTGCTAGTGCCCTTCCTCCTAAACTACCTTGTATTTATTTAACCACTTTGAATGTATGCATGTGTGTGTATACATACATATATATGTATATATACATATTTTTAAATATATGTGTGCATTCAGTTTATACTTATGCTGTTTTTATTTTTATATGTACTTGTCTCCCCCATTATAATGTAAGCTCATTGTGTGTAGGAACTTTCTTTGTACTTCTATTCCCTACCCTCTCCAAACCTCCTGCCAAGCACAGTGCCTAAAACTTAAAAGCAGGTACTTAATAACTATTATCTGACTGTTACAGATCATTCCATATACAGTGTCCTTTATCCTCAACAAATGGGTAATTAGCAAATGTTTTTATGGGTATTATATATTATAAATGGAAATAGAGACTATGAAACAGAAAAATCCCTAACAAGCTTAGTCTTCTTTATTTCAACAGAATAATTAGAAATGATCTGCACATGAAGGAATCACTTTCTGACTTATTATCAAAGTTTAATAATATTTAAACAAATTCATTTATACATTTATGTAAAAAAAAGATAAGAACATCATGTATCTTCTCTGCCACCTTCATCCTATTCCTCTGTAATGGTAATGTAATTTGAATGTGAAGATGGCTTTGTGTTGGCAAAGGTAGCAGGTACTTAGCACTTAGTAACTGATCAAACCTCTGTTGGGGAAACAGAAGCTATGAATCCCTGTTGCTGATGTAACAGGAAAGGGTTGGCTGAAACAGGAAGCTAATGCTGTATATATATAAGAAAAGCCCCAGAAAGGGAGAGGGAGATTTTCTTGGAGCAGGCTCAGTGAAGGCTGAAGAGGAGGCATGGAGGATGAAGAGGAAAGCTCCTCCCAGGTTTGAGAGAATGATTTTGATTTTGAAAACCTGGATGGAGAGATTTCGATTTTGGGGACCAGATGAAACTTCTGACAAGTCTGAGGGCCAGCCAGAGTTGCTGAAGATTTCCATTTCCGAGGGCCAACCAGAGCTGCCAAAGACTGAGAAAGCATGACCGTCAAGCTGGTACTTTATGAATCTGTTTGTGGCTTTGTTATTATACTTAATACTTGAATGTTATTACACTTAATATACTCTCTCTGTCCTCCTGAGTCTACTCTGGGAAAAATGGACTTTACATATCTCCTCACTCTGCGAGTTTGTCCAATTGCAAACTACCTCCAGGACTACAGGTCTAGAACTAGGTAGAGCTAAAGATAGTTTCTCACAGTGGGTCCCAGGAAGTTCATACAGAATTTTTAAGAAACCCGAATAACTATAGGACTAAACTGTAAAACAAAAAAGACTCCTGGTAAATCTCAGACCTATCCTAGCAATTAAAAATATACATGCAGCTAAAACAGATTTTCTGCTATTTTATATCAAAGTTTAGTATATTCCCTAAGTCTCAAATATTCAGTGGGGAAAAAAACAAAAACAAAACCTAGCAGCAAAGACAGGAGAATAACTCAACAAAATACATCTCCTGTGTAATCTGATCTATTATACTGAAGTAAAAATATCTTCCACGAATTATAACTACAAAATAGGTAAAAACCAAAGCAGATTTCTAAAATCATTCAATGTTTTGCAGATGACATGACAATATACTTGGAGAATCCTAGAGATCAAGTAAAAGTCTTCTTGAGACAATAAATAAATTTAGCAAAGTTGCAGGGTGTAAAATAAACCAACATAAATCCTCAGTATTCCTATATATTTCCAACAAAGTCCAACAGCAAGAGATAGTAAGAGAAACTCCATTTAAAGTTACCATAGACATTATAAAATATTTGGGAATCTACCTGCCAAAACAAACCCAGTGCTTTTATGAACAGAACTAAAAAACACTTTTCACACAAATAAAATCAAATCTAACTAATTGGAAAAACATCAATTGCTCATGGCTGGGTTGAGCTAATATAATAAAAATGACAATTTTACCTAACTTAAATTACATATTTAGTGCCATACCAATCAATCTACCAAAAAATTACTTTATAGAACTAGAAATAAATAGAGACAAAAGTCATTTCAAAGAACAAAAGGTCCAGAACAGCAAGGCAATTAATGAAAAGAAATGCTAGGGAAGGTGGCCTACCTGTACCAGATTTTAATCTCTATTTATAAAGCAGCAGTCATCAAAACTGCTTGGTACTGGCTAAAGAATAGAGTAGTGGATTAATGGAATAGATTGGGTACAAAAGACTCAGTAGTCAACAATTATAGTAATATACTGTTTGATAAGTCCAAAGACCCCAGTTTTGGGGATAAGAACTCACTATTTGACAAAAACTGCTGGAAAAATTGGAATACAGTATTGCAGAAACTAACAATGATAGCAGACCATCATCTAACGCTGTACACTAAAGTCAAGGCTAAATGAGTGCACCATCTAGACATAAAGGCTGATACTGTAAGTAATCTGGAGAAGCAAGGAATAGTTTACCTGTCAGATTTATGGAGTAGGGAAGACTTTATGACCAAAGAAGAGTTGGAGAGCATTATAAAATACAAAATGGATAATCTTGATTATATTAAATTGAAAAGTTTCTGTATAAACAAAGCCAATGTAACCAAGATTAAGAGGGAAGTGGGAAATTGGGAAAGAATTTTTTACAACCAGTATCTCTGATAAAGGCCTCATTTCTAAAATACACAGGGAATTAAGTAAAATCTATAAGAATACAAATTATTCTCCAATTGATAAATGGACAA
>CM053593.1:111358129-111374049 GCA_028646575.1 Pseudocheirus occidentalis
GATATTTATAAGCATATGAAAAAATGCTCTAAATCACTATTGATTCGAGAAATGCAAATCAAAACAACTTTGAGGTACCACATCTCACCAGTCACATTGGCTAAGATGACAAAACAGGAAAATGACAAATGCTGGAGAGGATGTGGAAAAATTGGAACAGTAATGCATTGTTGGTGGAGCTGTGAACTAATACAACCATTCTGGAGAGAAATCTGAAACTATGCCCAAAGGGCTATAAATACTTGCATACCCTTTAACAAAGTAATACAACTTCTGGGGTTGTACCCCAAAGAGATCATAGAAGTGGGATGACCCATATGTACAAAAATATTTATTGCAGCTCTCTTTGTGGTAGCAAAAAACTGGAAATTAAGGGGATGCCCGTCAATTGGGGAATGGCTAAACAAGTTGTGGTATATGAATATAATGGAATACTACTGTGCTATAAGAAATGGGGAGGAGACGGTCTTCATATTCACCTGGAGAGCCTTATACAAACTGATGCTAAGTGAGAAGAGCAGAACAAGGAAAAATTTGTACACAATCACAGACGTATCGTATGTGTGACAACCAATTTTGATAAACTGGACTCTTCTCAGCAATTCATAGTTATAAGACAACTCTACAAGTCTCAGGATGGAAGGACATATCTACATTCAGAGAAAGATCTAGAAAGAACAGAGTTTAAATAGAGACTGAAGCAATCTACATGCTATCATTCTTTTTCATGTTGGGTTCTCTTTCTTTTTTCCCATTGTTCACTCCATTGGTTACAACCCTTCTATACAACCAGACTAATGTCCAATTTGAAAATATTTGCAGATCCAATACTTGATTGCATGCCACCATAGTGAGGGGGGAAGAGGGGAGAAAATATGAAATTCAAGAGATTATGGAACTGAATCTTGTAAACTAAAAGTAAATAAATCAAATTTAAAAGAAAAAAAGAAAAGAAAAGAAAATCAAATCATTTGATGTTTCCCTTCATCCCTACCCAATGTAAATCTTATTGTCAATGAAAGTACTAGAATAAATTGAAAATTGAGAACCAGTGTTCAAAGTTAAGAGTATGTGGTATAGTTGAAAGAGGACAACAAATAGTGGATAGATGACAATTTGGGGTCAGAAGATCCCATTCAAGTACTGAGTCTTCCACTTACCAGTTTTGCAACCAAAGATAATTTACTTGCCCTTTCAAGAGTATCATTTTTCTCACCTATAAAATTAGCAGGCTGAATTAAATAACCTCTAAATCCTCTTATCTTATGAAGTCACAAGGAAGTGAAAGAAGTAGGAAGGGAAAGGAGACATAAATCCTTAAGGCTCATCAGTGAGAGCTTAGTTATTCACTTATATCAATTATATGAATCAGAGAATTACATTCCAACATATTTTATATCAAATATAATTCTATTTAGTACAAAGCTAAAAGCTTATTATGAATCATAGATCTAGATTCAGAAGGAATCTTAGAGATCATTTAGTCTAACCTCCTTCCTAGTTCTGATAATTACTTTCTGGATTTCAAAATCATGTCACTTTCATCCAGAAACTTCCTTCACTTCCTGGAGTCTTCTCATCCTGAAACATCCAACCACCTCACTCTTCACTCTAGAATATAATGCATTTCACTTTCACCCCGGAATATACGGCCCATATATTTCTTCCATTGATAGTTACTCCTCAGAGCCTCCACTTTGTGGAGTGGCCCAGGACAGTGAGCCTTAATTCCCCTCTTGGCTCTACTCCACCTGATTCCAAGCCCAGTGCTCTATCTACTACACCACCTAGCTACTACTTTTTATAAACCAACTTTGTAAAGGATATTAGAAAATATAGCATCTTTTTTCAAAAAAAGTACAAATTCAATTTTTTCTCTATCATATGAGGTACATGATTTTTATCTGGTAACCAGTCTTTCAAGCCACAGGATTTCCTGAGGTTGTGTTATTTTGCCACATCCCTACAATCAATGACATCTAACTTCCTATGACATATTAAGAGGAAATAACAATGAACTTATTTACTAATTCAACACCAGTTGTGGCATATTCAATTCAATAATCACTTACTCAGCACTTCCTATATTAAAAGCACTATATGAGGTGCTGAGGATACAAAGATAAGCCAAAAACCTTTCATATTCTCAAAGAATTTATGTTCTTCAGGAAAATACAACCTGTCAATGAATAAAAACACCATAATTTGAGGAGGGAAAGAACACTAAAAAACTTGAGTAAAAAAAAAAATATATATATATATATATATATGTTTGAAACTAAGAGGAACTAGAATGAAATCCCACCTCCACCATGATGTGATCTTGAGCAAGTCTTTATTTCCTTAGGCCTCAATTTCCTCAAACATAAAAAAATAAGTTGAATTAGATAACCTCTGACGGTCCTTACAACTCTAGATTTATGAACTAATGTACTAGAGGGATCAGAAAAGGCTTCCTGTAGAAAGCGGTGCATGAAATGAACTATGAATGGAGCTAAGGATCATAAGTGTTTGTAAAAGTAAAGATGAAATACAATCCAGGAATGAGTGACATTGCTTGTAGTAAGTATATAAAAGAGGTATAAAATGAACAATAAGTGAAAGTACAATGTGAAACAAGGTAAGCCATAGATTGTGAAAGGTTTTAAATACTAAACTAAGGAGCTTACATTTTATCCTTGTGGCAATATGGAGCCAATGAAGATTTTTAAACAGGCAAAAGAAAAACGGACAGATCAATTTTTTTTTCCTAAGACTATTTTAGCAATCTATGTGGACGAGGAAAGCAAGACCACCAATTAGGGGGTCCCTTAATAGTCTGGACAAGAGATAACAGAAGGTGACAGGGTAACTAAAAAGAAGATAGCTGTATTATGGTGCTGAAATGCTTGAATACCACCAGAGATGGAAAGCTCCCTATTTCTTAAAACAGGATATTCTTGGTAGAACATTTCAGGTTTTTAGTCTTGTCTTCTAAGTCTCCCCCTTCCAACTCTAACTCCCATTTATAAGAATGAAAATCCTCAAGGAAAGAAATTAAGTTGCTTGCTTGTTTTTGTATATATTTTCAGCCTATATAGTGCCTAGCACATAGTAAACACATAATAAATGCTCACTTATTCATTTTTTTTTGGAGGGGGGAAGGCTGGGCAATTGGGATTAAGTGACTTGCCCAAGGCCACAAGGGACAGTAAGCGTTAAGTGTCTGAGGTCAGATTTGAACTCAGGTCTTCCTGACTCCTGGACCAGTGCTTTATTCACTATACCACCTAGTCACCCCCACTTATTCATTCTTGCCAATGAAATTAGTAGGGATCCAAAATTTTAAGGCTTTAGGGAATTTTGCTGATTTATTTGAGGGAAAATATGAGAAAAATACAAGTTTGTCATACAAAGTACAATAAAATTAATTTTCCCTATTACTTTACTTTCCCTATTTACTCTACCTTGTTATTCCTTAACTGATCAGAAAGTATTCTAACACTAACATTGCAACAAATAAATTTTTATCATTATGAAAATGATTCATACTAGACTTAAGAGAGAGGTAAGCCTACATTTAAATTCTATCTCAGACACTTGCTAATTATGTTACACTACTCAGCAAAGTCACTTAAAACCTCTCTGTACCTCAGTTTTCTTGTCTGTAAAAAGATTGAACTTGATGGCCTCCTAGGGACTTCCAGCTCTAAATCTATGATCATATGATACTATCATCTGTAGTAATAAAGCAGAAGGCTAAATAACATAAACCCCATGTACAACTGACTTTGATTTGCAACAGACATGCATTCATGCAGACACACAGACATGCACGTAACTACACAGGATGTTTACCATCCACTACTTCACCAGATCTCTTCCTGGTTACATCCTATCATCAACTGGAAACCCAGATAAGTGTTGAAAATGATTTTAAAATATGCTAATACACAATAATCTATAAATATACTTATACAAAATTTGCATATAAATAGTTGATTGAATAAAAACAATTGAGTTGTAAAGACCTTATAGCTCATCTGGTTCATCCCTTCATTTTACAGATAAGGTATCTGAGGTTCAGAAGATTAAATAACTTGTCAAAGATCACAAAGACAGTAAAAATAGAATTCAAACCAATATCTTCTGACCTTTAATTCAAAGTTCTTCCTCTTCTGCCCCTCCAAAAAAAATGTTTTTTTAATATGGCTGGAGTCTCTCAAATAGATGGCATTGCCTTAACAGTAATTGAATTGTAAAGAGATCTAGGATCTCTTCCACTTTTATCAAAGGATAGGCTAAACTCTCCTTTCAATGATGTCCTTTAGCAAAAATTTAAAAGGCGATTTTTTTTTTAACAAAATGTTCCCTAAGATAGAGCTTCTTCCACTAGAGTACTACTCTAAGGCCTGACTGTAGGATGGAAATGATCTTTAAAAAAACATATATATGCATATGAAATATACATTTTAATACTATGGCTCCTGAAGGTCATAGGAACAGCTCCTAAACCAAAATAAAAACAAGGCACATCTTTGTTTTGCAATGTATATTATAAACATTAACTTTCTTTTAATCCTAGCTCTGTTCCTTTCCATGTTATCTATTATTACTGGATGAGGCCTTGCTTTCCAACTATAAGAATCAGACTGATCGGGGCAGCTAGGTGGCGCAGTGAATAGAGCACTGGCCCTGGAGTCAGGAGTACCTGAGTTCAAATCCGGCCTCAGACACTTAACACAAAAAACTAGCCGTGTGACCTTGGGCAAGTCGCTTAACCCCAACCTGCCCTCCAAAAAGCAAAAAAAAAAGAATCAGACTGATCCAGTAAACCCCCCCCCCCCCGCCCTGATTCTCCCCTGACTGGCACCTGACCCCTTTGACCTTCCTTGAGTCAAGAGCTTTGAGATTCCAAAACAGAAAAAAATGAAAGATAGGATGGGAGGTTTTTTGCTTTGGGGGTCTTTTGGGGGGGGTGGTAAGGTTGGTTACTAGATGAAAAAAATCTGATAACCACTACAGAGTGAGCACTCAGTGATAAATTATAATACAGAAATCATTCCCAAATTGTCTATTTGCATAGACAATTCACTTGATGGAGTAACACCAAAAGTAATGCAGAGCTATAAGATATACAATTAAAATAGCTTCAATATGAGCTATTATAATGAGTTACTGATATCAAAAGATGGAATATACATAGATAAGAAGATTGTCAACAATTATTATAGTAATTTTATACGGAAGTTTAACCAAGGTCGATCAATTGTGATAAAATTGTGATAAAAATTGTGATAAAAAAAAAGAATGTAAAAATTAATAAGCGAAGATGTGATTTTCTTGCCAAACAGATATTGCAGCAAAAGGCAACACCAATTTAGTATGTACATTATAATTTTACAAAAAAAAGATAGCAAAAGATTATAAGTAGTAACAGCACACAAAGGAGAGAGAAACAGAGGGTAAAGTCAGCTTAAAGAAAGCATGCTTAGTTTTCATGAGAATATTTAAGGAAATTGGAAGGCCAACAAACAGAAGCAAGACAGAAAATATCTTCCAAGATGTTTACAACAAACTCTTTTCACCACCAGCACAAAGAAGTCATACTTAGCTTCTAATATCACAGAAGTAGATATGCTTACAGAAGATATAGAAATGGCACCAAAGAAACAGAAAGAATAGCCAAATGGAAACAAAGGAAGTGTGGAGGAATCACAAATTTGAAGACATTGAAGGTTCAATTCAAAGCCTATGCTGAAGGAGTGAGGGAAGGGGAAGGACTTCTTGGATTTTATTAATACTTAAAAAATTAGGGGGTGGCTAGGTGGCGCAGTGAATAGAGCACCGGCCCTGAAGTCAGGAGTACCTGAGTTCAAATCCGGCCTCAGACACTTAACACAAAAAACTAGCCGTGTGACCTTGGGCAAGTCACTTAACCCCAACTGCCCTCCAAAAAGCAAAAAAAAAAAAAAAAAATACTTAAAAAATTAGAATAACATCCATAACTACTGACCTTCCTCTCTACATTAAATTTTGATGAGACTAATGTATACATGTCTCACAGTCATTCTTGAGAAAAGTCTTAGAAGAGAACAGTCAAGTCCCTCCAATCATTCTATCACCCATCCCACCTCCCCGCCCCCAAGTCCCATGAACTCCAGAGGCTTCCAGTTACTTCAAGGTTCGAATGTATACACACAAGTATTTCTCTATTTATCATTTAAAGCTCTTCACAACTTGGCCCCTTCCAATTTTTCCCACCTTCTTACCCTTTTACTCCCTTCTATGGTTCAGCTACAGTGGTCTTTTTGTAGTTCCCTGAACATAACCTTAATCTTTCACCTCTATGCCTTTTCATTTGCTTTAAATGTCATTAAAAATGTTTCACAAAAAAATGCTTTCAAATACATTTTTCAACCTGATCCTAACAAGTTTGTGAGTTGGAGTCTATAAGTTATTACCTCCAAATTACAATTGAAGAAATAAATTCTGAAAGTCAAATGACTTACTTGTCCATGGTCATAAAAATAGTAAATTATAGAAACAGAATCTGAATCTAGGCCCTCAGGTTCAAACAACTCTTAAAATTTCTAGATTATTCTGATCAAAATCCATCCATTCTAATAAAAAAGCCATCCAATCAGAGAGTGAATCTCCAAGAAACTCCTCCCAGACCCATCCAATCAGAGGAGGAGACCACAGGTTTAGTGGGTTCTTTCAAAGTGTAAACTAAAGGCCTGACATGAGCTGAAAGGATAAAGAAGTTTCTAAAACATGGTGGAGAAGTTCAGAGTGCAATCTGGAAAGGACAGAAAGATTATCACTTATGGCTTTGTACTACTGTAGTACTGCAATTCTGCTTTTGATTCTTTAATTTTTTAAATGAATGTCTCAAGTTATATTTGACATGCCTAATTTAAAACAAAATATTTACATTGTCATAAAACTTTTAACCTTGTCCACAACAATAAAGAAAACTTTACACATGTATATTACTATATACACAGTTTACAGAAAGCATATATGTTCAATTCTTTTTATTCTAAATAAGCACTCAAACATTTCTGCAACTAAAATATATGACCTTTGATATTAAATACAAGAGGATTTGATTAATTACTATATTAGTTTAATTTTTTTTTAATCTGCCTCATTGATGTAAAATAAGGGCAGCTACATGCACAGTAGATAAAAGCACTGGGTCTGTAGTCAGGAAGACCTGAATTCAAATACATCTTCAGTCACTATTAGGTAGGTGACAGTGGGCAAGTCATTTAATCCTGTTTACCTCAGTTTCTTCATCTGTAAAAATGAGCTAGAGAAGGAAATGGCAAACCACTCCAGAATCTTTGCCAAGAAGGATCCAAATGTGACCCAAATGGGGTCACAAAGAGTCAGACATGATTGAAAACAATCGTACAACAACAATTTGTGCAAAATACCTCAGAAAAGAAAACAATAGAGAACAATCTCATTGTTTGTACATATCATCATATGTGGAAGAATTGCCAAAAGCTTAAGGGAAAAATCAAAATAACCTTGAGAAATTGAACAAACAACATGTAGGTCCAATATAAATACTTGTCCTAAAGTAGGGGAAAATGACATATAATTCAAAAGTAATTTATATTTAGCTTTGTAATATACTTTTGTGCTTATATTTATAGGGGAAATACACCTAGTGTTTCAGGAATTCATTTTGAATAAAATTATGGAACTATACCAAGGCTCAAAGCTACCAGACTACCCATATTTCCCATTTTATTCCATTCTAAGAGACCTCCTTCAACTGATGTCAGTCTAAAAACTATCAAAATGAGGGAATTGTACTGGAAAAACTCAAAGTTCACTTCTATCTCTAAATCTATCATCCTAAAACCCTCAAGAAGGAAGAAAGTTGGTTATTCAATGTGAGAAAACTAAATTAATAAAATTTGAATTGTTCTAGTCAGGTTCTAGCTATCCACAGTGAATACCTGAGATGTCAACAGAGCAAGTAGTTAAGTAGAATAGGTGACAACCGTTAAAAATTTGAATAATGTGATTCATAAAAATAAAATACGAAAGGACCCACCAGATAATAAAGCTGCCGCAAGGATAAGCTAATTTTGCTCTGCTTCACCCTACAGATGGTACCCTTGATCTTAATCAAGTACTTCAAAATCTATATTTCACCGGCCACAAGACTAAGTGACTAGAAGCATGAGCGCACTAAACAGCACTACTAAGAAAGCGACTACAAGCAAAAATACCCTAGACCGGTCAGCAGTGCCATCTGAGTTAAAAAGAACAGCAAATCCATCGGCTCTACTCTACAAAGGAAGGGACCAAATTACCATTTGCTTCTTTGGTGGAGTTCAATACCCAACAGAACAATGCAAGCATCCTGAAGTGTTCAGTTAATATTGTTGTCTAGGCAGCATCACAGAGTGAAAAAAGAGGCCAAACTTTGATTCACTCACTATCTCTGCTTCCTCAGCCCCTACTCATTACTATATGTAGCCTAGTCAGGTTACCTATAAAAATGAGGGGATTAGACCTGTTTGTTGAAATAAAATTAAGGTCCTGGGATGCCCAGGTGGCAGTGAATAGAGCACAGCCCTGGAGTCAGGAGGACCTGAGTTCAAATCCTGCATCAGACACATAACACTTGCCAGCCGTGTGACTTCGGGCAAGTCACTTAACCCCAACTGCCTTGCCTTACTCCCCCTCCAGAAAGCAAAAGTTTTATAAATAAATAAAATTAAGGTCCTTTTCAGTTCTAGATTCCTTTGAGACACTAAGTGCTCACAAAATTGGATGTAAATCCAAGCCTTACAGTCACCTGAACATAGAATTTGGTTTAGAGCTTGATGAAAATGTCCCATAACAAGAAGCAGGCTTTCTAGACTTGTTTTTCAACTTGGGTCAATTACCTGACAGGATAACTCAATGACCACGTCAAACTGTTCAATTAAAATGTTTGTCTTCTAATTCTATGACACTCAAAGTCATCTTAAGGTTTATATATATATATATATATATATTACTATATTACCACTGCAAAATTATACATAATCTTTCGTCTTCACACAAAAGGAAAAGAAGCACATAGAAATTTACTAAATAAAAGTTTAAAGGATACTTTTTATTGTAATCTTTATCTTCTAAATTGTGTATATTTTACTAATACTTTACTGATAATAGCATTGCCTGAACTAGGTAGTAAACATATACAAGCTTCATTTGTGGTACTGTGGAGTAAAAAATTGGAGGATACGTTTTTCTAGAAAGAAAAATTGTAAACAAAGTAAATAAAGATATAAATCAACAGTAATAGAAAAAAATCTAAATCAATTTAAAAGCTTGCAGTGAAACCAGGTTATATTAGTGTCTAATTACATATAATTTACAAAAGTGTCTCTCTTTCCCTGGGTAAAGTAATTGCAAAACAAACAGATTATCAGCACTTCGTAATAAGTACTTAAGCCACATATTTATATCTGAAAGATGAAAAGGCAGCCAGCAAGGGCTGTCTCTTGCTCTCAGGCTATCTTGTTATCCCCACTAAGTCTCCTCCTCCCTCCCCCTCAAAAAAATTGTGCAACTAACCTTCAACAAATAGATAATAAATAACTCCTTTAGTTTAGAGAGTTTATGTAGGATAATAGTGCTTAACTTTCTTGTGCTGTGGATTCCTTTGGCAATATAATGAAGATGGCGGACACCTCAGAATTATGTTTTAAATTTTAAAAAATCTATATAGAATTACAAAAGAAATCAATTAGGCTGATTAAGATTATGTGCAATCTGGCTGAGCCCAATAACTACAGCAATTTTGAAGTAGTAACAAGCATACACAATATTTTGAGATCTACAACAAGAAGTTATATAAAAACACATGTAATTTTTATTGGTGACAATAACTGCCTTTTTCATCTTTCAGATATAAATATAGGTTGTTGCCTACATTAATAATTTAAGGAAATGCTCAATTTCAGTTAGAAGTTAATAAAAATTAAAACGTCATTTTTTTTCTAACCAAGCTCATAGATTCTCTAAAACAGATCCTGTACATGACCCTACAGAATTTCAGTAATCTACAATGTCTATAATGCTTGAGACAGGGGATACAAAAATATCCCCTCTTAAAGGAGACTGTGACTCCAAGATTGGCTTGTGGATGCCTAATTCTTTAAGTATTTATGAAATAATTTTCTCATGAGGCAGCAGGGCAGAGTGAAAAGAGAGGCCAAACCTTGAGCTGAGGAAGACCCTGGGTTCAAGTTCTACCCCTTATACATAACAGTTTGGTGACCCTAGACTAATCCATTCAGTGCTCTATGCAACTCTAGAAGGCAGTTAAATTATAAAGCTGTTAATGTAAACTAGCACACTATTCCCATCTTCCCCACTGTTTTTTATCTTCCATCCCCCCATGTGTTTATTGAACCTCAATAGATTTACCACTCATCAATTTAGAAACCACAGGTCTGTCTAGTACTCCACAAAAAAATTAGTTCTAAAGAAAATGCTATTTCTATTTATCTAGCAATAACTGCTATGATGCTTTAGGCAGTAAACTAAAACTCAATTTTGATTTTTAACACCTGTTAATAACCTCCTACCACATTGTAAAACACCCTTCTAGACAGAAAAAAGGAAAATCCCTGCCCTCAAGGTGATTATACCTATTGTAATAGTGGCTTTCTCCATGCTAATTATGGATGGAATTAGTCTAGATAAAATAAACTTACAACCTTACCTCTTCCTTTTAGAGATGAACTGAGACAGAAAGGTTAAATGATGTGCCCAGGGTCACAAAGTTAGTATCAAAGGCAGAATCTAAACTAAGGTCTTCCTAAATCTAATTCCATCCAGGATTTTATCCACTGTGCTATGTAACAGCCTAGCTGTAAAGTTATTCAATCTCTCTAAGCTTCATCTGTATAATGAAAATAACATACTATATACCTCACAGAATTATTGCAAAGAAAAGCTCTAAGCAAATTTTAGTAACAGTAATTTCAGGAAGGGTTAATTTTTATTTTTTAACTGATTAGAGCAAGAAAATCTTATCTAATATGTCAGTAGCTTTTAAAAGGAATTGTCAAAATTACTGAGAGTCTACTAAGTATGACAAATTATACAGCTCAAAGAAAAACTTATCAATTCAATTCAATAAACATTTATCAATAATGGAATATGCAGGTGGGCAGGGCCTAGATGGCAGAGTAAAAGCAGGAACATGATTGAGCTCCCACACCAATCACCTCCAATACCAGTAAAATATGACTCTTAACAAATTTTAGAGCTACAGAACCCACAAAGTGACAGAGAGAAACAAATCTCCCACTCAAGGCAGCCTGGCAGGTCAACAGGAAGAGTCTATCACACCAGCCTAGGAGTCAAGCACCATCTCCTGTGAGCCATAGGAGCCTAGACCCAGCAAGCTCCCGAACCAGCTGCCCAGACAGGCCTGAGCAAACATCAGGAGAGTGAATCACTGGCAGCTGTAGTGGTTTCTAGACTTTTCAACCCATAAACGCCAAAGAGAAAGCAAAAGGTCAGTGGGGAATCCTGATGATTCAGAGTAAGAAAACAGTGCTGACCGGCCTCTGCCCCTGGGACAGTGGAGGTGATAGCAGCAACTGCTGCCACTGCTGCTGCTTCCGGCTCCTGGCCTACAGATCATAGGGGGACTGTCCAGAGGTTATTTGCAGGAATCTTTCTGTTGGCACGGAGGCAGGATTCTCCTAGTTTGCCCTGCTTGGATCTGGGTCACAGTCTCAGGTGGTGGTCCTGGAGTGAGGAGGGCTGGTATGGCAGAGCTGTGGAGCAAAAGTCCTCCTTACAGTTCTGAGGCAGGTGCCTGGAAAAAACTCTTCACAACAGCTGCGCAAAACCCCAGCAATTAGGGACACAGCTCTCTCCACTCTGGAAGCAGAGCTCTACTGCGGCAAAAAGCTCAAAAGTCAAGTAATTAGCTGGCAAGATGAGCAAACAGGAAGCACAATCAGACCATAGAATCCTTTTTTGGGGACAAAGAGGATCAAAATATAGAACCAGAAGAAGACAACCAAGTCAAAATTCCTGCATCAAAAGCCTCTAAGAAAAATATGAACTGATTACAGGCCATTGAGGAGCTCAAGAAGGATTTTGAAAATTCAGAGAAGTGGAGGAAAAATTGGGAAAAGAAATGAGAATGGTGCAAGAAAATCATGAAAAGAGAGTAAACAGCCTGACTGAAGAAAATAACACCTTAAAAAATAGACTAACTCAAGAGTGGCTAAGTGTCACAGTGAATACAGCACCGGCCCTGGAGTCAGGAGGACCTAAGTTCAAATCCAACCTCTGACACTTGACACAAAAACTAGCTGTGTGACTTTGGGCAAGTCACTTAACCCCAACTACCTTCCAAAAAGCAAAAAAAAAAAAAATAGACAACTCAAATGGCAAAAGAGGTCCAAAAACCCAAAGAGGAGAACACCTTAAAAAGCAGAATTGGTCAGATGGAAAAGAAATTTCAAAAACTCACTGAAGAGAATAATTTTTTCAAAATTAGATTGGAGCAAATGAAAGCTAATAACTATGAGAAATCAAAATTAATTTACTTATTCCATGCCATACCCAATTCAAACTACCAAATAACTACTTCATAAAGTTAAGAAAAAATATTAAAATCTCCCTGGAGAAACAAGAGAGATCAAGAATCTAATTATACTATAAAGCAATAATCATCAAATAATTTGGTAGTAGATAAGAAATAGAATGGTTGATCAATGGAACAGATTAGGTACACAATAGACAGAAGCAAACGAGCATGGTAACCTAATCGTTGATAAATCCAAAGATCTCAGCTACTGGGGCAAGAACTCACTATTTGACAAAATCTGCTGCTAAAACTGGAGAGCAGTATGGCAGAAATTATGTACATACTAACATCTTATATCATATACCAAGATAAGCACAAAATGAGGACATGATTAAGATATAAATGGTAATATCATAAGCAAATTAGGGAAACATGGAATAAATTACCTGTCAGATCTATGGATAGGGGAAGAGTTCATGACCAAACAAGAGATGGAGAGATTCACAAGAGATAAAATGGATAATATGGATGACATAAAATTTAAATGTTTTTACACAAATAAAATCAAAACTTGGGGGAAAAATTGCCACGTTTCTCTGACAAAGGATTCAGTTTTCAGATATTTAGAGAACTGAGCCAAATTTATAAGTATAAGCGTCATTTCCCAACTGCTAACAGGTGAAAGGATATGAACAGGCAGTTTTCAGAGGAAGAAATTAAAACTATCAATAATCACATAAAAATGCTGTATATAGAAATAAAATAGAAAAATACAGATTAAAACAGCTCTGATGTACCACCTCACACCCACTAAATTGGTTAAGATGACAAAAGGAAAATGACAAATGCTAGAGGAAAGGTGGGGAAATAGGCACACTAATGCACTGTTCATGGAGCTGTGGGATTATGCCCAAAAAGCTGTAAAACTGCGCATTCTCTCTGATCCAAAAATACCACTACTAAATCTATTCATCAAATAAAAAGGAAAAGGAGCCATGTGTACAGAAACATGTAACAGCTCTTTTTGTGGTGAATAAGAATTATCTTTTGTGGTAGTAAAGAAATGGAATCTGAGGGGATGCCCATCAACTGGGGAATGACTGAACAAGTTATGACGTATTAATGATGAAAGGGATGATTTCAGGAAAATCTAAGAGGACTTTTATGAATTGATGCAGAGTGAGGTGAGCAGGACCAAGAAAAGAATTTACAAAGCAACAACAATATTGGAACTATCAACTATAAAAGACTTTGAAACTCTGATCAATATCAACATCACAATTCCACAGGACTCAACAAAAAATGCTATCCACCTACAGAAAGAAAACTAAGGGACTTGAAATACAGATTGAATCATATTTTTTTTCTTTCCTTGTTCTATTGGAGCATAACTAATACAGAAATGTTTTGGATGACTTCATATATATAATGGATATTGTAAAATCCTTGCCTACTCAATGAATGAGGAAGGAGATAGAGAAAGAAAGAGAAATTAGAACTAATTTTTTTTAATTGAATGGGAATCTGAGAGGGTTCCCAGAAATCAGGGAATGAACAAAAAAGTTACAACATATAAATGAGATGGAGTATTAGTGTACTGTAAGAAAAGATGAAAGATGGCTTTGTAAAAACTTGGAAAGACTTAAACTAATGCAAAATAAAGTGAGCAGAAGCAGGAGGCTAATTTATACAGTGGTAGCAATATGTAAAGAAAAGCAACTCTGAAAAGAATTAGGAATTTGCATCAGTATAATCATCAATCAAGATTTCAGAGGACTCAAGATGAAACATGCCACTTATCACTGCATGGAAGGTGAAGAACTCAGGGTTCAGAATGAAACCTTTTTTTTGGATATGGCAAATGTAGAACTTTGCTTTCCTTGATTACACATATTTTTAATAGCAATTTGTTTTTCTTTAATTCTCATTTGTGTAGGAGGGAAAAGAAAGTGGATTCTTGCTTTTTTTAAAATAAAATATGATGTTTAAAAAAAAAGAGTAGTATTTCCCTCAGTGCTTCTCTTCCTGTCTGCATATCATGGCAGGACTTTTCAAAACTATTACTAAAGGGGTGAAAAAGAAGCTGATACTTTTCTGCCACCCAGGCAACATGTCAACTATGAACATATGACATCTAAAGAACATGTCCTGCATATGCAAACTGTCTCTTCTGCTTTGAGCTTCTTTCCTGAGTACAGACTCAAGAGTGACCCTGAGACAGCTACATCAAGCCTTAGAGTCCACCTTGTGAGTTCAAGAATGCCAGAGTTCCTGGGTTCTGCTCTGGAATTGTCACCTCTCAATCAACTACAGTACTTCTTGGAAAAGAAGCCCACCAATAGCCAGAGAATGAACACAAGGCCTAAGCCTGACTGCCAGAAGACATGGTCCTAAAGGGAATTATTTGGACAACAAATATAGAGTTGAGATGAAATATAAAATGCCAATTGAGCAATCTTACAAACTGCTTTGTTTTGACAGTTTAAAGTATCAACTTCTGCCAAAAGTATACCATTAGTTATGAGTTAATACTGCTTTAGAGTACACACTTCTGAGTCACATGTGTTATAGCATTATTTTTTTGTAGAAATATTTAACAGCTGACCCATACCTGCTCTACATGGTACATTTCTACTCTCCATCCTCTCACACCTACCCTTTGAGGGAGAGAGCCTAGATATACAATCAAAACTTATAAGCTTTAAGTATTTCTTCTGGGTCCTGGGGTAAAGTCACAAAAAGTCAAATGATATGAGAAAAGAGCCTGACTCCTCTTTCAGGCAATTAGTTTCCCCCAGGACTGACCCAGATCTGCATGCATATGTGTTTAGAATTGACTAGAGCAGTGGTTCTCAACATTCCTAATGCCACAACCCTTTAATACAGTTCCTCATTTTGTGGTGACCCCCAACCATAAAACTGTTTTCATTGCTACTTCATAACTGTAATTTTGCTACAGTTATGAATTGTAATATAAATATAAGATATGCAGGATGTATTTTCATTGTTATAAATTAAACATAATTAAAGCACAGTGATTAATCACAAAAACAATATGTAATTATATATTGTGAAATATTTATTTCTAATTACAAATAAATGAAATTTTGTCTTGAAGCACATGTAGCATGTGTAACAGTCTTAATATAACAACAGTAAACTATATTGCTACATTTTGCGACAGTATGCATAAAAAGCCAACTTCAGTGCGAAGGCTGAGATTGCTTCTTTCTCACCAGATCAGAAATTCTCAGGGCAGTCTTTGCAAGAGCACAACGAAGATCATCTTCCACAAGTCTACTTCTGTATTTAGATGTGATAACCAACAAGCTGGAAAAACCCTGTTTCACAAAGATATGTTGTT
>CM053593.1:111374549-111508419 GCA_028646575.1 Pseudocheirus occidentalis
CAAACTGATGCTAAGTGAGAAGAGCAGAACAAGGAAAAATTTGTACACAGTCACAGACATATTGTATGTGTGATAATCAGCTTTGATAAACTGGACTCTTCTCAGCCATGCACAGTTATAAGACAACTCTACAAGTCTCAGGATGGAAGGAGATATCTACATTCAGAGAAAGATCTAGAAAGAACAGAGTTTAAATGGAGACTGAAGCAATCTACACACTATCATTCTTTTTCATTTTTGGTTCTTTCTTTTTTCTCATCGTTCACTCCATTGGTCACAAACCTTCTACACAACCAGACTAACGTCCAGTGTGAAAGTATTTGCAGATTCTATACTTGATTGCATGCCACCATGGGGGCAAGGTGGGGAGGGGGGGGGAAGAGAGGGGAGAAAAATTGAAACTCATGGGATTGTGGAACTGAATCTTGTAAACTAAAAGTAAATAAACAAATCAATGAAAATTAAAGAGAAAAAGAAAGAAAAAAATTAGTATCCTTGATAATGTTATATTGTTACCATGAAACTTTCTGAACTCCTGATAAAACGCTACGAATCTTTTCATCTTAGATCACCCACCCCCATCATCCTTGAGATATTTTTTTCCTGATTTCCTGAAATATCAAGTTGATTTTCTTTATAAACAAATCAATAAGTCCCAAAGTGCAACTTTTGGTTCACCTTTGGATTATACAAACATGATGCCTCTTAAATCATTTAAACGTAAGTTAGCAATAGATGTCATGTTGCCCTGCTTAAATATCCTTGAATTTACCAACGTCTTCCTAAGTTCTTATTTCCTCTAACGGAAGACTAAGATTTTGGTTCAAGAATGTGAGAAATAAACCTTTATTCCATAAATGTGGATATGAATTAGCCTATGATTGGGGGAAGAGCCTCTGCTAAAGCAATGCTTTGTCATGGTACAAAGGTTGACACAGGCTGGGAAGGCTTTCAGTATAGGTGACAAACTAATGAAGTTCAAGGTGGTTTATTGCCAGGTTGACTGCGGGGTGTTTTATGTTGTTATTAGTGCTTTTATTTTGCCTTGGATAGGTATTTTGAGAGGTTAAGTAACGTTTTTGACAGGAGGTAGTTAAGATACTTGAGATAGTAAGGAGCGGTCTAATGAAAGAGGAATTCTCTGTACATGGTGAGGTCATATAGACGCACCTGTCTGGGGATGAGAATGTGCAGACTGCATCAAACCCCAGAACCTTGCAGAGCAGAGTCTCTTCAGTGAGATCTACAAACCACTCAAAAGATTTTGGCTTAATTATGCAGGGAAGAAAAAGAGAAAGGGAGAGAGAGAGAGAGAGAGAGAGAGAGAGAGAGAGAGACAGAGAGAGAGAGAGAGAGAGAGAGAGAGACAGAGAGAGAGAGAGAGAGACAGAGAGAGAGACAGAGAGAGAGACAGAGAGACAGAGAGAGAGAGAGACAGAGAGAGAGAGAGAGAGAGAGAGAAAGAGAGTGAGAGAGAGAGAGAGAGAGAGAGACAGACAGAGAGAGAGACAGAGACAGAGAGAGAGAGAGAGAGAAAGAGAGAGAGTATAACCTTGCTTCTGACCAAGCGTGAGGCAATTCTGCCGAGGGACAGTCCTGGGCATTGTTCTGTATATACAGAGGGAGACATGACTCCAGGGTGATGATGTATATGAGGATGAGAAAATGATGCAGACTGATGATTTACTTCACATTGTTACAGAAACTTTGGAGAGAGACTCTGGAGATGCAGATCAAGAGAGAGAGAGAGAGAAACAGAGATACAGAGACAGAGACAGAGAGAGAGAGAGGATAGAGAAAGAGAGACTGACACTCTTAAATGGTAGACTCTATCCCTTAAAGCTGTGAACACATATGGGAATTAGGCCTATCTTGTTTCTTGACTTCCAGAGTTTACAATTCAAGAAACTGCTCAGAGTAGACCTCTCCTTGGTTAAATTGTTCTCTCTCTCTTGATTTGAACTAAGATCTTAGCTCCTTCTCAGCTGAAGAGCTCACTTATTCTTGTGTATTCTTTGACATACTCTAATCTGTAGAACCTCTCTAATTTCTGTTTGCTGCTTTGCTTGAATAAACAGATTTAATCACTATTGCTATTTGTGATGGTATTTTGTTGTAGGTGGAATTTGGATAAGAAGTGACTAAACTGGCTTGTGGGCTGAGTGATCAGGGAAACAGTTTTCCTTTTTAACCCTGATCATATTCCTAGCCTAGAAATATTTGAAGGATGGCAAATAGAATTCTAAGCCAATTTTAATCCCTTTTTGAGACTATAGAAGAAATGGCCTAGCCTCAGTGATCCAAGACCTTACCTGCCATCTCCCAAACTAGAATGCTGATGATACTGGCATTGTCCTTCTATTCTATGATATGATAGCCCAGACCTTCAAACATATTTATCCATTCTACCCACGAGTCACATATATATACACACACACATACATACATATATATTTTTGACGGGGGGAAGGCAAAGCAATTGGGGCTAAGAGACTTGCCCAAGGGCACACAGCTAATAAGTGTCAAGAGTCTGGGGCCGAATTTGAACTTAGGTCCTCCTGACTCCAGGGTGGGTGCTTTATTCATTGCTCCACCTAGCTGCCCCCACATTTATATATGTAGATAGCCCACATACACATATATCATAGAGAAGAAGGAATTCCATTAACCAGACAATATTATATAGGTGGATGGACAATCAAACTATAGTCCATCACCGTGAGTATAAACATACAGATATATATATATATATGTACATTAAATACATATGACATATGTAGAGGCTGCACACAAAGAATCCAAAGCTTGGACAGATATTGCATATGGACAATGAGTTGTGCTCAAAATTTAACATGAAGAAGAGACTGAGGTAGGTTACATTTGGAAATTATGCAGTGCTTTTAATGATCCCAAGCTTCTCCCTGAAACATAGGCCCATCATTTTTAATGATAATATTCTTTTAGGAATGTTATAAAGTTGTGAGTCATAGACTATCATAGCTTCTGAAGAGTTAATGTTGAGTTCACTCAAAGGGCAATGAGGAGGCGCAAAGTTGTCACAAGCAGATTTCTACACATCACAAACAAAAGTACAAGAAACGGTGTCATAAGATACAAGTACCATCAGAAAAAGAAAAGATAGGCCAGGGCAGTGAGTCATATTAAGAGAGAGCGACAGCCAGGGAACCCCCAAAGATGGTATGGATACAGTGCCATGAGATCTGGGGAAGGTTCACAGTATGTTTTGTAAACTAGAGAATGATCAAGGATGAGAAAACATGGAGGTGATGTGATCATCACTGGACAGAATATATATACCGAAGCACATAATATTGTGGAAAGAATGCTAAAGTGAGAGGTTTTGACTTCATATTGTTCTCCTGGCTCTGACACTTATTACCTGTGACCTGAGGCAAAACATTAAATCTATGTGCTTCATCTTTAAAATGAACTAGATGACCTCTAAGTTTCCTTCCAGCTCTCAATACAGGATTCTATAATCTTAGGGGAAATTGAGCATAATTATTGCTTGATGACTATACAAACAAAGAGCTATGAAAAGCTCTGCTCTCCTATGCTCACCATTATTTATTTTTCATTATACAAAGTGACTTGCATAGCATGCTTTAGGAAGAAGTGTGGTAGACGGATTGGAGAGGGTCTGGAAGGCAGGAGTATAATCAAGAGTGTATTGCAAGAGTCTAAGTAAGTGAGATGATAATATTAGTGGTAATAGAATCAAGTGTAGAGAAGGGGAAAGATGCAAAGGATCTTTAGGGGTAGACTATAAAACTGATTAGATTCGGCCAATGAGGCAGAGGGGAAAGTTGAAGATGACTCTGAGGTTGTGAATCTGAGAGATTAGAAGTGTTTTCCCCTCAAAAGAAATTTGGAACTCTGAAGAAGAGCGAGATAATGAGTTCTCTTTTGGATATATAGAGTTTCAGACACTATATGAACGTCCAGTTGAAGATATTTGACAGGAAATTGGTGATGTAGGCCTGAGGCTTAGGAAAGAGACTAGGACAATCTTAGAGTCAACTGAAAAGAGATAAAAATTGAACTCATAGAAAAAATTGGATCCTTGGAAACTGATGAGATCACCAAAAAATAAGACAGATGAGATGACCCTTAGGGGGCACCCCCATGGTTAAAGGGCAGAATATGTAAGATGATGGAGCAAAAGAAATGGAGAAGTGGTCAGACAAGAAGGAAGAGAACAGGAAAGAAAAAGGTCAGGTCAATTGAGAGAGGAGATAAAAGAGGGGGGTGTGATCAGTAGTGTCAAGGGTATCAAAGAGACCAAGCAGTGGTGTGTGGGGTGCAAACACCCTATCCCTAATTGACTACTCAGAGATTTCTCCAGGTGAAAGCAGAAAGGTTTCTTTGTTAGAATCTCACGAGAAGCTGGCGGTCCACACCACTGGAACACCAGAGGGAGGAGGCCGTCCTACAGAAGCAGAAGCTGGGTTAAATAGACAAAACCCACAAAACTCCTCCCAAAAGCCCCTCCCCAATAACTGGACCTTCATTCCCATTGGTGGGAAGGGATGTCCTTACAATCCTTTTACCTAATACACAAAATTATTTATCAGAAGTTAGCTCATCACAGATTACTTATTTTTCTCTTCTTTTCCAAAAAGCAAACAATTTACAGAAACACCTGGCAAACATATTAGTTGTTGCAAAAAGTAGGCAATTTATAGATCATTTGTTGCTTTTCAAAGACAGGTAGCTGGCAGACACATTACAGAAAAACAAAATTTGGGCCTATCAAGACTAAAGCCCAGCTCAAGTTTGGTGACTTTACTCTATGAGAATATTATCATTTGTCCCTCTCAGTCTCTATCTAATTTCCTAACAGCGTGTGTGGTGACAGGAAACAAGGAACTCTAGCAGATAGTCCACCTGAGAAACCACATTCCATTCCATACAGTGAGAAAAGGCCATTAGACTTAGCAATTAAGAGATCTTTGATAATTTTGAAGCATTTCAATGGAGTAGTGAGGGCTGAAATCAGAATGCAAGATATTAAGACATGAGTGGGAAGAAGCAAAGTGGAAGCAATGAATATAAGTGACTTTTTCTAGACTATTTGGTTGTGGCAAGGTGGGAAGATACAGGAGGTAGCTTCTTATTTTTACTAATTTTTGCTAATGATTGTGATTTTATTTGGCTCTTAGGTTATGTTCTATCCCAGGATGGTAGCTGTGTGAGAAGGGAGCAAGTTTCATCATCCTTATTTTCCCACAGAATCTTTTCCTCTACCATCCCTCAAGGCATCCAGACATGACTCTGATTATCCATTTCTCCTTATGCACAATAATAGTACATGAGGCTGCATCCTAGACAGGGGATGGGAAAGAGCTGGGACCCCATCACCAAATCAAGAACGCAGTGGTGGTGAGCATTAACCCACCATCTCAAACTAGGCTGAGGAGATATATCTGTGAGTGGGAGGAAGGACAGAGGGTGACAGAAGAAGTTTATCTTTGTAGGCTCATGGTTATGTAATGTCCACGACTGGTCTAAAGTGGCCTATGGAAGAGGAAAAGCTTGGGTCACAGTCATGCTTTCCAGTTTGCTTTTAAAACTTTGGAAAGTCACAATTTCTGTGTGCTTCAGCCTGGAGTAGGCAGAATTGTCATGTTAACACACTAAGATCAGTAACTTAGAACAGCAGTGTCAAAGTCAAATACATATTAACTTAGAAAACCATAAATTAACATTATCTCTGTTTCATTCTATTTTTAAGCTGCAAAACAGTTACCAATTACATTTTGATTTGGTTCAGGAGTTTTTTAGGCTGCTTGAGACCAGCAGGCTGTTTGACACCCTGGACTTAGAAGATGAATCACAGAGCTGACGAGCCAGAGATAGTAAAAAGTCATGAGATCATAGCTCTAGGACTACAAGGGACATCGAGGCCATCTAGTCCAGTCCTCTAATTTTACAGATGGGGACACTGAAGCCCAGTCAGTGTTAATAGCAAGATTTTAACCCAGGTCTTCTGATTCTCAAGTCAATATTTTCTCCACTGAATAATAATACTGAGGCAAGTGGGGATTTGCCCCAGGCTAGGGTGAATTTGGAAGCCAACAAATGGTCTCTGAAAAGAGATTTTTCACTTCAGTTTAAACACTCTGGGTAGTAACTACCTAACTTGAGGCTGTTTGCTCAGAGTTGCATACAGACAGTTTTCACTTTATGTAAGTGAATCTTTTGGCAGACCTCTATGTAAAGTGATTTTTATGTAATGAGATTTTGCCTTTACCCACCCACTTCACTTAGACTGTATAACAAAGCACAAAATAATACCTTTACACAGGTCATAAAATGTACTAAAATGTAGGTGTATTAAATACTGTACCATGACAATAAACAGAATTATGAAAGGTAAAGCTAATAATAAAGTATGCATAGTACTATACAGTAAAGTTAACAAAGGTTATGTAATATTAACAAAGGTGCAGAAGATTGCCCCTTTCCTACCTAGTCTTTATCACTGGTAGCTGACTGTAACTTCTTTTATGAAGCTATCCTGAGACATTTGAACAGGGGCTTTCTTTTTCCTTCATATATCTGATGATAGCAATTAGTTCTCAATTAGTCTCTGAACTTTTAAAAATCTTGAAGTATTTGGATCCATGTTTTCAATGCAAGAAAAAAATTTTGTATGTAAAATTGAATTTGCATAGTGAGAATTTACATAAATAAAAATTGTCTATATGGAGAAACAAGGAAGGGGGTGGGATCCTGGGGGACTGTGGGTTTCAGAAAAAGGAAAATATTTGTAAAGTTTGTCAAAGTTTATGAGGATTTCCCTAAAATTTTAACTTAAAAAAACTAAGAATTTGTGCCTCAGAGAAAGTATGGTGTAGTATGTATAACCTATATAGAATTGCTTTCCTTCTCGATGGGAGAGAGGAAAGAAGGAGGGAAGAAGGGAGAGAATTAGGAACTCAAAGTTTTAAAAATGAATGTTAAAAATTGTTTTTACATGTAATTGGAAAAAACAAAATACTAAATAAAACTTAAAAGAAAGAATTTTTTAAAAAGAAAGTATGATGTAAAATTAGACAGTTGACCTAGTTATGCATCAAGCTATCCTGAATATAACCTAGTTATATATGTCCTTGGTAATGAATTTTAAAATGAACAAATATTTGCATTTAGACTGTCTTTTCCTAAAAGATCATAACTAAGAAAATTCAAGAAAGGACGGCTGGATAAGGGTAGTGAATCATATTTTCCCTGACTGGTACATGAGTTTTATGAGTTGTGAAAGACCTTAATCACTCATTTTATTTCCAGTAACCAAGGCCTAGTATATGATTTTAGAACAATAATGAGATGTTTTTAAATAGAGAAAACTATTCTTTTTTAAATGGCTTATGGGTAGTGAGCAAAGTTCATTCACATAGGATGGCATAAAGTTGTTAACTTTTCTTTATTCAAGGATATATGGATTGAACAGTAGATGCTGAAGATAATATCTGCTAAAGTCTAAAATAATTTCATTTTTGTAGATCTGTGTGTCCAATATGTTGGGTGGACTCCCTATGTAGGATTTATGGGAGGTCGTATACTAGAGTCACACAGGATAAGAATGAATGAATTCTTATCATCAACACCAATGAAGGGAATACCCACATGGATGATATCCCAAATATACATCCAACTACGTCTATGAAGAATTCTACTTATGTCTTATGTTTAAACATGCACACAAATGAGTATGACTCCATAATTATACAATAAGACAAATTAATTGACCAAGTTTGGTCAATTTGGTTAACTTACTTTGGGAGTAATATTTTTATCCTTTCCTTCCTTATATTGTTTTTATTTTTACATTTTGTTTATTCTAAACCTAACAATTGACAAATAAAATAATTTCATATACCACCTACAGAAGGTTATTAAGATTATACATGAAATCATAAATCCCTATTATTCGTAACTTGTTTTCCCTTTAAAATAGATAATAAATTCAATATGCCACTTTTAAAGCTGTCCTGCTTATCTTTTTCCTTCTAAATGTATTTCCTTTCACATGTATGCATTTTAAAAAAATACTTTGGTGACCTTCTTTTCTCCTTTTGTTTGACCCCATTATTACTAGCCCCCCTCCCCCTCAGCTTTCCCAGAAATTTAAAAAAGAAAAAAGAAAAACCAAGACCCTTGTGACAAATCAAGCAAAACAAATGCATACATTGGCCATGTCTGAAAATGTATATCTTATTCAGTATATAGAGACCATGACTTCTCTGTTAGGAAGTAGGGATCATGCTTTATCATTGAGCTTCTAGAGTTGTGATCAGTCATTTTATTGATCAAAATTTTAAGTCTTTTAAAGTTATTTTTATTTGTAATGGTATTGTTACTGTACTAATGGTGATCCCTTGGTTCTCCTTGTTCACTCTTACTTAATGAGACTTCCCTGAAACCATCCTTTACATAAATTTTTTATGGCACAATAATATTTTGTAACATTTATATACCATAATTTGTTCAGTCATTCTCCAATGGGTGGGCACCCCTTTAGTTTATAAGTCCTTTGATTTAACAAATAGAGGCACTATAATTATTCTTGAACATATGGGGTTTTTTCCCCTCTTTGATTTCTTTGGGTATAAGCCCAATAGTAGGATTGCTGGGTAAAAAGGTATGCACGGGATAGTATAGTAGTGACTTTTGAGGTATAGTTCCAAATTGCTTTCCAGAAAAGTTGGACCAATTAATTCACTGCTCTGCCAGGAATGTAAGAGTGTCTTTGCCTTTCTGTATCCTCTCTAAGCAATGCCATTTTTCTGTCATCTTGGTCTATAAGAAACACAAAATTTCTGTACCTACTCTGGTGGGGGAAAGAAGAGCCTGTCTATTATGCATCCCCAAAAGATAACTACTATTTATAAAAATGCTACATCAAACCACAAAATCAGAAACAAGAAGTTATAGAAGCTGACAGACCCAGAAAGCAAACTTGGGAAGCTCTGCCATTCTATCAACTACTATCCAATACATTCTTCTACCAGGCTAGAAAGGATAGTCTTTTCTTCCATCCCCACTCCCAATACAAAATGCATGAATTCACAATATTTCTATTGTATAAGAGACAACATAAGATGCTGAAAAGAGCGCTGGACCTGGTGTCAGGGGAGATGTAGCTTTCAATTCCAATTCTAAAGCTTACTAGTTGTATGACCCTGAGAAAGTCATTTCAGTTTTCTTAGACACAGGTTACTTACCTTTAAAATGTATATAAGAATACCTGAGCTATATGCAGGTTATTCTTAAGAGACCTTAAAGTACTATATAAGCAGCAATTAGTGTTATGCTATAAATATAACATAGAACATAGAAATATATTATAATCAGATCTATATGCAATATATTATCAAATAAAGAAATGCAAATGGTAAAAAATGGTGAAGAACCTAGAGTGAAAGGAAAGTCCCAAACCCAAGTGAGTAAGGAAAGTCTCCAAAGATATTAAAAGGAACTATAGAATAAAAATGGCATCAGAAGGTGGAAAAGATGGGAGTCTACAGGAACATGGCAAAAGAAAGGAGCAAAAGCTTTGAAAGAGAATGAAGGTAAAAGGGTATGGATGAGGACAAGAAAGACATGGTTGTCATATTTGGATAAAAACCCAGAGATATAGCTCCTAAAGCCAGGTAATGAAAAGGCTGTATAGACTGGGGTCAAGTAGAAAAGTAGCTACAATTAGAAAATCCTCATGGATGGGACTTGGGATTCTCAGCTGGAAAAGTTTCAGAGAATAAGTTGAGAGGCTAGGGAACTAGTGTCTGCTAGAGAAGTAAGAAAATTGGTCACAAGTGAGCGAGCAATCAAGACTGGAATTAAGCCATTCATAGAAACCCAAGAGCTCAAACCAAGAAAAGGGAAAGGATTGCTGAAAGTGGCAAATACCAAGGACTAAGACTGAAGGGGGAAGCCAAGAGGTAGCACAAGTCACATGCAGTGATAGAGTAGACACAGAATACTATACTATAATGGGTCATTAATGCTGAATGTAAGAGTGTGGGGATTTGAATGTGATAATCCAAAGGTATAGATTTAATGTATAGAATTTCAAAAGTGATTTATCCTGATGATGGGTTTTTACCCAAGCCATTATTGGAAGGATTTTTGGTTCTTTAAAGTGGGCAGAATAAGCTAGGATCCCATGTAAGTCCTGATAAAAGTATGGCAGCTCTATTACAAGGTAATAATTGAAAATCTGAGAAAAATAGGAAGCCATTAACATTTCAAGAAAAATAAACATAACGTTTATTAGATAATTATTACTATGCACTGGGCACTGTGCTAAGCACTGAGGATACAGAAACAAGATAGCCCCTGCCCTTAGGGAACTTACATTCTAATGGGGGGAGATAACACATAAAGGGGAGGTATATGGATTGAAAAACTGCCTATATATCACTAAGAGGCTAAGTGATATGCTCCAGTATCACACAGTCACTATATGGCAAAGAAAGGTCTTAAACCCAGAAATTCTTGACTAGATCTCTACCTGCCACATCTGTGGTGTCAAACTCAAGAAAAGAAAAAGAGAGTTGTTGTTATTGTTTTGATGAATGAAGTTCATTCATTCAGTCATGTCCAACTCTTCATGACCCCATAGACTATATAGCATGCCAGCCTCTTCTGTCCTCCACTATCTCCCAAAGTCTATCCAAGCTCATATTCATTGTTTCCATACTATCTAGCTATCTCATCCTCTACTGTCCCTTTTCATCTTCAATCTTTCCCAATATCAGGGTTTTTTTTTTCACTGAGTCCTGTCTTCTGATTATGTGGCCAAAGTATTTGAGCTTCAGATTCAGTATTTGACCTTTCAATGAATAGCTGGAATTAATTTCTTTAAGTACTGACTGATTTGATCTCCTTGCTGTCCGAGGAATTCTCAAAGTCTTCTCCAGCACCATAATTCAAAAGTGTCAATTCTCTGATATTCATCTTTTCTTATAATCCAACTCTCACAGCCATACATCGTTACTGGAAAAAACAGACCTTTGTCAGCAAGGTGATGTCTCTGTTTTTTAGTATGCTATCCAAATTTGCATTGCTTTCCTTCCAAGGAGTGTCTTTTAATTTAATAGCTGTAGTCACCATCTGCAGTGGTTTTGTAGCTCAAGAATATAAAAGCTAACACTGCTCCCATTTCTTCTCCCTCTCTTTGCCTGGAAGTGATGGAACCAGTTGCCATAATCTTAGAATTTTTTTTTAATGCTAAGCTTCAAGCCAGCTTTTACAATCTCCTCTTTTCACCCTTATCAAGAGGTTTCTTAATTCTTCTTCACTTTCTGCCATTAGAGTGGTATTGTCTGCATATCTAAGATTGTTGATCTTTCTCTTCACAATCTTAATTCCAGCTTTCGATTCATCCAGCCTGGTATTTCACCTGATATACTCTTAAATTAAACAAATAAGGTGACAATATACAGCCATGTCATATTTCTTTCCCAATCTTAAACCAATCAGTTGTTCCACGTTCAGTTTTAACTGTAACTTCTTGGCCCATATATAGGTTCCTCAGGAGACAAGATGATCTGGTATTTCCATCTCTTTAAGGATTTGCCACATTTTGTTGTGATCCACACAGTCAAAGGATTTAGTGTAATTAAGGAAGCAGAAGTAGATTTTTTTTTTCTGGAACTCCCTTGTTCCCTCCATAATCTAACAAATGTTAGCAATTTGCTCTCTAGTTCCTCTGCTTCTTTGAAAACCAGCCTTTGATTCTGGTAAATCTCATTTCTATTGCTGAAGCCTAGCTTGCAGAATCTTAAGCATAACCTTGCTGGTGTATGAAATAAGTGTAATTGGACATTCTTTGGCATTGTACTTCTTTAGGATTAGAATATAAACTGATTTGTTCCTATCCAGTGGCCACTATTGAGTTTTCCAAATTTGCTGGCATATTGAATGCTGTACTTTATCAGCATTATCTTTTAGAATTTTAAATAGCTCTCAGCTGGAATTCCATCATCTCCATTAGCCTTCTGGTTAGCAATATTTCATAAGGCCCACTTCACTTCTTTCTCCAGAATATCTGGCTCTAGATCAGTAACCACACCAGAGTGGTTGTCTGTGATGTTGTTTATAGATCTTTCTTGTATAGTTCTGTATATGCTTGGTGCCTCTTCTTAATCTCTTCTGGCCTACCATTTTGGTCCTTTATCATTCCCATTTTTTGCACAAAATACTCCTTTGCTATCTCTAATTTTCTTGAAGAGATCTCTTATCTTTGCCATTCTATTGTTTTCTTCCATTTCCTTGCATTGATCATTTAAGAAAACCTTATGTCTCCTTGCTATTCACTGTAATTCTGCATTCAGTTGGTGTTATATCTTTCCCTTTCACTTTCTTTCCTTTCTCAGCTATTTATAAAGCTTCCTCAGACAGTCATTTTGCCTTCTTGCTCTTTTTCTTTTGATTGTTTTTTTGTTGCTGCCTTCTGTACAATATTGCTAACCTCTGTCCATAGTTCTTCAGGCACTCTGTCTACCAGATCTAATCCCTTAAATCTGTTCATCACCTCCACTTCAGATGCATAAGGTATGTTATTTAAGTCATACCTTAATGGTCTAATGGTTTGCCCTATTTTCTTCAATTTAAGTCTGAATTTTGCAACAAGAAGCTCATGACGCGAGCCACGGTCAGCTTCAAGTCTTGTTTTAACTGACTGTAATAGAGCTTCTCCACCTTTGGCTGATAAAAACCTGATTTCAGTATTGATTATTTGGTGATGTCCATGTGTAGAGTCACCTGCTTTGCTGAAAAAGGCTATTTACAGTGACCAGTGAGTTCTCTTGACAAAATTTTATTAGTCTCTGCCCTGTTTCATTTTGTATTCCAAGGCTAAACTTGCCTATTATTCTCATTATCTTTTGGTTTTCTACTTTACCATTCCAGTCCCCTATGATGAATTTGACATCTTTTTTGGGTGTTATTCCTAAAAGATGTTGTAGATCTTCATAGAACTGAGCAACTTTGGCCTCTTCAGCATCAGTTCTTGGAGCATAGACTTGTACTACCATGATGCTGAATTGTTTGTCTTGTATTCAGACAGATATCCTTCTGTCATTTTTGAGATTTTATGTGACTACTTCTTCTCTCACTTTTTATTGACTACAAGGGCTGCTCCATTTCTTCTAAGAGATTCTTGCCCATACTAGTATATGTAGTGATCATCTAAATTATATCACTCATTCTCATCCATTTAAGTTCACTGACACCCAAGATATCAATGTTTAATCTTTCTATCTTCTGTTTGACCACAACTGGGTTCATAGATCTTATATTCCTATTCAATATTGATCTTTACAGAATACAGCATCCAAGGGGTGGCTATGTGGTGCAGTGAATAGAGCACCAGCCCTGGAGTCAGGAGGATCTGAGATCAAATCCGCCCTCAGACACTTAACACAAAAACTAGCTGTATGACCTTGGGCAAGTCGCTTAACCCCAATTGCTCTCCAAAAAAAAGAAGAAAAAAGAAAAAAAAGAATACAGCATCCATTCCTTTCATCACCAGATGCATCTACAGCTAATCTTCTTTTTGCCTTTGGCCCAGTCACCTCATTCTTTCTGGAGCTACTTATAAGTTTCCCTAGTAACATGTTGGATACCTTTTGATTTGTGGGTCTCATCTTCCAGTGTCATATCTTTTATCATTTTATCCATGGGGTTTTCTTGGCAAAGATACTGGAGTGTTTTGCTATCTCCTCTTAGGGATCACCTTTTGCAAGAACTCTCCCCTATGACCTTTCCATCTTGGATAACCCTATGAGCTTATAGTTTCATTGAACTATATAAGTCCAGCACAAACTGACTTGCTTCATCTAGAGTTTATATGACCTGAAAAAGAAGTGGATGGCCATGGTACAAATTAAGGAACAATAAAAGGACTCCTTAGATGCTGCAAGATTACTCCAATAATAGTAAAAGAACCAAAGGAAAGCCCCAACTCTGGGTAGATTCTCCAGGGAGAATTTATGGAAAGATACAGACCAAAATCTTAGAGGATGAGAAAGTATGGAGCTATTGATATCTGCACAAATGAAGGAAGTATCTTCATAAATAGGATCATAAATCCATCTAATAAGAAGATTTATAAGAGGAACCTGATCAGCTTGATGAAAGCACATAAATGTGAGTCTTTATTGGGGACTTTCGTTACAACACCCTTTTGGAGACTAGGTTATATCTTTCCAGTCTTTGTTGGGGAGAAGTACTTAAGAAGGCCTATTGCTTTCAACTGCCAGGGTTGTGGCCTGCCTAAAAATATGTGATAACTGGAGTATACCTCTGCCCTTGCTTTTCCAAGGCTTGCATTAGTGTTCTTGGGTGTGAGGCCATAGATTTAGGGTTAGAAAAGCCTTTACAAATAATTTAGTTTCTCTTGTTTTTATTAGGTTACATGGGTAGTAAATGGGAGATCTGAGATTAGAACATAGGCCTGCTGACTACAAATACACTACCTTCTCCTTTTCCTTGTAGACTCAGAAGCAATATTACATCTGCTACAATATTTTCTGTCCAATTGTAGCGGCTTGGTTCTTCTTTAATTATTCCAGCTGACTCCATTTTTAAAGACAAGTACACCAAGACAAGATCCACCATCATCTGACCTAATCAAGTTAACTTGGTGATATAATTATTCATTTTCAATAAGCTGTAGCTGGGTCTAAACCTGTCTCTTTATCATTTCAATGAATTCTTTAGGACAAATCTATACACAGGCAGATTCAATCAAAGTACCAAACAAATGTTCACTTTCCAGCAGACTAAATTTGGTTAATCTCTTTATTTAGGAAACACAAAAAGGTAGAGCAACAAGCTTTTATTAACTACTTAACATGTGCCAAAGTTTGGCCAGGGTAGGTCCTCCACAAAATGAGGTTCCAGAAGGATCTCACAAACAGGATAAGGGAACTGGCCTGACAGAGGGATATTCTAGGGTGAGGATGCAGGAAAGACTAGATGTTTCAGGGTAACCATGGGGAACTCCTGGGAAGAGATAGCAACTGAAGCATGGTTTCCGAATCCAGATAGTCAAAAGTAGAGCCTGAATGAGAACAAGAGTTTTTTAAACCTTTTATTTTTTGTATCATGGACACCTTTAGCAGTTTGGAAAAGGATATGAACCCCTTCTCAGTATTTTTTTTTAATTCAGAATTGAAAAAGAAATGCTAAAGTCTTTCTCTCACCCAACTTTACAGATGTTGTATTCTATTCATAGACTTGAGGTTATTAACCCATTCTAGAATATCCCTTTCTATTAATTTTTAAAAAATCATTGGCTAATAATAGTAATTACTGTCATGGGCAGGGAGCTGGTCTCAGAGTCAGGAAAACTCAGGTTCAAGTTCTGCTTCTTGGAAATACTAGCTGAGTGAGCTCTACTGGTATAGATTGAAAAAAGCAATCTATACCTTCTCTGTTGTATACACTCCTGTCATCTATGTATGCTCCATAGGGGATTCATCCCATACGCCAGAGGCCTTCTGATTCTTTTATTATCATATGGTTGCTAGTGCAATAATCAGGCTGACTGGTCTTCTTCTTTCCATTATCCTTCAATAAACAATCTGGAGGAGAAAGTGAGGTTGGTAACATTGCACAGCCCTCCCTCCCTCAAATCAAATTCAATTGCAAGTCATATCATTTCCCTGATGCCATGATCCTCTCCCAGAACAAAAGACAAACCACCACCTGTAAGTAGTCTGAGCCACCCTCCTGGGGACCTAGCCTCTCCTCCCCTCTCTTCCCCTTACCTGAGAATGTTCTTCCCAAAAGAATGTAAATCTTGATGGCTGAGACCTTTCTAGTTAATTTGGGATTTACTAGCTAGATTTCTTTCTCAAAGACCAAGCCTTAAACCCAATTCACTCTGGATCTTGGTTGATGAACAACAAATAGGTACCAGCCCTTCCCAAGCACCACTGTAATGGTTATTTTGGGGGCCCTTCCTCTTTTTCTAGTCATATATGTCTTCAGTATCTTTTATGCTACGTACCTTACTGATACTCACCATCCATTGTTTCCATTGTATTTTTTAGTTATTTACAAGTGATTTTTCCAAGATCATTGTGTTCCATGATTTTTAGCTATCAGTGAAGATTTAAGGCTTATGAAGGACTTTCCTTGAATTCACCTTTTCATGCTTGATTCTTGTATTTGAAAGTCAAATTTTCTATTCAGCTCTAGTCTTTTTATCCAGAATGCTTGAAAGTCCTTTATTTTATTGAATGTCCATTTTCTGCCCTGAAGTATTATATTCCATTTTGCTGGGTAGATGATTCTTGGTTTTAATCCTAGCTCCTCTGACCTCCAGAATATCACATTCCAAATCCTTCAGTCCCTTAATGTAGAAGTTGCTAAATCTTATGTTATTCTGATTGTACTTCCACAATACTTGAATTGTTTCTTTCTGGCTACCTGCAATATTTTCTCTTTGACCTGGTAACTCTGGAATTTGGCTACAATATTATTAGGACTTCTCCATTTGAGATTTCTTTAAAGAACAGATCAATGGATTCTTTAAATTTCTATTTTACTTTCTGGTTCTAGAATATCCAGGCAGTCTTCCCTGATAATTTCAGACTACAGTCAGACTGCGCTCCTCTTTCACCCAGGTCCCGCAGATTTTTCCCACTAACCTTCTATGCTGTCTTTGATGTTTGTGGGTTGAAAAGTCTGGAAACTGCCACAGCTGCCAGTGATTCAGTCCCCTGAGGCCTGCAGGGCCCACATTACACTGTGCTCCACTGGGATAGATCCTTCCTGTTGGCCTTCCAGATTGTCTCGGGTTGGAAATATGTTTTACTGTCATTTTGTGGGTTCTGTAGCTCTGGCATTTGTTTAGAGTCATTATTTTTTTGGAAGGGGGAGGTAAAGCAATTGGGTTTAAGTAACTTGCCCAAGGTCACACAGCTATTTAAGTGTCAAGTGTCAGGTCCTCCTGACTTCAAGGCTGGTGCTCTATTCTTTACCACCTGGTTGGCCCTTTACAGTAATTTTTTACAGGTATTTGGAGGGGTCTGGGGGGAGATCTCAAGCAAGTCCCTGCTTTTACTCTGTCCTCTAGGCTCCCGCCCCCCTCCCCAGCAGATGTTGATAGTAACTATTAACTAAAAGGACAATCTGTCCTCCATGGGGTTATTATAACAGAAGAGGCTATGATACAGATTACTAGCTGGCTTTGAGTCTTGGCTCCACAATTTAATTGCTGTGTGACCTTTGCTGGATTTAATCAATCAAGAAACATTTATTAAGGACCTACTATGTGCCAGGCATTGCCTAGAATTATGTTAGGAAGAAATTCAAGTATGGCATTTTGTAAATTTCAGTGCCACAACTACTGGATAAATACTTCTGAGTGATGGTGATGATGAGCTTGACCAAAAAAAAAAAAATTATTAGAAAAGGAGGAAGTGACTTTAAAAAATAGTCAATGGTTTTAAAAAGTACAACAGAACATGATTTAGGGTAGACAAATGAGCCACAAAAACATCTGATATGGAAACAAACGAATATTACTTCCAGCTCAGTTCATAACCTATTTCTAAAGGACTTGAAAAATTTCTTTTCAATTAGACAAGAATTTATTAAACATCTCCTACATGCAGAAGCACCGCATGAGGCTGACCGTTTTTGTGCTTTCATCAGACCTATCATGTCATAGGTGGATGAAACTCCCAGTGTGAGATGAGGAACATTTTCTTAGAAGCTGAGAAACTGGCAAGTTGTTATAGTCCTAGTCAGGTGTCTGGGGGCACTGGGAGGTTAAGTGATTGCTCATTTAATTGCATGTTGAGGGGGCATGTAGTGAGCGCTTAATAAATGTTTGTTGCATTGCTCATGGCTGCCCAGCTAGTATCTCATGAGACAGAGCTTGAAGCCTTGATGTTCAACTTCAAGGACAGCCTTTCTTTTTCTGTGTCTCTCTCATTACACCAAGCCGAAGCTGCTTGGAGGCGCTGACGCTCCAAAAAAGGAAAAAAAAAAAAACACTTCTTCCCCTCGAATAGTTAACATTCTACTAGGTTATCAAACGGCCAAAATTTCGATACTTAAAAAACAAACAAGCAAAATTAAGTACAGAAGAAGACAATCATGTATTGGCAAAAGGGAAGTGGAAAAGGAGTATCCGGGTATTCTTCAAACACCACTAGCGGGGGTAGGGGTGGGGACAGGGCTGGATACTGCACGTATCTTTTATAAACTGCCGAGGTCCGTATCCTGGATTGGAGGAGTTGGAAAAACCTGGAAGGGGAAAACCAGGTAATATCAACATTCAGTAAAACACACTTAAGGTCAGCAAGAGGGACTTGACACAACTGCAGGAAAGGCCTGACGTTGGGATGGTTCTCCCGGCAACCGACGTAGGTACACGGCTTTAGCTTACACTTCCGCAAAGGAAGAGGGGTTTAATCAAAAAACTACCACTTCCGATTCACCTTTCTCCTTGCTGAGGAGCTCGGCAGTCGGGCAACTGGGGGCTAAACATGCATGTCATGCTGGGAATCGTAGTCTTCTCTTCTACTGGGATCAGAACAGGCTGACGCTAGCTTACGCCAATGAAGGCGTCTTAACTCCACCCCCACCCCCATCTGTTTCACCCTGCCTCGCCTCCCCCTTTTCGGGATCCTTTCACTAAACCTGAGAGTTTGAAAATTCCCGCGGCAGGAGATCTGGAGGCTTGAGCTCTCGCGAGACTCTCGGCGCTTGTCTGCCGAGATCTCCGGGTCTTTCCGCTCAGGCTCCCATTTTCCCCCCCTTTCCCCGCCGCCTCTCCTCCCCTTCCTGGTGTGAGAGACTTAGCCCGGCAGTGGCAGTTGTAGCGGCTCTGGGAAATGCGCAGAGCGCTGTCGACATAGCTTTAGAGTGCGGGGAGAGGGATCCCCGGCACCACGGCGGGGTTCGCAGCTGCGTTTTAACTGCTGAGCCGTTGTCGGGCTCGGTGGTTGAGGGCTGAGTGAGGTGAGATTGCGTGGGAGGATCGTGGGTCTGGGCTGCGCGGGGGGAGGGGGGAAGAGGGGGAGGGGAGGGAGCCTCTCCTAGGAGTCGCGAACCGCAAGGGGGAGGGGTCTCCAGGGCGATGCTGTGACGTGACAGAGTCGCGCGGGAGCCGCCTGTGCCCCGGCCTCGCGCCGCACTGGACTCGGCAGCCACCGGCTGGGTCACCCGCCCTTCCCAGGTATTGGGGGGAAGGGGAGGGCGGTCAGAGCGGGTAGGTGAAGGCGGTGGGGGGGGGATGTTCAGGCGGGCGGTAAGAGCGGGGCGCAGTCGGCGCGGCCTGAACCCCCCTTGTCGCTGCCCACCTCGTTCCCCGCTCCCTCACTCTAGGCCGAGTTTATGCCGATGCAGGTAGCGGCCGCGGGGCCTCCCTTCCTCTCCGGCTCGCTGATCGCCCTTTCTGCACGGCCGCCGCTACCCTTTGGGGGTGGGGAAGGCCTCTCCTGAGGGATAGGGGAGCATGCCGGGACCCACCTCCTCAGCCCCGCGCCAGGCAGGCAGGCACAGGCGGCGGCTGCCCGTCATCCCCCACCCCCACTCCCCTGCGCGGAGCTCTCCGGGAGGGTGAGTTAATGTTATATAACCTCTTTCCCTCCTCTTGCCTCTTCCCCGGGGCTTGGCGGCGGCGGCACATGGCTGCGGTGTGGCGCAGCTGGATCCGCCCCTTCTCGCCTGCCTGCATCCTTCTCTTTCCCGGGAGAGGTCGGGGAAGCGCACGGGGACCCTCATTCTCTACTTTTCTCCTGGTTTACCTCGTGTGCTCTCATCTCATAGGGAAACAATCAGGCATATGCATGCGTTGCGGGTGGGAAAATAATTGTCGTTTGACTCGTATGATCTGAAACTCGTGGAGAAATTTCAGAAAGTCTGGAAAAACACAGAGGAAAAATATGGCCGGGAACGGGGACAGTTAGCTTTCACCCAGTCCTATAAAACATATTGAAACGTTTGCCAGTTCGTTTTGCTGTCAGCTGGAGACTCAGTGCACGTGTATATATTGTATGTGATTTTTTTTATTCAGTCTGTCTGATTTGTCATGACCCCATTTGGGGTTTTCTTGGCCAAGATACTGAAATGGTTTGTCATTTTCTTCTCCAACTCATTATACAGATAAGGAAACTGAGGCAGAGTTAAGTGACTTGCCCTGGGTCTATTAAGTGTCTGAGGTCAGATCTAAAGTCACATCCTCTTGACGCCAGGCTCATCACTCTATCCACTGCACCACCTACTTGTACTGCTATATGTGGTGGGGGAAGCTAATTTATTTCTTAAATTTTTAACGGGGTATAATTATTGCACATAGTATAAATAAAATGAATGTTACTTTTTTTTAATCTTAGATGTTTTCTTTTGGTTGGTTTAAACCTAGAATTGGTTTGAAGATAGGTGTGTTTTTTGTTTTAGGTCCTAGACCTTTGATCAGTTCTGACCCCATTCTATTCTAAGACTGTAGGATTGTTTTGTGAACTTGTGGGACTAGCATGAACTTTGTTTTTTGAGGAGGGAAGACAAGGCTATTGGGGTTAAGTGACTTGCCCAAGGTCACACAACTAGTTAAGTATCAAGTGTCTGAGGTGGGATTTGAACTGGGGTCCTCTTGACTTCAGGACTGGTGCTCTCTTCACTGCACCACCTAGCTGTTCCTGGTAAGAACTTTTGACCAAGGAAATTTGGGCATGGTATTATAGTGTTACATGATGACTTTGTGACCTTTACCAAGTCATCTAACTTACACTGTACTTCAGTTTCATCATCTATAAAATAAATGGGTTGAATTAGATGACTCTTTTCAGCATTAAAATTGGTTTAAATTAATTTAATTAAAATTAAAATAAGAAGCTATATGACTGTATTGGATGGCAGGGAGAAGGAAAAAACTAAGTAGTGTTGTGGTATTTAACCAGTAAAGGATGACAACTTTTCAGCTTCAATGTGTTATATGTTGTACACAAAATGTATAATCCCTTTCTCCCACTACAGTGATTCCCAATTCTGTATTCATACCAAGATGTGACAAATTCTCTAATGAAAATTAAGGATTTGTCAGTTTAAAAATCAATGTTGGCTGTCACAAGTCTGGAAAGAATAGGAATTGCTGTTTGTTGGTAGTTAACAATTTAGTGTTAATTACAGAAATTAGTAATAGTACTTGAGAAGTGTACAGACTTCTGTATTTTGTATATATTCTGAGCATTCTTCAGGTAAGCATGAGTAATGAGAGGACTGTTATTCATTATTCTTTCATGATATTGGTTGTGTGGGAATTGAGTGTATTAAGATGGTATTTAAAACAATCTATAGTTGTAAGTTGAAAGATTTTAGGGATCATATACTTAGAGTCTGAATGGACCCTCAACTAGTTGGAACACCTGTTTTTGTAGATGAGGAGGTTGAAGCCCTGTTCAGGATGCAAATTCAGTTCTCCTTGACTTAAAATTTGCAATGCTGGACAGTGTTGCATACTGAAAAACTGTTTGGAATCAGTTATTCTAATGTTTATTATGTAGTGCTTATATTTACCTCATTCTTTCTTCTTCTGAAAATTCATTTTAAAATATATTCAATGTTGAAAGGATTGAGGGTTTTTTTAAAATGTAGTTTGCCTATTGTCAATCAATAAACATGTGTTATGTGTCTACTATGTGCCAGGCACTGTGCTAATTAACAAGCACTGAGGATACAAAGAAAGGTATAAGGTGACTTTTTTTTTAAGGCTCTCACAATTGAATAGAAGAGACAACAAGTAAACAAAGTGATAAACTGGATAATGGACTGATTAAAGAGGGAAAAGCATTAGAATTTAGAGGAGTTGGGAAAGGATTCCTGTAGAAAGGATGGGATTTTAGTTGGGATTTAAAGGAAGTCTGGTGGACCACAGGTGGAGATGAGGAGACAGAGCATTCCAGCCATGGAGTATAGCCAGAGTAAATGCTTGAAACCAAAAGGTGGAGTGTTTTGTTTGAGAGCCAGGAGATGATGACTTTTGTTTGAAGAACAAGACAGCCTCCCTTCTGGATCAAAGTATATGTGATAAGAAGCAAATTATAAGAGCATTGGAAAGTGGGAGATTGGGATAGGGCAATAAAGGGGCTGAACAGGATTATATATTTGATTCTGGCCATAATAGAGAACCAGTGGAGTATATTGCAGTTGACAATGGGTTGATGTGGTTGGCTCTTTGTTTTAGAGAAAAAGTTGCTTTGTCAATTGAGGATGAGATTGTAGAGACTTGAGACAAATATGCCCACCAGCAGGCTATTGCATAGTCTAAGTATAAGATAATGAGGGCTTGCAGTAGGGTGGTAGCAGTATTAGAAGAAAGGAGGAGGCACTTCTAGGGATAAAGGTAAAACTGATGGGCCTTTGCAAGAGATTTGATATATAAGGATGAGGAATAGTGAGGAGTTCAGGGTGACAACTTAGGTTTTGAGACTGGGCAGATGGTAGTGCCCTTAGCAGTAATAGAGAAATTTGGATGGTAGGAAGGTTTAGGATGAAAGATAAACTCAATTTGTTAGTTGTCTACCTTTTGTTTATACACCTTAGATATTTAAGTTTCTAGAGCAAGCATAAGAAATCTTGTGGCTCTTGAGCCAGTGACAATGACTAGTTATTGTTGGTCTGTACAGGAAAGTATTTGAACTTTAACACACAAGTTTTCAAAGTTTGTTCACTATTGTCAATCTATCTGCTTAAATTTGCTTGACACAGCACAAATAGCTGTTTTCTAAGCATGAAATGTGCTTAGTCCTCCTTGGACTGTTGAATTTCAACCCAACTCTTCCTCTGTATTCATACCAAGATGTGACAGATTCTCAAATGAATGTTAGGATTTGCCTTAATTTTAAAAAATCAATACAAGTAATTATTTTTAGGGGGAGGCATAAGTATATCTTGAACCAGGGAAAAATCATTGGTTGTCACAGCTCTAGAAAGGCTAGGAATTGCTGGGTTTGTCAGTAGTTAACATTTTAGTGTTAATTCCCAAAATTAGCAATAAAAGCTTAAAAAATGTACAATGTAAAAAATATTCTGAGCATCCACAGAGTGAGCATGAGTAACAAGACAACTGTTATTCATTAAGCATCCTCAATATTGGATGTGTAGGAATTCAGTGTTTTAGAGATCATAGGATCATCGACTTAGAATTTGAGGGGACCCTTACAAGTCAACTAATTGGAACACTTCATTTTATAAGTGATAAGCCTAATGCTGTTGCTTTTACTCCATAGGACAATCCCTTTCTTTTTTTTTTTTTTTTTTGCTTTTTTTTTTTTTGGAGGGCAGTTGGGGTTAAGTGACTTGCCCAAGGTCACATGGCTAGTTTTTGTGCTAATCGTCTGAGGCCGGATTTGAACTCAGGTACTCCTGACTCCAGGGCCGGTGCTCTATTCACTGCGCCACCTAGCCACCCCGACAATCCCTTTCTTGAACTTAACATAGCACTTTGTTGGACTTGGAGTTAGGAGAAATCTTGATTCAACTCCACCTCTAGCATTTAAGAACTATGTCTCTAGACAGATTGCTCAATTTCTTTGAACCTCAGTTTCCTCATAATTAGAGTAGAGAAAATAACCTGTAGTACCTGCCTCAGTGTTGTGGAAGCATATGAAATAATATGTTAAGTGCCTTATAAATCTTAAAGCATCATATTTAAGTCATTATTACTGTTTTATTTCTCTAATGAACTTGTGTTATAGTAATATCTGTGTTTTTTATTTACTAAACTATAAATTACATGACAGTAAAGAACATGTCCTTTTATCTTCACTGTCTTCATCATTATCTACCATAATGTTCTAAGGTTCTTGTTTTGGTGCTTGGGGGATAGGAACACTTTTTGGCAGTCCGGTTAAGAATATGAACCCTTTCTCAGAGTCATGTTTTTAAATTAATAGAATATGTTGGTTTGCAAAGGAAGCCCAATTCCTCTGCACGTCAATACATTTTATTAATTTAAAAACCTGATAACAAGTTATCAAAAATATTTTAAAAAATAAGTTCACCAATTCTAGGTAAAGAGTTTCTGCTCTATTTATATATAGTAGGCGCTTCATTATTAAGTTGAATTTTTAAAAAAAAAAGGTCAGTACTTTATGAACTAAGTTGGTTCCTAACCAATGAGGCTAAAGTTGATTTGAAATACATATTTTATAATTAACAACTTTTCTTATACAGACTTCTTTTTTTTTTTCCTTTTTTTTTTTTTTTTTTTTTCTTTCTGGAGAGGAGAAAGCAGGGCAATTGGGTTTAAGTAACTTGCCCAAGGTCAGGCCAGCTAGTAAGTGTTAAGTGTCTGAGGCTGGTTTTGAACCCTGCTCCTCCTAACTCCAGGGCTGATATTTCTATTCACTGTGTCACCTAGCTGCCCCAATGTAGGCTTTTTAGAGGCTCCTTACTAAATTTGAATAATGCTGGCTTCAGATAAAATGAACACAATGCTTTGTCCCCTTCGGCTAGTAGCTAGCCTTTTGGTGTGTCTTACAAATGTGTGTTAATGAATGAGTAGCAGGTATTTATTGATGAGTTTAATGGTATTGGTGAGTTCACTTAGCCATTCCTTTTTTTAAAAACAGTAATTGATTTTTTTTTTAATTTTTTTTTTTTTTTTTTTGCTTTTTGGAGGGCAGTTGGGGTTAAGTGACTTGCCCAAGGTCACATGGCTAGTTTTTTGTTAAGTGTCTGAGGCCGGATTTGAATTCAGGTACTCCTGACTCCAGAGCTGGTGCTCTATTCACTGTGCCACCTAGCCGCCCCACATTAATTGATTTTTAATATATTTTTCCTAATTACATTTTAAAACCAGTTTTAAACTTTTTTAAAAAACATTTTGAGTTCCAAATTCTATTCTTCCATTTCCCTGAGATGGTATGCAGATATAGGTGATACCTGTGCAGTTGTGTAAAACATTTTCATTGTGTAAAACATTAATTATTTTATACAAGAAGGCTTGAATAAAAGAAAAAAATGAAAGAAAGTGAAAAATAATGTACTTAGTTTGCATTCAAACAATATTAGTTCTTTCTCTGAAGGTGGATAATATGCTGCATCATTAGTCCTTTGGGATTGTCTTGGATCATGGTCTTGCTAAGAATAGCTAAGTCATTCACAGTTTGGTCCTCATACAGTATTACTGTTACCATGTGCAAGGTTCAACTGGTTCTGCTCATGTCACTTTGCATCAGTTCATGTAAGTCCAGGTTTTTCTGAAAGTCATTCTGCTTGGCGGCATTTCTTTTCACAATAATATTTTATCACAGTCATACCACTGCTTGTTTAGCGGTTCTCCAGTTGATAGGCATCGCCACGATTTCCAATTCATTTCCAATTCTTAGCCACCACAAAAAGAGCTGCTATAAATATTTTCGTACAAAAGTCTTTTTTCCTTTTTTTAATCTCTTTTGTGACATACACCCTCTTCTCTTCCCATGTCTACTTTATATAATATAAACAAAAAGTATTATCAAGACTGCCTCCACATTTCTCATATCTGTCTCTTCACTTACAGAATCATCACTAACGTTTAAAGTTTCTTGCCTTGTTTAAAATCTTCCTCATTGTTCTATTTCTAATTTCTTACGTAATTCATTGACCATATAGCTACCAAAATACTATTCCTAAAGTACACAACCATGTGACTCTTCTGCCTCCAAATTTGTTACTTCTAGGCATTAGCAACTAGCTTGAAGCAAATTTTAATTGCTTCTAGCACAAAATATAATTATATTGGCATTTAAAGCCTGGCACAGCCTACCTTTCCACATTTATTTCACATTACTCTTGTTTTCCAGATGAACTTTTGTTTGTTACTCCCCAAACTTAGCCTTCTGTTTGCTCCATTACCTTAATGCCTGGAATACACTTCCTCCTTACCTTTTAGAATCCTTCTCTTCTCTTCAAGGCTCAGCTCCAGTTCCATCTTCTCGTTGAAGTCTTTCTTGATCTCTCTGGTTGTTAATGTGATTTCTGGTCTCAGATTCCTTACTTATCTGTTAACATGTTGTTTTCTCTAGGTAAATGTAACCTACTTGAGGGCAAGGACTGTGTTTTTGTCTTTGTTTTTGTATCCCCTTATGCTAGCACAGTGCACAATAAAGGTAATTAATACATGTGTGCTGAACATAAACTTTGTTACTATATAACATGATCCCTGGTTCCATCATTTTTATGGGTCAGTTAGCTATGTTTCTAACAATTGCACATTTATTAAGCATCTGCTGTGTCATCACAGCTGTTCTGGGCTCTGGAAATCTAAAAACAGAAAAAAGATCCAAAGTAGTACCTGCCCTCAAGAAACTTGCATTCAACTAGAGGATACAGTATATTAACACATAAATAAAATATATGTGATTGCTCCTGTTAAACACAGAATCTGTTACAGTGATGTGTGTTGTATTATTTTCTATTATAGTTTATTTTGCAAGTGCAGGAGAAATACAAATTAAAAGCTATGTGATATTTGGAAAGTGGGCCAGGGAAGGATTATTAGCTAGAAGAGAGGCTTCAGGAGTCAAAAAGCATTGTCTACTATGTGTCAGGCTCTATGCTAAGAACTGGGGATACAAAGAAAGGTAAAGACAGTTCCTGACCTGAAGGCCTCCAGTGTAATGGGTGAGATAGCATACAAACAGGTACAAACTATATACACTATAAGTAAGAATTAAGAAGCAGAGGAAAAGCACTGGATTGAGGAGGGTTTGGAAAGGTTTTTTCTGGGTTTTTAACTGGATTTTAAAGAAATTCAGGGAATTGATAGTTGAGCTGGGCCTTAAAGGATAGTTAGCAGTTCAAGCTTTGGGTCAGAGTGATGTTTCTATGTTTAGGGAATGCTGTGAGAAAAGGTGTGGAAGCTTGGAGGGATTTGGGGGGAGGCTTAGCTCAAGTGTCAGCTGCCTCTAACATGAAGCCTTTCTGGTGCCTCTGGTTTGCTCTTTCTCTTTTCAAATTATCTTATATTTATTTATCTGTTTACTCTCTGCATTTAATGAGTTCCCTGAGGACTCTGCATGTTATGTCTTTGTCTCTTTGGTGTCTGGTACTACATAGCTTAATAAAAACTTGTTGAGTTGAATTGAAAAAAAAAAACCTATACAAGAATGATAAATAACCTACCTTGGCCTTGAGGGTACGTGGAGTGAGAGTAATTGGGGATGGTGGGACAGTTCCAGATTTTAGAGGGCCTTGATTGTTAGTTTAAGGAATTTTAACTTTCCTTTATAGGCAGTAGGGTGTATAGTCTGGAGTGAAAGCAGTGTCATAATCAGATGTGTGCATGAGGAAAACCAATCTTGTATTGGTAGAATGAGTATGGAGGAAGGAAGATGGGAAGACTAATTTCTTGTAGTCCAGCCAGGTAATGATGAGTATCCATATTAGGGTGGGAATAGAAGGTAGAGAAGATAGGGCTTTAGGTGGTATAGAACACTTGATTTTGAGTGAGGAAGACCTGAGTTCAAATGCAATCTCAGAAACTTACTAGCTATGTGATCCTGGGTAAGCTGCTTCTCTTTTTGCCTTAGTTTCCTCTTCTGTAAAATGGGGGATAATCATAGCACATATCTCCAGGATTATTGTGAAGATAAAATGGAATAAATTTGTAAAGCACTTTACAAACCTTAAAAGTGCTATATAAAACTGGCCTATTATCATCGTTGTGGTTATTATTATTGTCATTGCATGTGTTACTTTCACCCTACCCATGGATGCATTACATATATAAGTGGTAGCTAATATTGTTTTTATTAAAATAGTCTTTCAAAATTCTTGGGGATGGCTCTTTAGCATTGCAACAGTGAAAAATTTTAGGGTAGTTTCCATATCAAATTCTGGAACAGTACTTTGTCAGGATTTTTAGGTTCCTGGCTCATATTGCATATTCTTTGAGGAGGTTAAAATTGCCACGTGTAGTCAGGTTTATTGTCCAACTACTCCAGAGTCCTGTCTTTACCAGTGGTACTGTTCATTTGGTTCTTTAGCAGATTTAGCAGATATTTATTGATCCCATTATGTACAGGGCACCAAGGGATATTTTGGTTGTCTTCCCTTGACAATTTCAGAAAGTTACATGGATATCCAGGAGCATTCTGATTTGCCCTTTATAATCCATCAGTCACAAATACAGTTAAGTATTTTTTTGAAACCATTTATATTTTTACATCTTTTGGTCATAAAATTGACTTTAAAAGTTTATAATATAATTCTCATTTTATTGTTGATTAAAAAGCTACATTTGATTCTGTAGAGCTAAAAAGCACCATTTTTTCCAAGTTGTCTGCCTTGCTTGTGTCAGAATCATACAAGATTTCTTGAAGATAACTTAGTTCTTGATTGTTATCAAGCAAGACATTAAAATAGGCTATATGTATTCACAAAAAGTGTTTGCCTATGTGTTCTGGGACATCCAAGATAGTTTACTTACAGGTGGTAACGGTTATACAGATGCTTCTTCTTGTTTGTGTATGATTTTGTGCTGATTGCATTAAATACTGGGACAGTCATTCAAAATAGTGTGACCCACTTATCCACACAGGAACAACCAGTTGGTGAAGAATGCCCATTGACCAAACGTCTAAAACTTGATGTAACTATATAAAATAGTTGGGTTAATGGGCATTCTGTGTATTTGTATATCTCTTGGGTAGAAATAACAAAGTGAACTGTGCTCATTATTGAATAGGGAGAGCAGAGTGGGTAAGATAGCCTTTTGAAAATTGTGTGGAACTTTTAATGATCCCAAGCTTTCCCCTGAAATAGAAGCCTATTTTCTTCACCGGTACTTTTCTAATAATGTTGTACGGCTTTTAGTCATGTAATAACCTCAGTCTCTGAAGACTTAAAAGTTAAGGGGTTACCTTAACTTTTATTTTTTATTATTATTTTATTAACTATTTCTTCTATTAACAAATTTATATTTGTGCTTACAGGCTCCAACCTTGAATAATATCCTGGGAGACAGAAGACTGATGATGATATTGGGATATACTATTTTATTCACCTCTCCATACATACAAGGGGAAAAAGGAAAGGAGAAAAAGGAGGGAAGGAGGGGCATAGTGGGCATGGGCAAACTGCTACGCATGACTAACTGAAGTACTGTAAAGGATGCAGAGATGTACAATCAGGAAAAAAATGATAGGCAAGATCTTCCTGTCACATAGACGGAGTAATAACCATGGGATGTTTGGTGGACAGCAGAGTTGTACAGATTGAGATAAAATGGATCACTTATGGCCTTCACTGGAGAAAGTATAGCAGTGCATCAGTGGTGTTGTTGAAGAGTGATGGATTTGGAGTCCTCTGACTCCAGCTTAGGTAATGCCTGTGTGAACATGGACAAATCACTTAATTTGGATCTCAGCTTCCTTACCCATAACATAAGAGGGTTGTACTAGATGACTTCTGAATTCCTTTGCAGCTCTACATTTAGGATCCTCTGAAGTATGTTTTCAGTTTTTGTTACCATGAATTTATTATCTGTTATTTAATGTTTCTTAAGTTTATTCGTTTTAGTTTTTATTCTTTTTAGTATTTTTAGATTTGGTGAATAATTTGCCAACTATCTAGCATTTGACTTAAAAAAAATTTTTTTGTCAAAGAATCCAAGTACTTATTGATTTGTTTTTAGTTTTGATTTTGATATCTAATGCTTTATATTCTTGTTGACTTAATTGATGCCAGTCATATCACCTCCAGGCTCAGTCTGAAAAGGAATATTTTATTTAATTCATTTCTGTGAGCAGTTCTTTCTACATCGTTTAATCCCACACTACTTTCCATCCTTTTTCTCTTTTCCTTTTTCCCCTTGTATGTATGGAGAGGTAAATAAAATAGTATATCCCAAGGTCATCATCAGTCTTCTGTCTCCCAGGATATTATTCAAGGTTGGAGCCTGTAAGCACAAATATAAATTTGTTAATAGAAGAAATAGAAATTGTTACTTAATTGAAGTAATTCAGCATTTATGTTTATGTATATAATGATGTTAGGAAGTATATAATAATTAAAAGCTTTGTATGTCAAATTTTGATAGCTTTAATTAGGGAGGATTAAATATTATATACTTATACATTTTGTTTCTTGAACCAACGTTATGGGTTTTTTGTTGTTGTTCTAAAGAATAACTAGGGTCAGGGAGGTGGCACAGTGAATAGAAGAGTGGGCCCTGGAGTCAGGAGGACCTGAGTTCAAATGCAGCCTCAGACACTTGACACACTTATCTGTGTGACTTTGGGCAAGTCACTTAACCCCAATTACCCTGTCTTCCACTCTCCAAAAAGACCAAAAAAAACCAAACAAAAAAAGAATAACTAAAACTTTTTAAGTAAAGAAACCTATCCTACTAACATGATTTTTCTTTATTGTGAACTTCGGATGTTACCTTTTAAAGGACCAAACACTTATTAAACCAAACTGTCTTATTTCTTACTAAATTAAATGTTTTTATCTTCCACACAAACTTAATATTTCATTTTCTTAATTGCCATAGCTAAAATCTCCATTTATTAAAAAAAAATCTGCTTTCATATGTCTTTGCTTTTTAGGAAAGTTGGTTTAGGTATTAGACTTTCAGATTCTTCAGAAACTTTAAGGACTTTGTAATTTTTGAGAAGTTACCATTGCTACCTTATAATAAAAACGTTTGCCTATGTTGGAAATTTTATGTCATTAATGGGGGTAGAGTGTCACAGTATTGTGGTTCTTTAGTTACATAGGTAACATAATCTGGTCAGTGAAGAATATAGTTTTTTCCCTTTGAGTCATATCTGGCACCTCAGATAAGGAATCCTGTTTGTGCTTTAATGTGAACATAAACTTTTCTTTGTTGCAATAAATTACTTTGTGAAAGTGAAGACTGCTTTAACTAGTTAAATATTCTGTACGCTAATTAATCATAAACCATTATTTGCATAAATTATAGAAGGTAGGGTTTTGGTTTTGTCTATCATGCAGAGTAATACAAAGAGCAACAGGAGCTAATACTTTCTTGAGTGAAAATAGAGTTAAATATGTTGATATTGAAAGATATTTTTAAAATAACTGAATGAACTCTTCGATACGGAATTTCTTTATTTAAGGTTACAGCTTTCCTGGGTTGACGGTAAATGGGTTACTTAATATAAATGCCAAAATTCTTTGCTTATATAAAAATGGGTATTAAAAAATCATCCTTAGAATTTTTTTTATATAACAATAAAAGTGGTGCACGTAAATTGCTTTGGAATCTTGAAAATTTGATGAATTGAACTTGTAAGATCATTAAGACATTGAGTACAAATTATAGCTTTAGGATTCTGTAGTGGAACAAGTATTATACCGAGTCTCAAGAGATGGATTCTAATGATCTTTTCCACTACATAGGTGTGGGATCATGGAGATGTAACGTATCTTCTTTGAACCTCCGTTTTCTTATATGTAAAATGGGTTGGAGGCTGAATTGGATGATCTCTAGCTCTAAATTTTGATTCTGGATTCTTACATTTAACTATAATACTCTGTGTTAGTTAACTTTACATTTAAGCTGCATTTATGTAAGTCCTTGGGATGTAAGCTTCTTGTGAGTAGAAATTCTTTTTTTGTACTTCTATAGCCCAGCACCTATAATAGTGCCTGGCAGGCATATAGTAGGTGCTTAATTAATACTTATAGGTTAATTGATTGTTCCTGTGATCTCATTAGCTTCATATCTCTGATCTCAATTCCATCAAGCAGTCACATAGCTTTTGCTTAAAGACATCTAGTGATGGAAAACTCACTATTTCCTGATGCAGTTTTTTTTTTTTAACCTTGGGGCAGCTATAGATACTAGGAAGCATTTCCTTCAATTTGTTTTTTGCAACTTTTCACCTATTGCTCTAGTTTTGGCTTCTGAGGCCCAGCTGAACAAAAGTTAATCCTTTTTCCACTCCAGGTCTCCTTCCTTTCCTGGAAAGAGGAGAAACAGTATTTCATTGAGTACCAGTCTTCTTCTGCTTTTGGGGTAAGGGGAGAAAATGCCATTTGTCCAAGTCAGGCCTGCCAAGGTGGCTGTCCCCAGAGTCAGCTCTTGGTTCTCCTATGATGTTTTTACATAGTGACTTCATTAGCTCCGAGGTTTCAGTGATCTGTCTCTATCCCCCATAAACTCAAATATGTCCAGAACTGAACTCATATTTTACCCCTATAATCCACTTCCCTTATGAACTTCCCTATTACTGTCAAGGATATCACCATCCTCCCAGTTTTGCAGTCTAAATGTCATCATTAACTCCTTACTCTTACTTCTCCATGTCAAATCTGTTCAAGTTACCTTTGTAACATCTCTCCTCCTCTCAGACACTGCCATGATCCTGTGTAGGCTCTCATTACCTCATACTTAAACTTATTACAACAGCCACTAGTTAGTCTCCCCACTCCAATCCATCCTCCACAAAGCTGTCAAATTAATGTCCCCTAAAATGCATATCTGATCATGTTCCCTATTCATAAACTTCAGTGACTCTCTATTATCTCTAGAATCAAATATAAAATTCTCTAACTTAGCATTCAAAGAACCTTTCACAACTTGACCCCTTCCAATCTTTCCAGTCTTATTGTACTGTTATTCTTCCCTACCATGTACTCTGGGTACAGTGATGGTATTTTCCTTTCTATTCCTCACACAAGAATATTCCATTTTTGTACTTGTGGCATTTTCACTCATGGTTTGAATACTTGGAATACTTTCCTTCCCCTTCTCTGCCTCCTGGTTTTCCTGGCTTACTTCAAGTCCCACCTAAAATCCTACTTTCTTCAGGAATCCTTTTCTGTTTCACTTTATGATAATTAAGGGCAGCTAGGTAGAGCAGTGGATAGAGAACTCGACCTGGAATTAGGAAGACTCATCTTCCTATTCAAATTTGTCCTCAGATGCTTGTGTGATCCTTGGCAAGTCACTTAACCCTATTTGCCTCCATTTCCTCATCTTTAAAATGAGCTGGAGAGGGAAATGGCAAAAGCTTTAGTATCTTTGTCAAGAAAACCCTACATGGGGTTGCAGGGAATTGGACAAGACTGAAAACGACTGAACAACAAAAATTAATGCTAGTAGCTTCCCTCTGTTGATTATATCCAGCTTATTATATCAGCTTTTGATTCTGAATTCTTTCTCTGAACCCTCCTTTGAGAAGGCATGAAATGAGATATCAGTTGTATATGTGAAACCATGTAAAACATTTCCATATTAGCCATTTTTAAAAATTTTTGCTTTTTTTTTTAAAGGAAGCATAATTAAAGAAAGTGAAAAAAAATGCTTCGGTCTGTACCCAGATGCCATCGATTCTTTTCTGGAGATGAATAGCATTTTTCATCATAAAATCTTCCAACATTGTCTTAGACCATTGTATTGGTCAGAATATAGACTGGTAGTTGGCACAGTATATAGAGTGCTGGGCCTGAAGTAAGGAAGCCCTGAGTTCAAATGTGGCCTCAAATGTATACTAACTGTGTGACTCTAGGAAAGTTACTTAACACTGCCTCATCTATAAAATGAGCTGGAAAAAGAAATGGAAAATGACTTGTGTCTTTGCCAAGAAAACACCAAATGAAATCATGAAAAGTTAGATGCAATTGAACAACAACAATTGGTCAGAGTAGCTAAGTCATTCGTAATTGGATCATTGTACAGTATTGCTATTACAATATACAATGTTCTCCTGGTTCTGCTTGCTTCACTTGCCTCAGTTTATGAAAGTCTTCTCAGGTTTTTCTGAAACCGTCCTGCTTGTCATTTCTTATAGCACAATAGTATTCCATTTCAATCATGTTGCTTCAACTTGTTCAATCATTCCCTAATAAATGGGCAATCCCCTCAGTTTCCAGTTCTTTGCCACTACTAAAAGAGCTGCTATAAATATTTTTGTGCAAATAGATCCTTTTTTCTTTTATCTCTTTGTGATAACAGACCTAGTAGTTGTGTTGCTGGGTCAAAGGGTATGTATGGTTGGACATGGTTCCAAATTGTCTCCAGAATTGTTGGCCCCTTTCATAACTCAACCAGTAGTGCATTAGTGTTCCAGTTTCTTCATATCCCCTCTAGCATTGGTCAACATTATCCAATCTGATAGTTTTGAGGTAGTATCTCAGAGTTGTTTTAATTTGCATTTCTTTAATCAGTAGGGATTTAGAGCAGTTTTTTCATGTGACAGTTGATAGCTTTAATTTCTTCTGAAAACTGTTCATAATCTTTGACCATTTACCAATTGGGGAGTGACTTAAATTTTTATAAATTTGGCTCATAGTGGAGAAGAAATGAGGCCTTCTGAGAAACTTTCTGTAAATTCTCTCCCCTCCCAATTTTTTTCCTTCTAATTTTGAATGTATTAGTTTTGTTTTTGCAAAACCTTTATAATTTCATGTTATCAGAATTATCCTACTTGGACACAAATTCTTCCCTCATCCGTAGATCTGACAGGCATTTTTCCATGCTCCCTTATGCTATCACCCATTATCATCCATTAGGTCTAATTCATTTAACCTTTTTGACCATACAGTGTGAGATGTAGGTCTCTTCCTAGTTTCTACGAAACTACTTTCTAATTTTCTCAACAGTTTTTGTCAAATAACGAGTTGTTCCCCCAAAAGCTTAGGTCTTTGGGTTTATCAAACATTAAGTTACTATGATCATTTACTAGAGTAATATAGTACATAGTAAATAAGTACACAACTGTGTGATGCAAATCAACCTTCCTTTTAATACTCTCTCTACCTCAAACCCCATTGAAACCTTCCTTACAATGAGGAAAACCATTTTAGTAAAAGGCCATTACTTTTTTTTTTTTTAAGCGGGACCTAAGGAAAGGACTTCTCTTTACAAATATTCTGTGATTAATGCTTTTTGTTGTAAATATTTGCTTTCTCCTTCATTAGACCACATTTTTACTGAGTGTTAATGTTACTTGGGGGGGGGTGCTTTTTGGAGAGAAAGGCAATTGGTGTAAGTGACTTGCCCAAGATCAGAGGGCTAATGAGTGTAAAGTGTCTGAGGTCAAATTTGAACTCGGGTCCTCCTGATTCCAGGGCTGGTGCTCTATTTCATTGCTCCACCTAGTCTCCCCATGCTGCTTTTTTTTTTTTTTAAGACATGATTTTGTTTCTAACTAAACTAAATAGTTTTTTATAGGCTTAGTTATGTATGTATTTTCTAGGTTACTGGATGTTATCCTTTGTACATTGATTTATTCATTGTTCCTTGAGAGAACCTTTTTCCAGTGGGCACTTTCTCTTCCCTCTTTCAGAATCATATTGGTTACATGGATTCTGGGAGTCTGTATTCAGGTACTGCAGTTTTTTACTTCTTTAACATGGTAGCTGATACTTACCTTTAAATTTTAATGTAGCCAAATTAACCATGTAGGTATTTTCCTAAGTACCATATAATTAGAACTGATGTTTAAAATGAGGAATTAGATAAATTACAGGGTTTGAGTTGCCTTTTGAGTCAGCATATAATGTTCAGTATAGATGTAGTGTTGTATGTTTTACTTTTTATTTTAAAATTAATTTTTCTATACTTATTTTATATTAATATTCTCACACAAATTTCCTGTAATGTTCAGTATAGATTTAAAGTGCATGATTAAAACCTAGAGGGGGCATAACAGAATGATGGGGGAAAGAGGCCTGATTTTTTTTCTGCTTTTTTTTTTTTTTTTTTTTTTTGAACATACAAAATACTGTGTTTTCAATACTACTGCTACTGCCACCGCCACTAACACCACAAGATCCAGGATTTGTACATTTTAATTTTGTTCCCTTGAAAGGTGATCTTGTATGTATGACTCCTCCCCCATTACTTTGTATTTTTGTGTATATCTTATCTATACTTTTATATGTACATGTTGTCTTCCTGTTACAATGTAAACTCATTGAGGGCAGTGGTCATTTTCCCTTTTTGATTGTTATTTCCAATTTCTTGGGCATGCACTAGAATATGAGAGTTATATTAATTTGCATTTCTCTTATTAATAGTGATTTGGAGTGTTTTGGCCATATATTGGGGAACAGTTCTTGTTCAAAGATTTTGTTTGTGCAAATTCTTTAAAATTTTATGAATTCAGAATTGTCCATTTTATGTGATTCTTTTGTGATTTCATTTTTAGTGATCTTTTCCATAACTTGTTTGACCAAGAACCTGTCCTGTATCTGTAGTTGTGAAAGGTGTCACTTTCCTTGCTCCTTATTTATAACATCTAAATCTAGTATCCGTTTAGAGCATATTGTGTTATATATCTTTTGAGATGTGGGTCTGAAGCTGATTCCCATCAGACTACTTGTCTAGCTTTCTGAGAAGTTTTTTGTAGATGTCATCTTTAGGTTTGTAAAGCATTTTGCTGTTATTATGTTCAGTTGTTTCTAGGTTTTATGTATTTACCTAAACATTTCCGCCGATTGACTTTTCTGTTAACCAAGAGGATTAATTGTCATATAGTGCTAGGCCCCCTTCCTTACTTTTTTCAGCATTTTCTTTTAAATTTTTAATTTTTTTCAAAAAATTCCTTCAGATGAATGTTATTATTCTATAAAAGTTGCCTGTTGGTAGTTTGGTATAGTGTTGAAATCTGTATTATTTTTATTATTCTGACACTGCCCAACCATGAGAAGTTATACCTCTAATTATTTAAATCTGTTTAATATTTGTCCAGTTAAAGAATTGCTTTTTGTAATTGAAAATATTCTTGTTGTCTTTTTGAATGAACTGATGGAAATGGCCATGAGAAAAGTCCTACTCTGCAGTTTATTTCCTTACGTTAAATTTTCTGTGGAATGTTGCAAAGGTAGATGAAATAAACCCTTTTTGTAATTGAATAAAATTAACTAGATGGTGTAATAGAATACAGGGCCTGGAGTCTGTACCTGGATTTATGCAGATTTGAATTCAGATCCCACCTTAGACACTTAACTAGCTTTGTGACCCTAGGCAAGTCACTTAACCTCTTTTACCTCAGTTTTCTTATCTATAAAGTGAGCTGGAAAAGGAAATGGAAAATCACTCCAGTATCTTTGCCAGTAATACCCCAAAAGGGGTGGTAAAGAGTTGTTTCATGACTGAAACAACTAAATAACAACAAAAAGCATTTGGTATGTAAGCCCCTTTTCTGTAGGCTCAGTGAAAATGACCTCAGTAGAACTGCTGTAGCATGTGGGATAATAGGAATGATATATGTACCTTATCTTTTTTTAAATATGATTGTTCAGTTTTTCTGGTTTTCTCTTCTTTGAAAGCGATTGAGTACTGATGGTAAGATCTATTAAAAACAATTCTCTTTTAAGTTTTTATGAATTGAATCAATATTATATCTGGGTGGTGGTGAGCAGCAGTTTCATTTGGAATAATGATCAGCTTTTAATCCAGTTTATTGGTTGAGTTCTCCAGAATATTTTGAGGTTTTTATTTGTAGTTATGGAAGGTGATGGTTGTGGTGGGGATGGTGGGGGTGGTTGGTAGTAGTAGTAGCAGCAGTAGCAGTAGTAGTTGTGATAGTGGTGAGGGTGGGGGTAATAGTTGTAATTGTGGGAATTGGAATCCACTCAGCTGTCAAAGTGATCTTCCTGAAGCCTAGGTCTGAGTATGTCTTGTTAAATAAACTGCATTGACTCCTTTTTACCTCCACAGTACAGTGTAAAGTATTCTTTTTCATATTCAGAGCCCCCTAAAATCCACTTCCTCCCCAACTTTCTTCTACACCTTACCTACTTGGTCCTGCAACATCCTCAGATGCTTTTTATTCCTTGAACAAGCAAGGAGACAGTCTGTTTCCTGAATCCCAGTTTTTACTGGCTGACTCCGATGCCTGGGTTTCTTGCCCTCATTTCCGCTTCTTGGCTTCCTTGTAATCCCAGGTAAAATCCCACCTTCTAGAAGAATCCTTTTCCTTATCTCCTTTAATGCTAGTAGTGCCTTCCCTTTGTTGATTGTTGCTTTTTTTTTCTTGCATCTTGTTTGTACATAGATGTTGTCTGCTTTGTTATGGATTATGATCTTCTTGAGAGCAGAAACCATCTTTGGCCTTTTTTTGTGTATCCAACACGTAACATGGTGCTTAGTACATAGCAGACCCTTAATAAATGCTTATGGACATACTGCTAGTAAGAAGTACCTTAGTGCTTCATGATGCTGGCCTTTCTTGGTTTTGTATGCCTGATTCTTAAAAAGTGTTTCCTTAAGTATTGAAATTATTCATTAGTAATCTGTACTTAATTCTAGTTCTCCTCACAGGAGACACATGGAATAGGCCTATTCATCTTGTACTGCTATCATTAGAGTGAGTTGGCTCACTGGACTCAGAGGTTTGCTGGGCCTGGAGTTAGGAAAACATGACTTCCTAAGAAACTAACTGTATCTCCCTAGGCAAGTTACTTTCCTGTTTGGCTCAATTTACTCAACTGTAAAATGGGGATGGATAATAGCATCTACCTCTCAGGGTTGTTTGTGAGGATCAAATTAGACAGTATTTTTTAAAAAAAACTTCTTAAGAAGCACAGAGCATAGTGCACAGTAGATGTGATAGAAATGGATTATTCTCTTCTACTTACTTAAGAGAGTTGGAGGGGGAACTTTTATGTCCTTATTGCGTGTTTTCTTTTTCAAATCAATTATTGATGTTAGTAATTCATTAAAACTTCTGAGTTCATTAAAACTCTGAAAGTCATGCTACCTCTCCCCTAATTTGTACTCCTGCAGTTGGCTTAAAAACATTTTTATTATAAACCTAACCATCAACAGCCAATAAAATACATTTTCAAAATGAGGATTGAATTCTTATAAACTAAATAGCTAATAAAAATGTTTTTAATAGTTGTTTTTTGAATCCTTGTGCAAAATTTAAAACTTTCTCTTTTAATATATAGTCATCCCTTGACATTTGTAGGTTTTACATTCACAATTTTGGTTATTTGTGTGTTGGTCAGATTCCCATTAAATGGGAACTTTTGGAGATTTGAGGCAAAGCACATATGTAAAGAAAACTTAAATTGATACTATAAATGCATATAAACTAGATATTCATCTATTTTATAATTTACTATTATTAAGTATACATGCATAAATTTATCACAACCAGTTAAATTCTGTTAAGTTTCAGTGTGCTAAAAAAACTATGGAGCAAAGCATTCTCTACCAAAATGTCCTGTTTATCTCTCTACCATCCACACAAGTCACATGATTTTCTCTGGCAGTGATCCTTGTGTCTTGAACTTTTCTTAGGAGAAGGAAATCTGTGATGCAGTTGCTGGTGCTATATAGGCAGCTGCAAGACTCTGCATAGTATGTGAGATATTAATTTCTTGTTTACAATCTGCAACTTTTTAAAACAGGTGCAGTATGTAGTTGTAATTGTTTTGTGTATTAAATATGATAAAAATTATTAAAAGTAAAGGTTTGGGGTGGAGCCTACACTTATTTGTGTTTTATCACATTCTTAGGGGTCCTGTGCTGCTAACACCTGCAAATATCTAGGGACAACTGTATTCATATTAAATTTGAGCCTTTTAGTTTCTTTTGAAATTTTATTTGAATCCTTGACATTCAACATTATCTAAAGCATGGTAAACAGAAATTTATATCGACAGTCCTTGTTTAAAGCTCTTAAGAACTGTTTGAGGTGAGAAAAAAATAGAATGCCTTTATTTGAGAAAAATAAGGTCTTCAAAATATATCTTAGATTTCAAAATATAAGATAAATTTAGAATTTGAAGGGATTATAAAGATTGAGTCCAGTACCTTAGACAGGGTCACACAGAGTAGCTAGCATTTTGAACCCAAATTCTCTGAATCTAAATCCAATATTCTTTCCTTCTTTGGGACATATTTAATTAAAGAGTTCAGTATATTCAATTGCAGGCTTAGAAAAGGTATGTGTTGTAGTTTAGGATCTAGTGCCCAACCACAGTATTATTTTTTTTATCTTTTCCTTCACTTCCCAGTATTAGGAGCTAGGTACCTGGTTGGTACAATGTAAAGAGTTCTAAATTCTAAAGTCTGGAACCATGAAGACCAGAATTCAAATTTGGCCTTAGTCACTTACTAAGTCTGTGACCCTGGGTAAGTCACTTGACTTGTGTCTGTTTTTTCTTCATATGTAAAAATGGGGATTATAATAATAGCACCTACCTGGCAGGGTTGTTGTAAGGATCAGAGAAAGAAAATTTTAAAGCACTTAATGCCAGTCTTAAAATAAAATTTTAAAACATTTAATGCCATTCTTAGTACATAGTAGGTTTTAAATAAATGTTTATTGCCTCCCTTGCTGTTGGTGAACAGAAATAATCTTACCTCGTGTCATTTTATAAATTATTATAAATCTTAAGTGCTCTATGTACGTATCATAAGTAGAGTTTTTAGTATTGAACTCAATAGATAAGTGCTATTCTTGCTCTTAAGATTTTCTGTTTATAACCACATCTTTGAGAAAACAAAAGTATTAATGAAAGATGGTTTTATGTGGTAGTCAACATAAAATACAGTGCTTTTCAGAAATGCCTTTGAAATCTATTATGGCCATAAAATGACAAACCATGATTATTTTTGGAGGAAAACTCACTCATTGGAAGGCAGAAGATACAGGCAGAACCTTGGTCTTTTGAGTACATTGGAATAGGCATATTAAATTATTTTAGGCAGAAGTTCCATATATATGTTTGCAATGAAATACAGCGATATAAGGATACAACTTGATTTCTCACACTTTGACTGGTCGAGGGATAAGTAATGACACAAAAGCTATGTAATGTAGTATAATACTTAGAGTTATTTTAATTTTTTTGTGGGAAAACTGCTTATTTGAAATAATAAAATACATTAACATAAGTAGTATAACTTATTGATTAATTGATAAATTGTCCTATTTGTAGATTATCAGGATCTTTTTTATTTTTTTTACCAGCAGATTGATTTTAGTGTTCATTAATATCTTCTGGAAGTTTTATTTGAAGCTAGAGAGGAAGGGAAAATTAGATAAATTTTGCAGCTTTTTATTGACCCTAACCAAGTTTCATAAATGAAGGAGAATATAATGACTTGTTTGGATTATTTTTGCCTAGCAGTCTGAGTATTGTAGATAGCTAAATAGTTCATTGTGTATAACCTTTCAATATATTTTGCTAATGAAAGATAGTGATATTGTATCTAGCTTTAGTAATTGATCTTCAGAAAGCAGTATATTTTTTTTTACATCCTTTTTTTTCCTGGTTAACTACTTTTTGCTTTGAGATTATGGCCTTTTTTCTCTTAAAGTTTTCTTCATGTCTTTGTTCTTGGTTTTCTTTTTTTAACTTAAGTCATTTCTCAGTATTTAAAGTCATGGTGGCTAGAGAGGGCTGACTGGGCTAGGTGTTAGGAAGACCTGAATTGGAGTACAGCCTTTGACACATATTAGCTATGTGACCTTGAGCAAGTCATTTAACCTCTCAGTTTCCTCAACTCCCTTTATAAGACTCACCAACAGTAAAAACTCTTATGCTCTTACTCCTCCATAACCCTCCTCTACTCCAGAAAACAAAGTTAAATAAAACCTGGCTCATTGCAGTTCAAAGATTGGTCAGTTGGAGTGGCTAAGTGGTGCAGTGAAAAGAGCACTAGCCCTGGAGTCAGAAGGACCTGAGTTCAAATCCGACCTCAGACACTTAACATTTACTAGCTGTGCGGCCTTGTTCAAGTCGCTTAACCCCGATTTCCCTGCCCTCCCCCCTCCAAAAAGCAACACACAAACAAACAAAAAAATCTGGTCAATTTAATTGAATTTAGTTTGGTTTAGAAAAATGAGAACAATCCACACATACAAATTGATAGAAAATAAAGTAATTTGGGACACTATTTAAATGGGGGGGAAGCCTTTTATAGCATGAGGGAAAGCTTTACAGGCATGTGAGTATAAAGCGTTAGGTAGTAGTGTTGTACAAAAGCATGGAGATGAAATTTTATGTCACTTAGGTGGAAGACTCTAGGGAGGTAGTTTGATTAGTGGGGTAGTTTTACTGGCATGTGTAGTATGTTAGTGGATAGTAATGTGTCATCATCCTGGAAAAATGGGCTGGAGCTACACTGTGAAGATATTTAAATGCCAAACTGGAAATTTTGTTTTTTTGCCTAAAGGAGTTACTAAAGCTTCTTGAGTTCACTCTTTTTGTTATTTTTCATTTATATTATTATCATACATATACTGTTTTTGTTCTTGTTTCTTCATTCTGCCTTTTCCTATAAGTTTTCTCATGTCTGTCAATTCTCTTTAGTGCAGTAATCTTCCAATAATTTGCATTTCCATTAGAATTATCTAGAATCAGATTTGTTTTTAATGGGATAGGAAAAATGTGGCTTAGTTGTATTTTTTTAAATTATGTGTTTAATTGTAATATTATATGTATTTACAGTGAAGTATGCGAGACCTAACTGCACAAGTAACCAGCAGTCTGCTGCGTTTTCCAGAAGTGACTATTCAAGCCCTTGGAGAAGATGAAATAACACTTGAGTCTGTACTTCGGGGAAGATTTACTGGAGGCAAGTTAATGTTTTTGAGATTTTACTGGCTCAGTTACCCTTTTTACTCTTTAATAGTTAATGTACATTTTATATATTGATTCAAGATTTACAAAGTACTTAACTCAGGTTATCTCTCTTGATCCTTGTAACAGAAGAGCAAAATGGGGAAAAAAGCAAGTATGAGGAAAAGATTAAAGAGAAAAGTTGGATGGCCTAGTATTAGAAGTACTAGAGGACAATACAAAAATTATTTCTACTGCCATGTGTTGTCTCTCTGTTATTCAATAATTTACTTTGAGATAACATTCTAGCAAATGAAATAAGTACAATAGTTTCTTCTTGTTTAGACAGCTAGCACTTTTTTTCTTTCATACTTTAAAGTTTACAAGACACATTATGTTTGTTAACTCTTGATCCTCACAGCAAACCCAGAAGTGATATTATTGTGCCTGTTTTACAAATGGAGAAGTTGAGGCTGAGAGGGGGTTACACTCTAAGTGGCAAGATTTCACCTTAAAGTCTTCTGGATGAGTTGAGCATTCAAGCCACTATGCCTGTTTACATGACCTCTCTCTTAGTTTAAGGCATTATTACTATCATAAGCATTACTTCTTGTCTAGATGTTGGATTAGCTTCTGAATTGGATTCCTAGCTAAAATATATCATTTCTACAATTCATCCTTTTTACTTCAGCCAGAGTGATTTTTTTCTGAAGGACAAATCTCACCATCACTCCACCTCTGTCTCTTTGAGTCTCTTCAATTTTTTTTCAGAACTCAGATTGTAGTACCACCTTCTACATGATGCCTTTCTTGATTCTTCCTACTACTGCCCTTCCTTACAGACTACCTTGTACTTATTTTATGTAAATTTATATATGTACAAGTTGTGTCCTCCAATAAAATGAAAACTTTTTGTGGGCAGTGATTACTTTTTTTCCCCAAGGGCCTACATAGTGAAGTGTTAGCAGTATACTGGATATGAAGTCAAGAAGACTTGAGTTCACATTCTGCCTCAGACAATAAAAAGTTGTGTGACCCTGGGCAAATTATTTAATCACTTCTTACCCTCATTCCCCAATAAAGTGGGGATAATAATAGCACCTACCTCTTAGGGTTGTTAGGATCAAATGAGATCATATTGGTAAATTACTTTGCAAATTTTAAAGCATTACATAAATACTAGCTTTTATAGTATTTTTATTAATGTTATTGTAATTAATATTGTATGTGGTGGATGCTTAATACATGCTTGTTGATTGACTTACTGATTTATTAAACTTGTTATAGTTTAAAATGTAGTTCAAGTTTAAGAAAAAAGGAACTAGAATTTTTATTGTACTCTTGTGCAATTTTTAAAGGCCCATATTTTTTCCTTAATTCTGTCTTTCAAGGAGCTTCTCTATGCTTCAATTTACACTGATAGTTTTTCTCCTTTAAGCAGCTCAACTTTAGTATCCTGGTATTGAATCAACATTTTTAAGGAATATAAAATCTGAATACTGGATGCTTTTTTTATGTAAAGCCTTCTCTTCTAACCAAAATAAGGTTCTTTATAAAGTCTTTGTATAGAAATGTATAGAAAACATTGTACATTGTATGAAATTGTAATTCACAAAGTTTGAACATGGAATATGTGACAACTTTACCATCTAATCATTAACTAGAGGTTGTGCTTACTGTTTTCTTTTGTTTATTTTTGCTTTTTTTTTCTTTTTGGAGGGCAATTGGGTTAAATGACTTGCCCAAGGGCACACGGCTAGTTTTTGTGTCAAGTGTCTGAGACTGGATTTGAACTGAGGTCCTGCTGACTCTAGGGCCAGTGCTCTTTTCACTGCGCCACCTGGCTGCCCCGTGTACTTACTGTTTAATTATGGAAGAGCATTTGATTTGGGAGAACAAAATGCCATCTTCTTGACTTTTATATCAAGATATCTCCCATTCCCATTCACATATACAGATAATTTAGGATATCTTAGATGGTGTAAAAGCAGAAATAATCCAATTTAAATTACTTTCTTAAAATAAACATCAAGCTAAATATAAAACAGGGAGATTTTTATACTTGCCAAAAGTGTTTGTTATTATTATGGATGAGATGCAGTGCAGAGTCCATGTAGAGAAAGGGTTCCATATAGATCAGTGGTTCTCAACCTTCCTAATGCTGCAACCCTTTAATACAGTTCCTAATGTTGTCATGATCCCCAGCCATAAAATTATTTTTGTTGCTACTTCATAACTGTAATTTTGCTACTGTTATGAATCATAATGTAAATATATGATATGCAGGATGTATTTAAATTAAACAACCCACAGGTTGAGAACCGCTGATATAGATGGTAAGGACCTCTAGATGTTCTTTTGCCGGGGGCGGGGGTGGGTGGGTGGGTGGCATTGTATTGATTGCATCAGTCTGCAAGATATTGTGAGCCTTCTGGAAGAGATTTGTGGTAACTTTAAAAAGGTCAGTTCATCCCCATAGGAAATGCCAAATGTGTGTTGTTCATATTTCAACATCCATTTAAATGGACATGCTGTAGAACTTCTCCAGTAGTATGTATATCTGGGACAGATGGCATGCGTGGGATGATGAGCTGGGCCCTAGACTCTAAAAAGAAAAAGCAGTCTGGACTGCTTACAGGAAATTGCAAAACTCTTTTGCTGCCCTCTAGTTTCTAATGAAAACAAAAAAGTCTTTTAAATACTAACATTTTACTAGTTTTTGCTGTATGGAAGCAAAATATGTAATCTCTGAAGAATTAGAGGAATTTAATTGGAAGAACAATAGAAAGCTGGATAATAGATGTGAGCAGGGTGCAGCATATAACCAACAGAAAAGTGAAGGCCAAGAATAAAGGATATCATCAAGGAATTGCAATTCAGAAAGAGAAGAGTTAGGCAAAAACAAGGGGCGACAATTAGGTAACTAGAGTGTTGCACTTGTACCCTTGTAATATCAAGAGAAAGCAAAGAAAGCTATCAATCCTTGGGTAGATCCCTTGGGGAAAACTTTTAGACAAGAATTAATCTAACTGACCAGGCAAGCTTGGATAGATGGTGATAAGTATTTTTAATAATATAGACAGTTCTCACTTTATGTAAATTCTTGTTATGTAAATTTTGAATAAAGAATTCTGAAAAGTCTACATTCTAAAAAAACACGTGTGTTCATTTTACAGTACTCTGCTCTTACTCTACCCCTGCTCTTCAGCTCAGTGTTCCGTGCCCTCCCACCCATTAGATCTGAAATTAAGGTAAATTGAGAGACAGTGATCTAAGCAAAAAAATTGATTAGGCTGGCAGTAACCAGTAAATTAGGTTAGTGGTCTCTCTCATGACCAAAGACCTGAGGCAGGACTTAAGAGCTTTCATACAGTTCTGGGACGTACAAGAGAACAAAGAGCAGAGTTGGGTAGGTGGGGAAAACTATGTAATTGGCTATAGGACTGTCAGCATGATGGGGTCAAGGACAACATGCACTCACAGGAGACTCATAACCATCTCTCTCTGTCTTAGAGGAATGCTTGATTAATTTATAGAATCTATCTGCATCCTGAGACCATTGATAGTGCACCTAGGATAGTAGACTCCCTGGCTCCTAGAGAAGAGATAAGACCCTCCTTATCTACAAGGACAGGCAGGTATGGACAGTATACATTGTGGAAAGGTACCAGGTCAGTTTGTCAGCCTTCAAAGATAGCAGACATGTCATGGAATTTTCCAGGAACTGAAGGTATAAGGGGCAAGTTTTCTTTTAACTAACTCAGAAGGGGAACTGAACTCCTATGACTAAATGTTCATTTTTTTTAGTCCAACTGCAAGATTAGAGATAGTAGATCAGGATTGCATCCCTCCAGAATAACAGATTTCCTTGAGGCAAGAATAGAATAGTGATTAGCAGGAGAACTGAACTTGTAACTTAGGTGATAGGTAGATAGAAAGAAATGTGACTTGAGCAGTCATGCAAAGTGGGGCAGCAACACAAAATAGGATCAGTTACAGAATAGAATCAGTTATAAAATTATGCAGAATCAGTTTCATTCCTCTTCTCCTCCCCCTTCCCCGAGAAAAAACCTAAAAAATTGACCCTCCCAACAAAAGCAGAAGAATGGAGGGATGGAGAGACTACTACCACTGCTGCAAATTGGGGGCTTCGACTTGAGACCTCCAGCACTGAGAGATGAAACCTTGGCCCCTCTCTACCTGCATGTCTGTTTTCTGTCCATCAGCATTCAGATACCATGTGTCTGTCACCTTCCTCTTCTGTCTGTGTCCATGTCCAGCCCCTGTGTGTCTGCCCCTTGAGTGTTCTTCCTCTTGGTTCTTGCCAGGCCCCTATGTGGCTTGTCCCAGCCCTATTATGTTCCTCCTGCTCTTGCTTCTCTGTTCCTGACACCCATGTGTCTTTGGATGCTATGCCAAGCCCTTTGCTGCTTCTCTTTCTCTGGCACCCACATCCATGGACAAATTCACATTACATAAATGTTGTTATATGTAGAGTTCTAACAATTCACTTATGTAAAGTGAGAACTGTCTGTAATAATATCGCTAACATTTATATGTGCTCCAAACTGTGCTAACTTTATATCTCCTTTGATCCTAACTACAAACCCTGGGAAGTAGGTACTATTATTAACCCCCCCCCTTTTACAAATGAGTAAACTGAGGCAGACTTGCCCATTAAGTGTCTGAGGCATGGTTTGAACTCAGGTTTTCCTGATTCCAGGCCTAATTCTCTATCCATTGTGCTACCTAGCTGCTCCATAAAATGTCTGCATTTCATTTATTTATTTTTAATTTATTTTTTCCCTAATTACGTTTAAAAAATTTTTTAACAATGTCTGCATTTTTAATGCACCTTACAAATAGTATTTGATCTCACAACATTTTACAGTTCAAGAAACTGAGGCAAAAAGGTTAAGAGACTTACCCAAAGCTAGTAAGTATCTGAGGCTGGATTTAAACTTAAATTTTCCTGATTAGGGAATTACTTATCTATTGTATAGTACTTACCTACTGTGCTGCCTACCTACCCTTAATGCCCATTTGATCCTTATGATCCATTCTCATTATTAACATCCCCAATCAGATCTATACTGTTATATTACTATTGCTAAAAAATCTGCTATATGGTCTCTCCTTTCTCTCTTATATAATCCATTTTGTGCCCCAAAGTCAGATTAATTTTTTTTAAACACTGCTTTGATCATGGCAGTCATGTGACATAAAACTTTAAATAACCTTATTTGCCTAGAGAAGAAATCTCAAGTTTGTCCTAACTTTCAGGGTTCCGTCACAATCTGGTCTTGGCTTATCCCTCATTGTTCTTGTATTCAAACTTTACCTTCGCATCACAACGTCTTTCTTCTTTCTTTATTCACAGAATATTACTGTAGTTCAGATTTCCTTAGTAAACTCTTCCCCCCTCACCCCTTTTCAGTCCATTCTCCACACAACTGCCGAAGTGAATATTGCAGAGTTCACTACCCTCAAAAAAGACTCCAATCACTCTATGTTACATCTAGTATGACATACTAGTTACATATAAACTTCTTTCAGACAGTTAAAAGTGTTTTTAACAGTCTGGCTCCTGCCTTCTATGCCAGCCTTATTACATATTACTCTCTGTGGTCCAGTCAGACTGGCTAACTGTTCTTTAATACATGGCACTCAGTGCCTTTATACTGGCCATCCTCCATTCCTGGAATGTTCTCTTGTTTTCTTCTCAATCTCCCAGAATCATTAGTTACCATTAAGACTCAGCTCAAGTACCACCTTCTGTATGAGTTCGTGATTCTAGTTGCTAGATCACTTTCCACAAATTCAGAATGTATCTATTTACCTGTGTAAATATGTATACATACCTATGTGTATATATGTTATCCTTCTTCATAGTATGTAAGCTCCTTGAGGGCAGGAACAATTTCACTTTTATCTTTGTTTACCTAGTACCTAGCATAGCATCTCTTATGTAGTAAATGCTTAATAATAAATGTTTGTTGATTAATTGGGGATACCTGGTTGCCCTATTCCATGTTTCTGTAGTTTAACTATATTAAACTCATTTTTTCTTTTACTTCTAGGGAGGAACGGATTAGCTTGCCTGGCTTGTGGTCCACAACTTGAAGTAGTAAACTCTATTACTGGAGAGCGGTTGTCTGCATATAGATTTAGTGGAATAAGTGAACAGCCTCCCACTGTCCTTGCAGTGAAAGAATTCTCATGGCAAAAAAGAACTGGATTGTTAATTGGTTTGGAAGAAACAGAAGGGAGTGTTCTCTGTCTTTATGACCTTGGGATTTCAAGAGTAGTTAAAGCAGTTGTCCTTCCAGGAAGGGTATGTATTTCTTAAGAATGGAGAGTTTGGGGTATTCATTTTCCCATCTAATCTAAACTTTCTTGTTGACTTCATTATATTGTTTCTTCTGTTTCAAACTAAAAAAGGGGGGATATATATGGCTTTTTTAAGATCATGGTTTTAAATCTGCAAGAAGGAAAGTTTAGAGGTCAAGTTGCCATTCCAAAAGCAGCTTGCCCAGGGTTTCACTTGAATTTACTTATGAAAAGTAATTGAAATTCTTGTTTCAGGGTTATACAGAATTGATTTTTAAAACCTACCTTTCCCCTCCATAGACTTGCAATCTTATCCTTGAAGGTTTATGTTTTTGTCTTGCTAGTTGAGTTCTAATGTGGATCCTCCTATATTGGCAGAATCAAAGAATTTCCCTCTAAATTATATTAGCCACAGCAGCTCACTAGGTTGTTAGCTTTTCTTTGTGTATAGAATATGTGTATGTAAACAGTATTTGAGTCCCAGGTAAGTTAGGCCAAAGATTTCTTCACTTTTTTTAAGGGAGTTGACCAGGATAAGTTGCTAGATGACCAGCAGCCTCTTTTTTGAAACACACATTTCATTAATAGTTTCTCTTACATCATTTGTTTGACTATGTCACCACTGCAGTGTGCCAAGATCTGTTTGCATCTACCATCGGTTTTTCTATTGACTGAGATCACATGAAACTTTGGTTCTTTGGAAGGTAGTGTGTTCCATATTAGTGCAGCATTACTAGGACTTTAAAAAGAAAAGCTCTTTTGCTGATGAACTCCATAAGACTACTAAAAGCATGTCACAATTTTCAAATGTGGTCCTGTGCTCTCTTTTCCTCTTATCTATTTTTCAACACAGCTCATTGTCCATCTACATTGCCTATCCAGATGTACATATTGAACTCATCGAACTTGAGCTTTCAGCTGTGTGTTATAGGACAGTAGGCTTTTTCTTTTTTTTTTAACTAGTCTTTTTCTGTATAGCTTATTAAATAAATTCTTTTTGAATAAACATGGCTATTAGGAAGGTAGTCTAGTGTTTTGGAGCTAGGTGCATTCAGCACTATACATACAATTGGTAATTTTTGAGGCTCTCATCATCTTCACTGTGTATTTAAAGAATGGTCCTGGACTTATCTTCTATGACAGTGAAAAACACATTTCCCTATTTTATACCATTTTTAAAATGATACTTGTTAAAAGTGTTGTTGAACATTTTATCTCTGTGGTTGCATTTTTCAAGGAATCTCACCTTTTTTAAACAATGGGAAGGTCTTTTTGGGAAAAAACACGGTTAAATTTTGCTTTATTGAGTTTTCAGTCAGCTGTATAATCAGATATGTACAAGTCTGTCTTCTTGTATATAAATCTATACATCTGTCTATGATATCTGTATCTACTTATTCTCTTATTTATACACACAGATGTTTATAATTTTTTTTGCTACAGAATTTTCACTTCTCTGAGATAACTGTGTAAAACCCTTAATTTTAATCAGATTATGTTACCTCTAGAATGGATTTCCTTGTTATGTACTTGGTCTAATCCTGTTTTTAAAAATATAAATCTTTGTTTTTTATATTACCTTTATGCATTTGCCATTTCCCCTTTACCATAGAACTATTCTTTATTTAAAAAAAAAAGAATATAAAGAGGAAGAAAATTCAGCAAAACGAATAAAATGAAAAAGTATGACTTTATACGTAGTGTTCAAGAGTCATGTGTAGTGTTCAAGACTTCTCAGATCTCTTCTTTCAGGCTAGGCTTAGTCTTCTGATTTTTTAGCATTGAGTTTTCATTGCTTTTAATTTTTTTTCTCTTTTTCTTTGCATTTAAAGTGTTGTAGACACTGCACGCATTGTTTTCCTAGTTCTGCTTCTCTTTGCATCAATTTGCGTATCTTTCCATGTTTGTCTGTATTCATTATTTTATAGAGTATAGGATTACCCCATTACATTCTTATGCTACAGTTTATTTAACCATTTCCATTTGATGGGCATTTACTCTGTTGCAGGTTTTTTGTTCCTCCAAAATGTGTTGCTATAAATATTTCGAAAATGTGGCCTTATTGCTATTGACTTCCTTGGGAAGGGGCATATACCTAGCATTGGAATCTCTGAATCAAAAGCTTTTTTTTTTTTTGTAATTAAGCTGATACTGAGCGAGATTATTATTTTCTATGTCTTTTCAGTGCCATGATTTTCAGATTAGGAGAGATGATTATTTAAAAATTTTTGTGAACAAAAAAAATTAAATGAAATTTTACGGCTTCTTTTATTGCCCAGATTTAACTGAAATGAAAACATGGATCCTATTTTGTTCGTATTAATAGATGAAAATATTAAACTTCTATGCACATCCTCTTTTTATTTTGAAACTTTTCGGTTATCCATGAAAAACAGTTTTAATGGTCTTTAAAATTTTTTTAATTTCCTTACCTAAAAGTACAAAATTATTCAGCATGTTGGAATTTATGAGTGAACATGGCTAACAGTATATAAAACTGTACAAAATTCAAGAAATATATAACTTTTAGTGTACTCTGATGGCAGAAATACTCATGAGATCATGAACTTTTTAATTATTAAAATAGCTTGATTGCAAGTAATTATAGTGATTATTTTTGGTGTAGTGCAAAGAATATTAAACTTGTCTTGCAGATTTGGGTTTGAATTCTGTCTCCTCCAGTTACTAGCTATATGCCATTTGGCAAAATATTTAATCTTTCTAAACCTCAGTGTCCTCTTCAATTGAATGGGGATAGTATTTGTTCTCCTTACCTCAGTAAAACCATTGTGTAAAATGAGGATAAATCGTGCTATCCTATTTTAATATAAATATTTTAGTATAGTAAAGCACTAAACTGCTGTCACCTGTTATCACTTTCTTCATCATTATTATAGAATAATTTGCTTCCCTTTCTTGGTGAACCTATGTATTACTTTGCTTACACAATTACCAGAATCCAGGGCCCCTGCCTCTAAGAGCCAGAAAATGATTTCAAAAATTAAAGCAATATCAATCACTCTTTGGAAATTACACATATTTTTTCTCTTTTAAGATTTAAGACAAGTTTAAATGATCCTTATTCTGCTTTATTTCTTCTTGAATTAGTGTCTTAGGATTTTAATACAGTTAATTCTTTGGATATAATTCTGTATGAATCTGAAGACTCTAGTATACTTTACCTGGTACTGATTTATTATACTGTATGTGAATGGTTTGCTATTATTAAATCCAACATAACTGTGATAACTTCTTTCAGAATTTGTACAGTATATTTTTATTAAAATTTCATTATACTACACCAGTGAAAAAATGGATGTTGTATTCTGTTTTTAGGTAACTGCTATTGAACCAATAATTAATCATGGAGGAGCCAGTGCAAGTACTCAGCATTTACACCAGAGTCTCCGATGGCTTTTTGGTGTGGCAGCTGTGGTTACTGATGTTGGGCAGGTCCTTCTCATTGATCTGTGTTTGGATGACTTGTCTTGCAGTCAAAATGAGATAGAGGCATCAGGTAATATGTTTATTGGGGGAAAAGGTTAATGCCTGAAAATTCTAAAGCACTTAATAGAAATGAAACATTGGTTTTAAAACATACATACTTTTAAATCAACAAATACTTAAGGTGTCTTTTTTTGTTCGTGACAGTGTGCTTTAAGTACAGGGTTTACAGTAAAGAAAACACATTTCCTAATCTCCAAGTGCTGGTCATATAGAAAGGTCCTGTAATCATTGTGCAGCAGCAAAACAAATGACGGTGTTTCTTTAATGTCATTCTCACTGCTAAAATCCTGTCAGTTTCTGATGTTGAACCCTTTGAACCTAAGGACTTTGGTAGCAAGAACTTTTCTGCATTTTCAGCAGCTGTGTCTGTAGCACCTCCTGGAGTATTTGTCAGACTGCATTTCCATAGGAGTTGCTTCCAAGGATGATGGTTTTGGGTACTAGTCTAGAAAAATGGTTATTGGAATTCAGGGTACTGGGCTGCTGCCAGCAGGATCTGAAGGGAGGTGATGATGGTTTAGCTTACCTAGAGCATACTGTTTCCTCTCTAGATATCTTGCTGTTTACCCTAAAAACTCCCCCCCCCCCTTTCCCCTCCTTTTCCATAGAGTTGCTTCCCTAGATAATGGCTGTTAGGACTGGGCTACAAGCCCTAGCAGTGTTTTAGAAGGCACTGGTAGCACTTGGTGAGCAGGTGTTGGTGGTGATACTAAAAAATAACCTGCAATGATTTCTTTATTCAAATGTCTTTGGAAGCAGATCCAATCATTTAGGTGATACTAAGATTCCTAAGAGTCCTGAGTTCAGGATCCTTCTGATCTTTTTCCATCAGAGTCTGGAAGTAGATAGTATCCCAAAGTTGTGGTAGTGTTTGACTTGCCTGGCACACACTGCCTCTGGTCTCTCCCTCAGAGTAGATAATTAAGTCTGATACAAGGTAGTCTGATGAAGGGATGAAAGAGAGCTCCATACCACAATGCTTTTAGGAATATTTGAGGACTGGTCAGATTGTATTCGTGGTAAGAGTGGCATCTAAAAGGTAAAGAAAGAGAAAGACTTCAAAACACAGATGAGGAGAGAGTACATTATAGGTAATGAGGGTAGATCTAAGTAGAAGGGTATAATGTAAGATTCTCTTTTGTCAAGAACATAAATATATTTTGTGAAGGTAGAATGAAATAAAGCTAGAAAGATATTTTGGATCTAGTTCAAACTACAAATTCTGTATATACCAGATCAGGGAATTTATGTTTATTATATATGCAGTTGGGAGCCATTAAAGTTTTTTGAAGAGGGGAGTGAGATGACTAGGCCTCTCCTTTAAGATTATTTTGTTAGCTGTGTGAAGGATTATTTGGAGAGAAGAGACAGAAAGGGACCATATAAGCCATTATAGTAGTCTAAAAAGAAGTAATGAGAGCCTGACCTAGTATGGTAACTTTGTAAGGAAGGAAGAATAAGTATCAAAGATGATTCTCAGGTTTAAATCCTAGGTTGACTAGATATAAACAAATTAAATGAAAAGTATTGAAAAGTTCAGTGAAAGCAAAAGGAAAGGAATACAGGGAAAATTACTACTTCAGTTGAGGCGGTGTTTGAGTATCCAGGTAAAGCAGTCTAGCAGACTATTTTGAAAAGCCAAACTAGAGTCCCTGGGAGATATTGGGTCTGGATATGTGGATTGGAAGTCATATTCATTGAAGTGACCATTGACACTGGAGTAGGTCAGGTAGTCAAGGAAAAGAGTCTAGAAAAAGAAGAGAACAGAGCTTCTAGAGACAGGAGGAAGGTAGACCTGCAGAGAAAGCTGGAAGGAGGCATCAGAGGTAGGAGAGTCATGAAGAGAGTGAATTCACAATTCCCAAAAGAAGAGAGCATCAGGAAGCTTGGAATGAGGCAGTCCTGTTAAAAAGTGGTATAAGTTAAGTTTATTATAATTGTCATTAGCAGATTTTAGGGAAATTGCTTTAGCTTGCTGACATTTGTATTTAGTCATTTCTGAAAATTACTTTTTTTTTAGAGTGGGGAGGCAAGGCAATTGGGGTTAAATGATTTGCCCAAGGTCACATAACTAGTAAGTGTCAAGTGTCTGAGGTCATATTTGAACTCAGGTCCTTCTGTAGGTGCTGTATTCACTGGGCCACCTAGCTGTACCTAAAAATTCTATCTTGTTTTAAATAAAATTTAATATTTATTCAAAGCATATTTCCTTTTTAAGTATTTTAAAAGATTGGTATTCTGTTGTTTGTTTATGATTCATTGAAAGTTAAAGATATGAAACATAAAGCATGGTTTTAGTCTTAAAGGATCAGTTTTGGTTTTTTATACTCCTAAGAAATTTATGAGGCCTGAATAATAGATATTTTTTTCTTTATATTCTTCTTAAGCTTGTTACTCATTATTATATCTAGATCTTGAAGTTATAACTGGCATCCCAGCTGAAGTTCCACACATCAGAGAAGGTGTGACCCGAGAGGGAAGACATCTCTGTTTCCAGTTACTAAGCCCATCAGGAACTGCAATTTCAACCCTTAGCTATATAAGCAGGACCAACCAGCTTGCTGCAGGTTTTTCTGATGGCTGTCTAGCCCTTTGGAACATGAAAACTTTGAAAAAGGAGTGAGTATAATCAATGTATTTTTGTCTTCAACAGATGTTTATTGCTAATTTGAGATTTTTTATAAATACCAAAATATAACAAAAATTAGGGTGTAGGGTGAGAGCCTTAAATCATGATTTATATCACTGGACAGGGAGCAGCAAAAATAACTGGTAGTTAACTAAATGAAACAATATAGATTTATTTGTCAGGGCATCTGAAATTGCAAATTAAAGCATCACTGTGATTTCCTAGTACCACTGCAGCAGTAGAGCACACTCTTTTAATAAATATTACAATTAAGCAAAACAAACTATTGAATATGTGCCTCAATCCATGCCGTAGAGGAGTGTGGTATGGGAAATAAGATTTTATTTGTTCTTACTATATACACAGTGAAAGTGGTATGTACTGACAGTTTTGCCACCCAAACTAGTTCTAGGAGGAAAAATTTCTTTTAAGTTTAATAGGAATCTTCAGACAAGTTAAACGCATGGGATGGGGAGGGGACAGTATGACTGTTCTAAAGGTAAGGTTTTTTTTTTACTGTTGCTGTTCTTGTAAGGGGTCAGAAATTAGATTTTTGATTCACAGTGATTTTTGAATAGTGGTGCTTTGTAAGCTTTTCATTGCCTTGATTTGCACAATACCAGGAAAGAAGCATAAGAAGGACAAAAAGAATTTCCTTTTAATTCACTCTTTTCTCAGAATGCTAGAAAAGAATTTCTTATTTCTAATCTTCAAAACCTTTTTTTAACTTGAATCTCTGCCCTAAGCAATTGTTGTAAATTGGTATTTACGAACTTAATTATCAGTTGGTAGATAACGAGCTATCACTATATATGATACAGCAATTAGGACTGCTTAGAATATGATCTAATCATTAAATAGTAATGGAAATAGTAATAGTAATAGAAAATCAAATTGAAAAATTTATCCTGGAATACTTCCAAGAGTAGTGGAAGGGAAAATGAATCAGAAAAAAATTGATTCAGCTTCTGTGTTTATTCTATTTGTGAAATGATTTTTAAGCTATTTTTGAACTTGCTTGTATTACTGTTCCAAAAAAGCCTTGTGCTCTTTTGTCCTACCCTTCTCCAGCTCCAGGCTTGTCCTGTATTCTCTTTTCTATGTATTCTCTTGTACTTGGTGACCTCATCACCTCCTATAAGTTGAACAGAGGCTGGGTAGAATATAAGTTGGGTATGCTGGCTTTAAATTCATCACCAATTGCATACTGGACATTTCTAATTGGATACTCATGTTTTTACCACCTCAGAGTCTCTCACATCTACAACAACTAGTTTAAGCTTTCATCATGTGCCTGTACTATCATTTTAGCTTCCTAATTTGTCCTTGCGCCTCAGGCCTGTCCCTTCTCCAGTCTCCTACGTAGTCACCAAAATAAATTCAATTCAGGTCTCATTGATATTACCCTGCTACTGAATTCCAGTAATTCCCTGTTACCTTTATAATCAAATACAATGATGCCTACCAATCAGCTCCTTCATTGACTTTGTCCTTTTCAGGCCTTTATCGCTACACTTAAATCTAACATTGATGACACCTTATAAAATTCCAGTAATAGACTTTTTGCTTTTTGACTTTTTTGAATTTTCTTTACTATTGGCAGTCTACTCATTAGAACTTTGCTCCTTGATTTTTGGGACACTATCACCTCCCACTTTTTTATATTTTGCTTTGTATGTGTGTTCCCTTTACAGTTTTCACTCACCTATTATCTGTATAGGCTTCCACATGGTCATAGACCCTTTGCTCTTTTCTCTGTAATAGTTCCACTGGATTGTTGATGTGCTTACATGGTTTCAGTTTCTGCCTGTACTTGGATGACTCCCAGTTCTTCATTTCAAGCCCTGCCTTCTCACCTCTGACATTCCCGTATCTCCCACTGTTTAAAGGATTTTTTCCCCTAATAGAATCCATAGAATATCTCCGTTTAAATGTCTGTGTGCTGCCTTAAGCTCAGAGTATGATGTAAGTAGAATGTAAGCTCCTTGAGGGCTGGGACTGTCTCACTTCTGTATTTGTATCCCCAGTGCCTTGCAGTTAATGTTTAATTAAATTTTACTAACAGCATTATGCTTGGTTGATGGATTAAAAATTCGTGTTATCAAAAATGCTGATTTCTAGGCTGTGTGGAAGATAATTCAACTTTTAATGTACTGGTTTTTTTTTTTTTTTTTTAGCACATTTTAACTTTAAAAATATAAATCCATTATTTGAGTATTCAAACTAACTTTGCCTTTGGTACTTAACTGTTGTAATCTAGAATGAGCACTTGCTAAAATTGTTGAGAATGATTTTTTGAAATAAATATTTAGAAACAGTGTGGAATAGTCACCAGAGGGCCAACCTTGGAGTCAGGAAGACCTGAGTTCAAGTACCACCCCTGACACATGCTGCCTCTGTGACCTTGAGCAACTTATAACCTCTCAAAGGTCCCAGGTAACTCTTTAGTAACAGATGCTGATCTTTATCAGTAGAGTGGTCACCTACTACAGTGAAATCTTAAGTCTTAAATCCTCTTCTGGCCCTCCCACCTGCAAAATTTCAGTATCTTCATAGAATTCATGTATCTTCATAGAATAAGAGAAGTTCTATGGCTAATGGCTAAATGTAACTGATTTTTAAAACTTTCTTAAAAGGTTCCATGATCATATTTCAGCTATCACGTATAGTGAACCTCTATCTTGCAAGCTTTATTAACTATCACTTCTGCACATCTTAACGGAACTATGGAAGAAATTTCTGAAAAGTATAAGACTGTTTATAAATAGAGAATTGTATGTTTATTGTATATTAATAATGAATGTCTGTAATATTTTAAGGCATTATCTCCTTAAGTATATTTTAAATTAATAAAGGATTAATTTTATGCTGAATATAGTTTTAATATTTTCTGTGTTAGTGTTTTTGAAAATTAGTGTGTGAGATTACTAACAGAAAATCCCTGACTATGCTAGCTAATGTCTATATAACTACGTTGTATTATAAGAGTCCTTAGTCTGTGATATCTGATTTATTCCAGCTTCAACATTCTCCATCTAAATTAGTCTCCTTTATCTCGTATGAAAACTTTATTTGAATACGGAATCAGGGTTTTTTAAAGTAATATTTTGACTCCCAAAAATGTAATACTAAGTTTTTGTTTATATAATATTGCTTGATTGTGTAGAATCAGCCATTTTACCAACTAAAAAATATTGTGATGTTTAATTTACCTTGGAGGGAGTTTGATTACAAATGTTACATAAAATTTAAGGGAACTCCTAGAAACTTCTTGGCTTATGCCTGTCAACACTCAACTGTTTCAGTATGATTTTCATTCAATGACATTTTTGTTCTTTTATTTAATATCTACAAAATCCTGCAATAACTTCCTGTAGATGGGTATTGAAATGGAGAAGGGTTGTTATGTTGAAGCAATGAATGCATGCTATATTGAGGATAGATCTATGGTTTAAGAAATTAAGATAATGAAATGATACATGACATAACTTTTTGTACCATTTCTCAGATAATTTTAAAGAACTGGAAAACTGTAACTAAGGTTATAGTTTAAAATATGTAAAGTTTATTAATATTCTGTTTTGCCTCTTACAGGTATTATGCCCAGTTAGAAGGAGGAAGAGTACCTGTTTATGCTGTTACTTTCCAAGAACCTGAAAATGATCCTCGAAATTGCTGCTACTTATGGGCTATTCAGTCTACACAAGATAGGTGAGTAAAACATATGTGAGCTTCTGAGACATGAAAATGAAACACTTATTAGTGAAAAGTGTTGTTTTTTAATATTATTCTCATTGTTATTTCTGGAGTTCATTTTAGTGAGTTAATTAACATCTGTGTAAAAGATAGGCTGTATTGATTTCCTACTATATAAAAAGGGCAGTTGAAAAATTTTAATTATGCATTTCTGGTATATATTTATCACATTTATATAGCATTTTATGGTTGCAAAAGCATTTTTCTAACAGCAACTCTCTGATACTGTGGATATTATTATCAGCAGTCAGTCAATAAGCCTTAAGTACCTACTATGTGGTAGGCCCTCTGCTAAGTTCTGGGAATACAAAGAAAGAAAAAAAAAAGTATAAACAAAATATATATATGTTGAATTAATTGGAGATAATCTTAGAGGGAATCCACTAACATTTAAGGAGGACTGGGAAAGGCTCAGAAGAAAAGTGAGACTTTAGCTGAGAGTTGAAGGAAACCCCGAGGGAAAGAATTCTGATCATAAGGGACATCCAGATAGGGTATCTAGGACAATGAAAACAAAATAAGGCTAAGGTCACAGAATTGTATAGGGTGGGGAGAGGTGGGTAGGAGTAGGATGACTGGAAAGGTAGGAAGAGGTCAGGTTATGAATTACTTTTTAAAAAGCCAATAGGATTTTATATTTAAAGGGAAAAGAAAAGAAGTAAGGATTTATTTGGTACCTCCTGTGTGCCAGGATCTCTTTTTATCCTGATGACAACACGGAGGTTATTATTATTCCCAATTTAAAGTTGAGGAAACTGAGGCAAATGGTTAAATAACCTGCCCAGAGTCTTACAACTAATTGGAGTCTGATTCAGATTTGAACTCAGATCTTGACTCCGTGCCCAGAACTCTTTTCATTGTAGCTGCCTGTAATTATTGGTGATTTGGAGCATTTTTTCACATGGATATTGATAGCAAAGGAAACTAGTGGTGCAGTGGATAAAGAACTGAATTGGAGTTTCATTTCAGCCTAAGATACCTATTACAGTAGTGTGACGCTAGACAGATCACTAAACCTCTGTCTGCTCTAGCTTCCTCATCTATAAAATAAGGAAAATAGTATTATTGATCCTAATCTGCTGTGAGGATCAAGAGTTTACATGAAATTTGCTTTGTATACTTTAGAGTAGCTATCTGTAAACAACAATAAACTCTTGTACTTAGTTAATTTGTTAGATCATCATCTCAGAGTAAATCATTGAAGACTAGAAAGTGACAATATATATGGCACAATAGAGAAGTATTATATGGTCCTTTGGTACCTCTCATCATTAAACCCTACTAATTATTTCTTTAATTTCTTTCCTTTTGCCTTCTTTTGTTCTCCAGTGACAAATGATCGTTTGTCCTAATGTGAAAATCATATCACTGAAGGGATATGGAAAATAATAATTTTGCCCCATTATCAACTTAAATTTACATAAATCCTTAATAATGATACAGTGTTTGATTCAGAGATTCCAATGGCTAGGTATAGGCCTCCTCCCAAGGAAGTGAATAGCAAAAAGGCCACATTTTCAAAATTTTTAGACAGGTTAAGATGCAAGTCTAGAGCTCAGAAGAAAGATGAGGTGAAATCTAGAGATACAAATATTCGTGTCTACTGACCATAGGTGGTCATTGAAATCCTGTGTATGTGATGAGGTATAGGCTCTGGGAACCCCTTTGAATTGGCATTCACTTGAGGCCATAAGCCTTCCATAAGCTGTCCCCAAATCTCTGTTACCCTTAACCTAGCCTAGCTGCTGTTATCTGTTATTCATTGTTATCTCCAGATAGCCTTCAGGTACTTGCCATCCTAAATCCCATTCTCTTAGTGCCTGGCATTGACCTCCAGTCCCATCAAGATCCTCCCTAGACTCCTCCTCAAGATCGTTTCCTGGACCCCGCCTCCCATCTTCCAGACTACTTGGCCCCTCAAAGATTCCCTCTCCTAGTCTTTCTGTATACAAGATCCATCTTGTCTCCATGAAGGTGCTCAGATTCGTTCTGGCCTGCTTTTTAATACAACTGTCACAAATGTTAAGGTTCCTTAAGAGTCTACCCAATATGGCAGATCTTTAAAAAACTTTGTTTTATTTTGACTGAAAGAAGACTTGGGTCAAATTCATTTGGGCAGGACCTGCGTGTTGCTATTTCAGGGTCCCAGCAACCCTAAACCTCAACAGATGAGATTATCAGAATAAAGTGGAGAGAAAAGAAGAGATGAGTTACAAAGATAAACTCCTAGGGAAATCCCCAAATTAAGAAATCAAGAAAATAACAAGGAACCAATAAAGAAGACAAAGGGATGGGTAAAGAGGTAGAAAGAACCAGTAGAATGTGTTATGTTTAAAGCCTGGTGAGGAGTTTCCAGTAGATCTGTCATTTTAGAAGAGATTCCAGGGAGCATGAAGATTGGAAAAAGGCCTTTGGATTTATTGATCAGAGGCCTTATGAGATTTCTTTTTTGTTTTTTGTTTTTTGGAGGGCAGTTGGGGTTAAGTGACTTGCCCAAGGTCACACGGCTAGTTTTTTTGTCTTAAGTGTCTGGGGCCGGATTTGAACTCAGGTACTCCCGACTCCAGGGCCGATGCTCTATTCACTGCGCTGCCTAGCTGCCCCCATCCTTAAGAGATTTCTAAGGGAATTTCAGTGGAATGGTAAAGGAGCTTGTTTGAAAGAAGTTGAAACTAGAATAAGGAAATAGGGATCAGTTATTGACAGTTATTTCAAGAAGTTTATCAGATGGAATGGTAGATAAGCTAGGGCATAGGAAGTCTTTTTCCTCCCACATTTGTGGAGATCTTACATGTTTTTAGGAAAATGAGAAAGGGCCAGAAGAGAAAGGGAGAATTAAAAAATGTAAGAGAGGAGGGATGATCAGTGGAACAAGGTCCTGGAGGAGACAGGAGGATATTAAATAAAGTGTATGGGTAGAAGACTTAGGGACTTGTAAAACTGCCCCCCCCTTTTTTTTTCTTTTTTTTTTTCTTTTTTTTTTTTTTTTTTGCCAAAGCGAAAAAGGAGAAATTTGAAGATTGTGGTGAAAAATTTTGAGGGAATAGAGGAGAGGGACAGGGATTAAAGGAGTTTATATTGGATGCCGTTAATCTCAGAGAATTAAAGTAGTTAGGTAATCTTTTAAGTGTTGGACATGGTTTTATGTTACAGTTGCAGACCATGTGGTAAAGGCTGATTTTAAAGGTACAAGTAAAATTTGATGACTAAGATTGTCAATGAACCAACCTTGAAATGTTGTCTGAGAGTAGTATTTCAAGATCACTGGTTTATAGATTTAGAAAGGGACCTCAGAGAACAACTCATTCATATAAACCTTACTCCCTTTTAATTTGCAGGTGAGGAAAGAGGAATAGAGAGGTGAGATTTGTCAAAGTCACAGAGGAAGTGAGTAGCAGAGCCCAAGATTCACAACCACCCTCTGGCTTAACAGCCAACAGAATAGAGCAGTGGTTCTCAACCTTCCTAATGCCGCAGCCCTTTAATACAGTTCCTCATGTTGAGGTGACCTCCCCAACCATAAAATTATTTTCGTTGCTACTTCATAACTGTAATTTTGCTACTGTTGTAAATATCTGATGCAGGATGTATATTCTTTGTTACAAATCGAACATAACCCACAGGTTGAGAACCACTGGAATAGATGCTCAGTATATGTTTAGTCATTATAATGAGGTCTAATGTCAGTGTTTTTGTTAAGGAGTTGAAGAATGAAGTCATTGGAGTTGAAGTTGAAGATTTAAGATAGAATTTTTAGTGGAGGTAAAGACTTAACATTTATGAAGTATCTGCATTATTGTATGTGCTAGGCCCTATTTTAGGCATTGAAGAAATAAAGACAAAAAATCCCTTTGAGGAATGGATGTTCTTTTTGGGGAGGAGACATTTATAGAAAATCAGTATATACTGAATAATTGGAAAGGTGTGGGGTTGGTGGGAAACGGCAAGGGGAATTGGCACTACCTGTGGGGATCAGGAAAGGCATGGTATAAGCAATTTAGTGATATTTTTTCATATAATTCCAAATTGATTTCTAGAGAGGTTGACTCAGTTCACAGCACTACAGTTAGTATTGTGTGCCCATCTTTCCACAGTTCCTCTCAACATTAACTTCATTTTTTATAATTGCCCACTCAGAGGGTGAGATATGAAACAAATTAAATCTTTTATTAATGGTTTCATTTTTCTTTCATGTCGTGGGTAATTCTAAAAACTGTTCATGTCCTTTGACCACTCAGATATTGGGAAATAAATATATGAAAAAGCATTAAATGCTTACTATGAGTCAGGTGCTTTGCTGAGTTCTAGAAATACAAATAGAAAAATCAAGGCAGTGTATTTTTTCAAGGACCTTTTACTTTAGTTGTGGTAGGGTAACATACAAAGGAAAGTTTACTTGCAAGACCAGGATACTGGTCTAAATCCAGTGTCTTTCCCCCCCCCACCCCCGTCTTGCAGCTTGTTTGAAATAAGAGAATCTTTTCTATAATAGTTTTTGCTTGAGTTTCTCTAACTGAAGTCTGTTTTACTTTGGGATCTTTCTTTATCTGGTTTTTCTACTGATCTGTTTTTTTCTTTTTTTAACCATCCTATCATTTTAGTTGCTTTTCTCTATTATATATTTAATTTGTTTGCATTCATTCATTCATTCATTTTTGCTTTTTGGAGGGGGGAAGGTAGGGCAATTGGGGTTAAGTGACTTGCCCAAGGTCACACAGCTAGTAAGTGTTAAGTGTCTGAGGCTGGAATTGAACTCAGGTCCTCCTGACTTCAGGGCCAGCACCCCATGTATTTATTTTGCAATATGATGTCCAAGCCTTCAGTATTTCAGTGTTGATGCATCCTAGTTTTATATTTGATTAAAAATAACTGATTTGTTTCTGACATTCTTATTAATGAAAAGGTACCTTTTAGCTATCTTTTACTCCCTGGGCAGTATAATATACTGTAAATATTGTTTAGATTGGACATAGGTTCAAAATACCTTCTCTACTTAAGCCTTGCTACTACCTCTGTGAACTTGACATATCATTTAAGCTCTGCTATTTAATCCCCTCATCTGTAAACTGACTGGGCTAGACTAGTTGAATATTTTAATGCCTTTGTGCTCTAAATTTATGTCCTGTAATTCTCAGAACCTTTTCTGCAAAGGCTCGTTTTCCCCTCCCTCTTTTTTTGGTTATAACTAATAATTTAAAGTCCTTTGTTTTATAAATACCTTTCCTTGTATCTATCCGTCCTTTAGTTTCTGGAGTGTAGTTAAGGGATAATTTGGGTTAAGTTGGAAAGATTATGTGGCCTCCTGCAGTATTTGGAACTTGAGTGGACCATTCCTATATAATCCTTGTTATGACACAGTACTTTTCCTCAAAATAAAATGGGGGTTGTGATTTCATCATGTTTCTAGGTGGTGTGCAGACTCTTCACATTAAAAAAATTTACTATTAAAATGTCTGTGCTTTTATTGGCATAAATGTTTGCTTATTGATAAGGTGATCCATGCAATACACAACATCATTTCTAACTATTTAATTCTGGAGTCTTTTCTTGGGAAAGAGTTGTTTTCCCCTCTGGGGTTATGTGATTAGAGTGAGGTTGTTTTGTTTTGTTTTTTGCCCTGGAAAATATGTATGTAGACATTAAGAAAAAGTGTGTGTGTGTGTTTTGTGGGGGACGTGCTGATTTTTAGTTCCAAATTACGCCCTTAGGTTCAAGATAATACTGGTGAGTGTTAATTTATCATTTTAAAGTAACTAAAAAGACTCAATAACTGACTGCATTTGTAATTTGTTGTTGGGAATGATTACTTTCTGTAGGGAATTTTGGATGTCTATGGATAGGAATGATTGAAAACATTGGGGAAAGGTGGGGGAAAGGACGGTTATATAATTATTACTACTTTTTTGTGTCTTTGAAGTAATTTATATAAAACTTGTCTTAGTTATTTTCTCTGTTTAAAAAAAGCGTAAAAAAGTAAAAGTACTTTTTAGGAGAATTTTAATTTAGTTTACAACTAGGGTTATGTGGTTTTTAAATTTAATTTAGTATATGTGTTTATAGAGCACAATTTACAATTGCCTATTGATTTATTCTATAAAATGAACTTGACAAAAATTTGCATTTCTTTTCTTGTATTATATTAACTAAACAATGTAAATATTCGCACCTGTATACTAAGTTACGGTGTTTTTGAACTGTACCAGATCAAACTAACTTTCTGGCAATGCAAGTCTTATCAGTTCATTATATGCACAAAATTGTATGCGGTTATTTGGGAAATTTTTATATTGACAATAGTAGAAGCATTTAGTGTATGAGATATGTAAAGTGCTCATTGTTCAATTTTTATGTGGTTTCAGTGAGGGAGACGTTTTGAGTTTACACCTCCTTCAGTTGGCCTTTGGTGATAGAAAGTGCTTGGCATCAGGACAAATCTTATATGAGGTAAAAAAAAAATGATTAAAAACACATGATCAGTTTATGTGAGGTATCACTATTCTAAATATTTTTACTTTTTACATTGAAAAATTAATGTCATATAAAACCAGTGCTTGTTGAGTGACTGTCAAATCTGCTATACTTATAGGGATTAGAGCACTGGGCTGGGAGTCAGGAGACCTAGGTTCCAGTCTTCTTCATCCCCTAATGAGATGTTTTGTCTTAGGCAATTAATTTAAGTCCTCTGAGTCTCATTTGCCTGTGTCATTAGTCAGTAGCTAGCTCCTCCTTTTAAAAATTTGGGTTTCCTTCTAGGCCTGAGATATACTTTGATTCTGTTTTTCTCAACACAGTGCTATGCGTTGTTTTTTTCAAGTTTTAGTGTAGCTTAGCACAGTGGTTTTCAACCTTCCTAATGCTGCAGCCCTTTAAAACTCAAATGTGGGCATATCTGCATGTGAGCAGACCCGCAGTGTCTCAGTTCCTAAGACCATCGGAAATATGTTTTCTGATGGTCTTGGGCGACCCCTGTAAAATGGCCATGCCTAAAGGGGTCACTACCCAAAGGTTGAGAAACCCACTGGCTTAGCAGATAAGACTCATCTTTTTCTGGGTGCTTTATTTTTGAGAATGAGGAGATAGTAATGCTAATCTGTCTTATTTTATCTGCCTCTTTGGAAAAGGTCAGTAAGTAGGTTATTCCATAATTCAACCTGGTGGGCATGATTTAGAATAATCCTTTAGCCCAGTGTCTATGGTATCCTCCTTCTACCTGAGCCTCAGGCAGTGGGGATCTCTGAGAGAAACTTTCAATTTCAGGCCCTTCCCACCACAAATATTCCCTTCCAATTCTAGGGAGTGTCCTATCCTAAGGAATGAAGATTATCCTTGTATCTCCCATCACTCAGATTCTGGCTAGATTGGAAGATTCCGTAATAATCATTTAGACTTTGGAAACCCCTCCATTAAACTTTTATTTTGGCAGTGCAGGATTAAGCAAACCACAATAGCCCATCACTGCCTTTTCTGGTAAGTTTTGCGAGTTTCTTCCATGTGACCCATCTCCTCAAACTCCCTAAGCAGAAGTATCTTTCACTTTAATCTGATTTCGTTTTAAGGCTTTACTTAAATCTTAGTATACTTGTATGCAGCTTTTTAACCATTTTTTTGGTGATAGTATTATTCTCTTTGTCAAGAAAAATCCCTTATTAGTTCCTCAGTTTATAGAAAAGTGCCACTATTACATATAAAACCATATTTGTACTAAGAGGCAATTGTTTTTCATGAATAATCAAGGAGTATTTTTTTTTGTACTTTAGATTTTACTCTTTAGAGTATTAGGTATGAGATGAATTTGCTTATGATTTTAAAAACCATAACTAAAACCATAATAATTTATGTGAATATGTGTTTCAGGGGTTAGAATACTGTGAAGAGAGATACAGCCTAGATCTCACAGGTGGTATATCTCCTTTGAGAGGTCAGACTAGCAACACCAAACTCTTGGGATGCCAGAGTATAGAGAAATTTCGAAGCCACATCGACAGGGAGGAAGGCATGAATGAAGGTTTGTAAAATGTCATTACAGTAGTTAGTATATGTTTGATTTAAGATTTATGGCTGGTAGATGAATTCTAGAAAGTCTCCTGGAAAATTAAACATTATCAGTATCATTGGGTCTACTAATCTAATTTAACCCCAGTTGGTGCAAGTGAAATTTTCTCTGTGTAATGGGGCCTGGCCAGTGTTCTCATTGAAGGACTTCGAGCAGTTGCAGATCTGTGACTTAAAAGTGTTACCAGTGAGTTTTCTAGAATACTGAAAGGTTAAAGTGATTTTCTTGAGGTTGCCCAGCAAGTATGTGCCCAAAATTGGAATTGAACCTGTATCCTTGATTCTTTTAGACCAGTTTTCTACTGTGCCATGCTACTTCCATACTGTATATGTATATATGAAACCTATATAATTGGAACTGCTTATGAGACATCTCTTGTAGTCTGCCCATGGTTAGGGAATTGACTCTAATCTATTTGGGAAATGATCTACCTTTATCCTTCAAGCTATATCCTTGGTTCTATTTGTAAAAATCAAATTTATTATCCTTCCCATAATGTCATCTTTCTTCTAGTCTGCATTTTGCAGCTAAGCTGATAGCTCCAGAGGATGGGTTCTAACTTAGTCTAAAGCTAAACAGGTAGTAGTAGTTAGCAGAGCTTGAATTTGAAGACAAGCATTGAAGTTATTTATCCTAGAGGCAAGAAAGATCCACTGAAACTTCTTAAGTGTGACATGGTCAGACCTAGGCTTTAGGGAAGCTATTGAGGGAGAAATTAGGCAAGTGGATTGGAGGAGGAAGAAAATTGCTAATGCCCCAAGATAATAAACACTTCTTAATGAGAAATGTTAAAATTACTCTGTGTATGTATGTAAAATATGTTGGTTTTTTTCCTCCCTCCCCTCCCAGTTCTGTCTCCCGATACCAGTGTTTCAGTCTTTAGCTGGCAGGTGAATACATATGGACAAGGAAAGCCATCTACATATTTAGGTCTTTTTGATATAAATCGTTGGTATCATGCACAAATGCCAGATTCTTTAAGGTAAGACTACTTTTGTAGTCATTTTTAACTTTACCTAATTTTGTTTTGTGGTTATCAGGTCAGTAAATTACTACTCTCCCACCCTACCCAACCCTCCCATTTTTATTTTTAAGGCCAGGAGAATTTCTTCACAATTGCTCTTATTTTGCGCTGTGGTCATTGGATTCTGTAGTGAGTAAGACTTCTCCAAATAGCATCTTGGATATCTTGGTACATGAAAGAAGTTTGAATCGAGGTGTTCCTCCTTCATACCCACCTCCTGAGCAGTTTTTTAATCCCAGTACTTATAATTTTGGTATGTATTTTATTTACAACTTATTGCTCTTGGAAAAGTCACTACTGAATTCAAACATAGAAAGTGTGCCTTACTTTATTAATAAGAAGTGAGAAGTTTTCTGAGAAAATTCTCTTACAAACTAAATATATGAATTTAATTGCTTTCAATTGAATCATATTTTCCTTAATGAAATGCCTGTATGGATATTTTCTCAGCTTCATTGTTTATGCCTCACTGAATCATGGAAAAGTCAGAGAGTTAAGGAACAAACTACGTATATAGTTTTGATATGTACATTTTATATAGAATTATTACTCTCATCTTATTGTAGGGGAAATATTTCAGATAATTGACTTTATAGAATAATAGATTGAGAGTTTTATAGAAGGGATTTAAGCTGCCACTTTAGTATTATTTTACAGTTCAGGACAGTGAGGTCCAGTGAGGTTAAGTGACTGTGTTACAAAGTTCATATGTATAATCCATAAGATTGGTATGCTTTTTACATAAATTAGGATGTTTGGGGGTTGTTGGTTTGTTTTATTTTATTTTTTATGAGAGGGGAAGGCAGGGCAATTAGGGTTAAGTGACTTGCCCAAGGTCACATGGCTAGTAAGTATTAAGTGACTGAGGCTGTATTTGAACTCAGGTCCTCCTCTCTTCACTGTGCCACCTAGCCACCCCTTAAATTAGGGTTTTTTAATACCTTTTAAAAAAAGGTTTCCTAAGTCTCTTCTAAAAAGTTAAATTTATTATCATTAAATCTCACTAAAACTTTAAAATGGCTCTATGTTCATTTTTAGATGCTACTTGCTTGTTGAACTCAGGAGTTGTTCACTTGACTTGCACTGGCTTTCAGAAGGAGGTAGGTAAATGTTTAGTGCTAAATATGAAAAAATGAGCTTAATGTTTCTCACTCTTTTACAATTATATCTTCTATTACATAGACTCATAGACTGTATACATCTATATAGATCTTTATGGTTTACAAACAACAGCCTGTGAGACAGGCCATGTGAATATTATCATCATTTGTATGAAAGGGAGGGCCAAGTGATTTGTCCTTAGATAATGGAACTAGTAATTAGAGAACCAATATTTGTTTTTATCTGTTCAGAAGCTGTCTGCTCTTGACTACAGCACAACTATCCCTAACTAAAAACTAAACATAAGAAGATAGAACCAGGGTTTTAGTTTGATGAAGATATCCTACGTCATTTAAACTTCCTTTTTATTTATATAACCAGGGTTTTAATTTAAAGGCTTCCTGCTTCATCTAAAATTTCTTTTTGTAAATATCTTTTTGTTTTCATATTACTTTCATTTCCATATGTGTATTTCCCTCTCTCTTCCCCTTCCCAACAAAGAATGAAGAAGAAAGGCTTAAAAAAAAAAAAAACAGTTTTGGAAAACTAATCTGTTGATGTGATATTCCAAACCCATGATCTCTACCTTTGCACAGAAGGGATGAACATTTTTTTATCTCTTCATCTCTTCTCACAAGACACATTTGGTCATTAACTGCATTAAATGTAGGATAATTCCTGAATTCAGTTGGCATTTTGTACTTTTTATTCTTAACATTTACATGGTTTTAGTCAGTGTGTATATTATTTTCTTAGTTCCACTTACTTTGCTGTGCATCAGTTCATAAAGGCTTCCCAAATTCTCTGACATTTTTTTTGGAGGGGGTAATTGGGGTTAAGTGACTTGCCCAAGGTCACACAGCTAGTAAGTGTTAAAGGTCTGAGGCCAGATTTGGACTCAGACCCTCCTGACCTCGGGCCGGTCCTCTATTCACTGCTCTACCTAGCTGCCCTGATTCTCTGAATTCTTAATAGCCATTATTTCTTATGGTACAGTTATATTCCATTATGGTCACTAAGTAGCACAGTGGATAGAGTGCTGGGACTAAAGTCAGTAAGACTCATCTTTTGAAGCTTAAATCTGGCCTTAGACACTTATTAGCTATGTGACCCTGAGCAATTCACTTAAACCTCTTTGCCTCAGATTCCTTATCTGTAAAATGAGCTGGAGAAGGGAATGATAAATTACTCCAGTATCTTTTTCTTGGGCGGGGGGGGGGGGTGAAGTGCTGTTATAAGTATTTTGGTTTTGACTATTAAAAAGTTCAGTCAGCTCAACTATTTGGTATTGGCTATAATACCAGTAAGTAATTCAATGGAAGAAATAACTCAGTTTAAGGAGGAGAGGAATTTCTTATTTGACAACCTGCTAGGCAAACTGGGAAGCATCTGTCAGAAAATTAGGTTTAGGCCAAAATCTTCCAGCATATGCCACAGTAAACTCAATGAATACATAACCTAAATAATAAATGTCATATTATCTTTTTAAAAGTGACACATGGGGCGGCTAGGTGGCGCAGTGAATAGAGCACCAGCCCTGGAGTCAGGAGTACCTGAGTTCAAATCCGGTCTCGGACACTTCACACACACACACACACAAAAAACTAGCCATGTGACCTTGGGCAAGTCACTTAACCCCAACTGCCCTCCCCCCCCAAAAAAAAAAACGCAAAAAAAAAGTGACACCTGTATAAGTTAGCTTTCTCTGTAATGGCTGGAGGATTCTTAACCAAGCAGGTTGGGGACTTAAAGGCACCTCAAAAACCATCTAATTAGTGATAGAAGTAGAAGTGGTCATAAAAGATAATTAAATTAAATTGCGTGCTTTTGTAGGAAAAATATCTTTAAAACTAGGATAGAAAATTCTGCTGATTGGGGGAACAATTTTTGTATCACATGTCTTGAATAAAGGACTAACATATAAAATATATAGACAGCTTAAGTAAATATTTAAGACCAGGATCCATTCCTCAGTGTTTAATAGTCTAATGGATATAAACTAATACTTTTCAAAGGAAGCATTGCAAATTGTGTATTTTTAACCATATAACTAATTGAAAGATGTAGAGAACCCACACTGCATATTGTTTGATGAATATAAAACTCAGAAAATTTGTTACCATTGAAGAAAGCTCTTCAACAAGAAAAGTGTACAAGATTCTTTCAGAAATGTAATGAGCTGCAGAAAAAGATAGACTGGTCATACATCATTAATGAAATGCCAAGAGAATGCGAGTTAAGTAGACTCACAGAAATGAATTTATTGAAATGAAAGAGTGCCTCACAGAGGAAGAAAGGCAAAAATGGGTTGGCATTAGATTCTCCAATCAGTGAGAACAGAAATCATTTGGAGATTTATATTTAAAATGATAAGCAAAATGATAATTACCTGAGTAGTTCTTAATTTATCATCACTTGGACTATTTAGAATGATTATTGACTAAGTACTTAATGTGAATGATTACTGAGAACCTATTAAAATTCACTTTTTCAGACCCTGACCTTTTTAAAGAAATCAGGACCTTCTTTGAATGAAGCCATTCCTGATGGTTATAATAGATGTCTTGTGGCTGGCCTTCTTTCTCCAAGACTTATTGATGTACAGCCTTCCAGCTTAAGTCAGGTGAGATAATTAAAATGTTTGTATTTAGTCTTTTTCATTTTTCTTTTTTGCATCTAAAAGCAGTTATTTTCCATGTAGTAAAAGGTCTGACTTGTTATTTTCCAAATAATTCTTGGAAAAAGTACTTATTGGTTTGAATTATCTATATATTTTCGACAGTAGATAAAATCTCGGTTATCTAAAAAGATGTTACAAATTCTGTATAAAGCATTATTCTTATTTCAGATAACATAGCAGGTCCTACAGAAAGTCAAATTTAATAAGCCTCAGAAGAATGTGGGAAAATGTTCTAGGAGAGAAGCAGGAGGTTAGTGGAAAGAGAGCCTGCCTCTGAATCAGGAAGACCTGGTTTTAAGTCCCAATTCTGACCCCTACAGGGTTTTGTGACTAGCAAGTTGTTTAAGTGTTCAGTGGCCAAGGTAGTTGGAAGTTGCAGAGTGGTTGCCAGCTTGTACTAGTAGAGGGCATTTTTTTCACCAGCATCTTCCTATATCTTACTATATCATAGATTTCCCTCCCCACCTTCACCCCCCAGTTGTTATTATTATTTTTTTGCTTTTTGGAGGGCAGTTGGGGTTAAGTGACATGCCCAAGGTCACACAGCTATTTTTTTGTGTTAAGTGTCTTGAGGCTGGATTTGAACTCAAGTCCTCCTGACTCTAGGGCCCGTGCTCTATTCACTGAACCACCTAGCCACCCCCCCAGTTATTCGTAAAAGCATTTAAGCCAGGAATGTGCTAGGCACTGGGGCTGTAAAGACAGCAATGAAATAATTCCTTCTCTCAAGAAGTGTTGCTTGCTTTTTTTTTAAGTATGCATAGCTTTGATATGTTATTATCAAAACTGTCCTGCTTGCCCATCTTCCATCTCAATTTCCTTCTTTTTTCTTACTGTTCATTTCTGTTTTGGTAGCCCTCCAGTTTTTCTACTGCCTGCTGCTATGACCTGGGGCTTTTTAATCACCCTGCTTCTTTCTCAGAGGAGCCCTCTTCTCCAGCTGCCTCTGGATACAGAAGTTTTGTTTTGCTTGAAAGGCCTTTTTCCTGTTGCCAATGGATATCTGGCTGACTTCTTGCATAGTTCTGGTGTGAAAGATATCATTTAGCATAGCTATATTAAAATTAGATTTCCTAATTATTATTCAGACTGGTATGATTTTCAGGGGTTTTGCTGGAATAGATGTTGATGATCTGGGCATCCTGTCTTCCTGAATCAGGCAGCTGGCTTGGGTTTTTGGTATTGAATTCTCTGATCTTTTTGGTACCTTATTAAAGGCATGTGATTTAAATTTTTTTTCACCCATTCAGAAGATTCTCTTACCTTAGTTGACTCCCTTTGTTTTCTCTTGCTACTATAGTTTTTTTTAACTCAGTTCATTGATCACAGAAGGATTAATATTTAAAAGGTATTCCAGTGTTTAGTTAATCCATTATCATTATCTAGTAAATAGTAAAAGACTTTTTGATTGACTTCAGTAGGTTCGAAGCATTTGTACATTGATAAACAACCTAAATTGTTGCATTACAAACTTTGTTTTTGCTTTTCTCATGATTTCAACATCCTGGGGTGTTTTGTTTTGTTTTGTTTTTTTTAACATTCTTTAGGAAGAACAATTAGAAGCTATATTGTCAGCAGCTGTTCACACCAGTTCCTTAGGGCTCCTAACTGGATGCATCAAAAGATGGACAACAGAGGGTAAAACTTTTTACTTTCAAAAATTAATGTTCTCTTTGTATTTTGAAAGGATTGTATTAATCATTTCTCTCTTCCCCCCCCCCTTTTTTTTAAACAAGAACAACCAAGTTCTGCTGCTAATTTGCGCTTTGTTCTTGAATGGACATGGAATAAAGTGATTTTTACAAAAGAAGAATTTGATCGAATATGTAAGTATTCTTGACTGGAATTGGGGCAGAATTTAGTTTCTAGTTTGAAAATACTAGATCCTAAGAATTCATTACTCCAGGGTCTGACATGTCTTGTAATTTGGGGCAAAAAAGCTCTCAGAGGGGGGGGAAAAAGTTCTTTTGTGTTATTTTGCTTTTAAAGGAAATAACAATTTTATTTTGTTAGTAAAATTAAGCTTCTTGAGAGAGGGCAAGAGCTATTTTATTGTCTTTGTATTCTGTTGCCTAGCACAGTCTGTTGCAAGTAGATATGTAATATATTCTTGCTTGCTTGCTTGCTTATGAGAACTTGTAAAATATCCTTTCAGGTTAGTGGATCAAGTCTGAAGTATTTAGAAATTGTATAACAATACTATATCTTCTTTTGTTTATATTTCTCAAAAATGCTAATTATATTAAATAGAGGATCACAGATTGAGAGCTAGAAGGGGCCTAAAGGATATCTAATTTACGTTCCATAGGAAATATTAAAATATGAAGCTAATTTAATCATCTTTTATCTATAAAAATATAGTATTTAAAACTAAAACTTGGTTAAACTAATTCTTTTGTCTGTAGTTACTGAAATATAATCATCAAAATACATTTTAAAAACCATAACTTCTGTTGAAACTATTCAAATTATATTGCCATGGGAATAATTGGCATTCTTTACACAGAACTTGTGTGGCTGTTACTTTCTCTCTATAACTTAAAATAGTAAGGTAAAAGCGTGTAGTGGAAAGAACTGGAAACCTCTCAGTTAGAATCTGGGTACTGATATTTACTGGCAATGTAACCTTAAGTAAGTCATTTAACAATTTTCAAATTTCTTATTTTGGAAATGAAGAGAGCATTCTTATTATTCCCTTCATAATTTGTTGGTTGTTTTCTTTTTGTTTTGATGAGGAATGCAGCATGTAAAATAAGAATGCTAAATCGAAGTCACTTTTTAAAAGTAAATGCCTATTTTACATTAACAAATGAATGTTTCATGTTTTTGAAAAATTGTTTAATTCACCCATGATATTAGAATGGTATTGAATGGATACTAATAAGTAAAATTAGGTTATTTTAGAATGATACCAATACATTTTAATAAATTGAGAAATATCTGTAGTATACTTCTGTTACAACAAATGCATCATTTCCTAGAATGAACTTTAGTTTTTGATTCTTAACCACTGATTTGGATTCCTGAATTGAAAGTCTTCTCTAGGAAGAAAGCTTTCTGAACCATTCTTCCTTCTGTCTCAGACTTGGATGACCAAGGACTCAATATACGTTAGAGTGTAGATCGTTGCAACTGTTTATGGTTACAGTCAGCATGATATAATACCTAGGTTCCTTCAGATGGGATCAGGAAAGAGCTAGGTATCTAGAGAAGTAGTTTTATCATTTGGATATAGAATTGGTTTGTGAATTCTAAGCTAATTTATAAATTTTAAGCTACCCCATTTTGTTCTTTTCCATCCCTCCATGAAGCAAATTTGGCAGTACTGTTTTGAGAACATCTGTTACAGAAATATTGATCGCTTCAGCGAAAGGAATTAAAATAGTGATCTCATCAAAAGTAGATAGAATTACCTTAAAGAGATAGCTGTTTTATAGCAGCAGAGTGGTGGATTGCCTGATCTGTAGTCAGGAAGACCTGTGTGTCACATATTCCCTAGCTGTATAAGCCCGGACAAATCACCTAAACGCTCTTGGCCTGGGTTTCTTCATTTATAAATAGAAGAGTTGTGAACCACATTACCTCAGAAGTCTCATCCAGCTTTTAATCCATGGTCATTTTATCTATATCCCATAATAGCCCTGGATATTAGATCTTGTTTTTTTTCTCATTGATCAAAATTGGTGTCAAATTGACTTTATGATACTTAAATTTGCTAACTTTGCTAATTTATTGTATTTAAGCCAATTGTGTTACATTATCCTCAACAGGTTCTTCATTATTTGATGGTTCTTGTCATTTCATTGATCCACAAACTATCCAGTCTCTTCAGCAGTGTCAGTTGCTTCTTAGCAACCTTAGCACAGTCTTAAACTGCTTTTTATCAGAAGCTCAAGAGCTCACTGAGAGAGGTTTGTTCATCATTTCTTTTTTCTCCTAGAAAGTTTTTTAACTGAGATATCTTGATCTTTGGAAAAGATCACGTTTTGTTTCTTAGGCTACAGTGTAAGGGGAGAGATAATAGAAGATAAGCCACTGGTATGTAATTTGTATCTGTTTTTTCCCAAGGTTTTTTGTTTGTTTGTTTATTGCATAGCATTACTCTAGGTTTTGGGGAACCATAGCACATTACAGGTTAATTGATTCTCCACATATATTTGGTTGCTAGCATATGGCATACAAATGTGTCCCTTTGGTAACCAGTGGTTTAAATGAAGATAAAAAGGTTGCTGAATTTAGATAGCCTCTATTGAAGGTAACCTGTAAGCATTTTATTAAATTGATTTGTATTAGTGTTATGATGGGATTCTTAAAGGGGAAAGTGACATCAGAAAACTCCTAACTTAGAAGTTCTGTAGGATGTGGCAGAAGCTTGTATCCTTAAGGCCTCTTTCATTTTAAGAATGTGTGGGCATATTTAGAAGCCGTTATCCTTGTTTCTAATATATAATGAGGGGAGGGGGAAACAACTCCAAATAGCAGAATATTACAAATAGATGGATTGGTTTGGGTTTTGTTTTTTTTTTAAGCTATCTTCTAGATGGCAGTGCAGGGAATTGCATTCCCACATGTCATAAATGTCTAGGTATGCTTTAGCCCTGCACCTTCGCCCCAACTATTTTCAGTAAATTCTTATATTAGTAGCATTTCTTTCTCCCAGTATCCCTTTTCTCACACAGTCATTCTTTCTAACAACAAAAGCATTTTTAAACATAATTTTTTTTCTCCAATTTACATGTAAAAATTTTTTTTTATTTTTTAATTTTGAGTTCCAAATTCTGCCTTTCCTTCCTTCTCACTTCTCTGAGATGTTAAGCAGTCTTATATAGGTTATACATGTGCAGTCATGTAAGACATATTCCCATATTAGTCATTTTGTGGGAGAAAACTCAAACCAAAAAAGAGAAAGAAATAGTATGCCTCGGTCTATATTCAGACTTTAGCAGTTCTTTCTCTGGAAGCAGATAACATTTTTTTATCAAATCCTTTGGGATTGTCTTCAATCACTGTATTTCTGAGAATAGCTAAATCATTCACAGTTCATCATCGTAAAATATTGCTGTTGTTGTGTACAGTCTTCTGATTCTGCTCCCTTCACTTTGCATCAGTTCCTGTAAGTCCAGGTTTTTCTGAAATCATTCTGCTCATCTTATAGCACAATAATATTTCATTATAATCATATGCCACAACTTGTTCAGCCATTCCCCAGTTGATGGGCATCCCCACAATTTCCAATTCTTAGCCACCACAAAAAGAGCTACTGTAAATACCCTTGCACAAATAGGTCCTTTCCCTCCACTTTTAAAAAATCTCTTTGGGATTTAGACCTAGTAGTAGTATTCCTTGATCAAAAGGTATGCAGTTTTGTTAGCCCTATGGGCGTAGTTTTATATTGCTCTTGAGAATAACAACAAATATATTTTAAGAAAAATTGGGAAGAGAAAAATTCCAGCAAAAATGAACAACACGTAGAGGAAAAACCCTGAGGGCATATGTAGTGTTCTATCCATGTGAAATTTGTCTCTGCAAAAGCAGCGGGAGGAGGGCTCATCTCTTCTTTAGTGCTATTCTTATTTCTTATGTTTCTGCAATATCAACTTTTGGGTTTTTTTGAGATAGTCATTTTTCTGTTTACATTGTTGTAGTCTTTGGACTTGTTGTTTACTGTTGATTGCTTACTCACTCTGCATCTAGTCATGTCTTTGCTTCTCTGTACAAATCATTTTCTTCCTTTCTCATAGCATTGATCATCTATTTAGAAGAGTTTCATTTTGTTGGTAGTTAAGTGATATCCCGTGTCCTAGATTTATTAAAGTATTTGTCCATGACTAGTTTCACTGATTTAGGAATTTTGTTGTTTTCTACATATTTTATCCTTATCACATATTGGACAAAACACATGCTACCAAAAATACCTTTTTTTGGTTGTTTTCAGAAGCATACAATCATTTAGGTTGAGTGTTTGAGAATTTTAGTATGATCAGCCACATTAACCACTAATTAAATTTTTTTTGGTGAACCTATCTTTACAGGTCTGGTGGACTTAACCAATAAGCAGATGGTTACTAACCTTATTTCTCAATATACACAAGTAGTTCTTTGGTTTTCTCGTTCTGGTCTCTTACCAGAGGGTTTAGGTAAGATTTTTTTATACAATAATTCAGTAGTTATGTTAATAAACATGTGTGCTTAAGATAATACAGCATGTAATATATTAACTTAAACTATTTGTTTAAATATTAGACTTTTACAGAGAGAAAGTGGATTTGAAAATTGATACCAAGTGAACGGGTAGTAGAAAGAACCCTGGACTGGATTCAGTTCTGTATTCAGATCTTGGCTCCAATAACTTGGTGTGTGATTCTAAACAAATCACTTAATTTATTTGAGTATGTTTCCTTAGTTGTTAGATGATTTTTAAAAAAGTACACTGCCTGCTTCACAAGGCTGGTATGAGAAGACTTTATAAACATCCATGTACCAGTATATCATCATTATCATTATTATGACAAGTCATAGACGATAATATAGGCCCTTTTATATAATTTTTTAAAAGTTGATATCTCTTTATTAAGAGTTCCTGTGTACAGTCATTAGTTTTGGCAAACATGTAAATTCACTTTCTGTTACTAGCTGGGTGATCTTGGGTGGGTCACTGAACCTTCTTTGGACTCAGTTTTTTCATGTACAAAATGAGGTGATGAAATCTATAGACCTATGATTGAATGCTTTTATGGTTAATGACACAATGGTTGAATTTTAAGGTAAAATGAAAATACTCTCTGCTGGACATTCTCTCGTGTTAATATAACATTAATGTTTTCCAACTGCCATTAACAATTTTTCCGCTTGTACTAACCTCCCCCCCATGTCTAAAAGACTCATTAAATTGCAGTTATATTGCTAAGTGCTTCTATTGCTATATATATTCATAGTTAATTTTACTGACTAGTTCTGTTCATTTTTAGATTATGCAAATTGGAAATATTTATGGGTTGGGGAACATTTTGAGGGCTCTGTTTTAAATTATAATTTTCTGCTGTAGGGGTTGGGGAGGAACTCCAGATTTGCAGTGCTTTAAAATAAATTATTCTGTAAGTTTTCATGGTACATTTAATTTCTGCTTTGGACATGTCCCAAAAAAATGGAATTTCTTTACTCCTTAAAATGATCTATGAAGTGTATAAAGTAAAAATTTTAGTAAAACCATAGATGAATATTGTTTATAAGTGGAATACTTATAGCTTGAAGTTTGTAGAAATAGTACCATTAAAAAATTACTTTTAAAAAAATTTAGATGATCCTATGCAGTTGTCAAGATTATGGTACAACTACCCTGTAATTCAGAGCTACTACACCAGTCGTCGACAGAAACTTCAGCGTCTGGCAAGGTACATTTCCCTTCAGGAAAATTTTTCAGAAATTATTTCTAAATAATTTCTAAAATTCAGTCATATCATGATTCAGCATGTTATTAAGTATTAAGGCTTGTTTCTGGAGATTGATTTTAAATTTGTCACCAATATTGATAGGTTATAGAGTTGGAAGAGATGTTAAATTATTTTACCCTGCCCATTTGTCATTTTGCATATGAGAAAATTGAGACATAGATGGTAAATAGTTTGCCCAGGGTTACACATCTAACTAATATTTAGCCTTTCCTAAGTCTCCCAACTACTAGTTCCTACTGTCCCATCTTTTTGCCCTTCAGTCCTCTCCCTCCCAAACTTTCTTGTATTTGGGTGGTTGGGTGGGTGTCCATGTGTGTCCATATGTGTGCTTCTTATTTACCCCATTATAACGTAAGCTTATTTTGAGTAGGGATTATTTCATTCATTGCACTTGTATCTCCAGTACCTAACCATGGTACCTGGCATGTAGTAATTTGCTGAATATATTTGTTGATTGATAATGACCAAGAGGGATAGATTCTTAGGCCTTCTGAATCATCATCCAATCCTCTCTCTACTATATAGATAATATGTTTTTAATGTCCTAACGTATGGCTAAATTTGCTGTTTTATAATGTGAGACTGTATCTAACACTTCATTCCATGAAGACCAGAGGAATTATTCCTTCAGTTACTGTGATAGATGATTTGTGGCAATTGTTCATGAGATGTATAATTTTAAAGTGAAGTCTTTTTTTAGCACACTTGAGTAGCTACCATATCAAAAAAGAAGAAAATGAAGGGTAGAAATTTCTACAAAAGATTTTAACTACTAGTACATGAAAACGAAGTACCTTTTAGAACCACTTCTTTAAGGATTAACAAAGTTTATCTATTAAATGTAACAAGGTAGTAAGTAAGGAGATTACTCAGTGTTTCCTTCTACCACAAATGAGCTCCCAAACAAACAAAAAAAACTTCAGACCAGATGGATTTGCAAACATATATATCAAACAGTAAAAAAAAGTTAAAACCAATATTAGGTAAATTGAAAAAATAGAAGAGGTTCTGCCAATTCTTTCTGTGATACAAACATGGTCTTGATGCCTAGAGTTAAAACAGAAAAAGAAAACTAAACCAATATCTTTAATGAACATCCATGCCAAAAATTTAAATATTGGCAGAGTTGACCATGAACATGATCATGAAACATGAACATGTTCAGTTTATACTAGGAATGCAGAGTTTTTTCAATGATAGGAAAACTGTCAACATAATAAAAGCACACAGATGACAAAAACAACAAAAATCATGTGAATTTTATCTTTAGCTATAGTAAAGTCTTTTGAGAAAATGACGTGCATTCAAGTTAAGAAAAAAAAAATGATTAGACGGGCAGCTAGGTAACTCAGTGAATAGTGCCCCAGCCCTGGAGTCAGGAAGACCTGAGTTCAAATCCTCCCTCGGACACTTAACACTTGCTAGTTCTGTGACCTTGAGCAAGTCACTTAATCCCAATTGCCCTGCCTCCCCGCCTAAAAAAAGGCAAAAAGTAAAATAAAATAACCAGAGAGCAGGGGAATAGAGGGGTTTTTTTCTTAACATAAGTAAATATCTAAAACTAAAGAGTTATAAGCTAACTACCAAGGTAATCCAAGAAAAACAAGTTGAGGAAAATTATCTTTTTGTAGATGATATGATAGTTTGCTTAAAAAATTCTAGAATCAGTTTAAAAAGTAATTAAAACAATACAGCAAAATTGTAGGATAGCAAATAAACGCAAATAAATCATGATCATTTCTGTACATTAGCAATAAAACCCAACAGGAAGAGACTTAAAATAACTTAAGAATGTATAAACTTGGGAGTTTACCTGCAAAGATGTATAGAACCTATATGAATTACAACTGCAAAATTTTAATATGCTTGTTTAGTTTCATAGCAATCAGATTACCAAGTGATTATTTAGAAAGGTAGAAAAAAAATAATAAAATTCATCTGACTGTCATTAGGTTATAACCCCCATGAGGGCAAGAACTATCTTTTGCCTCTTTCTGTGTCCCCAGCACTTAGCACCAATGCTGGGCAAATAAATCTTGAATTGAATCTGAAGAAACAATTTCAAGTGGCAGAGGGGCCTAACCACTGCCAAACTACACTACAAAATAGTTTGGTATTGATTAAGAAATAAAGAGGTAAATTAGTGGAATAGAATAAGTTCACAATATACAGAAGCAAATGAACACAGTTGCATAGTGTTCAATAAGCTTAGATAAACTCAAAGACCACAGTTACTGGGAGAAGACTCGGTATTCAGCAAAAAATCCTGGCAAAATAAAAAAGCAGTTTGGCAGAACTTAGATACTGACCTACATCCCACATTGTTTACCAACAAAAGCTCCAAATGGGTATATGACTTATATACAAAGAGTAATTTTAAGTTAGAAGAGCTAGTAATAAATTTCATATATGTATATATATATGTAGTGTGTGAGTGTGTGTGTGTGTGTGTGTGTGTGTGTGTGTAAAATAAATTCACATCTATGCATAAAAGAATTTCTGACCAAAAAAGGGACAGGGAAGATGTCAGAAAATACATTCAGTAGTTTGATTACATAAAATCGAAATCTTTTCAGCTAAAATTAGAGAAGCAGACAAATGGGCAGAAAATCTTTGCTGCAAATTTCTCTAATATAGGTCTTATTTCTGTGATACATTAGGGAACTGATTCAGATTTATAAGAATAAGAATACCTGTCTTTAGGCACTATTTGCAGTTACTATATTCACTGCAGGGCCCCTATATCTTTAATTACTCATTGTAGATCTAGGGAAATTGGAGCCTATATCTAGAGCCTGTCTCCCTGAAACGTTTGAGAGGTTTCAATATAGTTAATAACTGTGTGCCTGAGTGTTAATAATTTGATTGAAGACTATGATAACTAACAATCTTTTATGTTGTCCTCATTTCAGAGGGAGGTGGAACTCTGACTGTTTGATGATTGATGGAATGCTTTCACAGTTAGGGGAACGAATTGAGAAGTTGTGGCAACGGGATGAAGGAGGCACAGGAAAATATCCTCCTGCTACCCTACATGTAGGTTTTGTAGTACTTTTTTTTTTTTTTTAGTGCTTAATAGAGTAATGCCTGTGATACAGGAATAAATTTCCTATGCCTAGACAGACATTGGGCTGGGAGGAAAGAAAAAGCATTTGTGGTTGGGAAAGATAAAACTAAAACTTTTTTCCCCTTTAATTTATAGGCACTTCTTGATGTATACCTGTTGGAAAATGTTGATGAAACAAATAAACATGCTATTGTATCCTTTTAAAAGTTATTTAATATTATAGATCAAAAACTGTCTTAAGCATGGCATATGACTTGAAGTAACCCCTTTTTTCAACAAGAAATTTTAAGCCACAATGACTTCAAGAACTTGTTTTTATACTGGTACAGAAGATACCTAGAAAGGAAAGTCTTCAGATTTAGTTAGCATTGCTTGACTGGACAAACAGAATTGGACATTATACTTTTTTTTTTTTTTTGAGGGCAATTGGGATTAAGTGACTTGCCCAAAGTCACATGGCTAGTAAGTGTGTCGAGTGTCTGAGGCTGGATTTGAACTCAAGTCCTTCTGATTCCAGGGCCAGTGCTCTATTCACTGTGCCACCTAACCACCCCCATGTTTTTCTTTGTTACATTTCTTACACTAGTTAACATCAGAAAGATCCTAAATTTTGCTTTTTTTTTTTTTCAGCTCCTCTGTTTTACTACTCCATGCTAGTGGGAAAGAATAGAGACAAGACATTAAAACATTAATACTCACATATTCCTGTTATAAAGTAGATCAGTAATTAATTTTAGATCCAGCTATGATGAATTTCTGAAACAATAACAATATTTCCTTAAAAAAGTAGCACCCTTCCAAGCCTATGTGGTACTGCTTTCTCATAATAACTATATTAAGGACATATAGGAGATTTCCATTTTTATATTTTTAGCCTTAATCAAGATTTCAAGACCATTTATTTGCTGCTTGATATCATATATTCTTTTCCAAATAAAACAGATACTTCAATTGAATCGTTCCCAACAGCCTTTGCAATCCCTTGGGGTCTGGTTAAACTTATTCAAGGTTTTTGGCTTATAGATCATAATGACTATGAGGCAAGTATATAATTTTCTTCATTTATATTAGCTGAAATTATATTTTTTTGGTAAATTAGATACAATCACTGAACAGATTACAGTGAAATAAATTGCTTTTATCAATTGATAATCACTGATACAGAGATGGGTAGAAATTCACTAGCTTTTCAGTATTGTATTTATACCATGAAAATATTATATTCAGCATAATAAAAAATTAATGTGACATTCTCCTGCAGCTTTTCTGTTTAGTTTAGACTATTTTGACTTGAAGCTGTGGCTCAGAAAACCCATTTGTGCATATGTGCATTTGTGTTTATGCACTCATAAATGTCTGTAGGTTAATTGCTTTGTTTAGATTTTTTCAAATATCTTTTAGAAGACACTCCTGCCCCACTTCCTCCCATATCTGTCATTTGACTAAGAATATAAGAGGTCTTTCAAGATTGAACTTTCTCAATAAAGGGCAAGATGGGTTATTGAGTAACATATTTAACACAAATGTTAAATTAATGCTAATTTAAGCTTGATTCATCACCACTGATCTAATATGGACATAAGCTAATTTGGGAGACGAATGCAAACAGAATGTATATTTCCCATTGTGATGTAGTAGCCCCTTTTTCACAAAGATTTAAGATTAACTGCTTGTATTACTTGTAATATTGCCATAGTATTTCTTTTGAGATACCTTCCCTTGGTAATCTAAAAGATTTTAAATTAATAAGAACTTTTCTGTCTCCTTTTTACAGAATGCTTTGGATCTCTTGTTTCATCCAGCTACAATAAAGTCTATGACATGGCAGCATACAAAGATTATTCAGGCCTTCATGTGCCAAGGTGAACATAGATTAGCCCTTAGATACATTCAGACAATGAAACCATCTGTGTCAAGTAGCAATGAGGTTATGCTTCACCTCACTGTTTTGCTTTTTAATAGGTAAGTAGCAAAAATATTTTTCACTCAGTGGAGGAAACAGTGTAGTGCATAATTGAAAAATCATTTTGGTTTTGTTTGGCCTGCATTACATCATCCTAAAGCTTTATATTTTGCTTAATTTGAGGGTAAAATTAGTTAACGTTTCACAAATGCTCACTGATTGGTAAAATGGGTAGATAAGCCAGAAGCATTATTGATACAAGGAAAAACTATCTTGGAATAATCCATAGCATGGATAATCAAGAATGACTGTGTTTTAATTGGGGTTAGGTGTTAAGGAGGAGTGAAACCCTTTACATTTCGTCTTTGGTTGTGAATTGATCATATCATCTCTTTTCTGTTTCTAATATCAGTTATTTAATCATGACATTTGCCCATTTTTATGAAATTTCATTTTATCCTCATTTAAAATTAACTTAAGGAGCAACTGTTAAGGAAAACTCAAATGCCAAATCTTTATTGGTTTGTTATATCAAGTTTAGATATAGGAAACTCATGAACTTTTCTTTATTTCTTTGCAGTATTGCTTTCTTTCATTAACTATAATTCATTTACAGTTTTTGTGAATGCATATATAGTAGCATTGAAAATAATTGCTACGGTTGGGAGCTTTGGTGGAAAGGTTAAAATTTTCTAATTGCATCAGAATGTACTTATTTGTGTAATAAAACTGCACAGGGCAAAGATCGGCTAAAGTGAAGCTGTATATGTCTTGTCTTTGGACCTTTCAGTTGTTCATATTTGTATTTGTTTCTCGATTATGATTTTTTTTTTTCTTTTTGGAGGGGGACTGAACTCAGGTTCTCCTAACACTAGGGCGGTGCTCTATTCACTGTGCTGCCTAGCTGCCCTTTGAATTTTTTTTAAATAACATTTCCTTTACTCATCACTGATTTAATGACCAGAATATTAGTCATGTTGCCAGTGCCCCTGAAAAGAGGCCTCATAAAAAATACAAAGAGGTGAAATTGTCTTTGATTATTGAATCAGAATTAACCTAAAAGAGTTCACCTAAAGCTTTTGTCAAAATCTGATCCTGATATTTTCAGAATTGCATGAGAAATGACAAGTATTGGAAAAATAATTGAAATAGAAATAAGAATCTAGAGATAGCCTGGGCTAAAACATGTTATTTATAGAGTAGCAATCTTGCCTGATTTTTGGTAGCTAGATAGTATTATTATTGCCTTTCTCCTTTATAAAACGTTATTGAAATGCTTCTGTTCAATCCTGTTTTTGTTTTTTGAGTTATAACTTATTCACTGTCAGTTCATAGTAACTTGAACACCACTTCTGAAAAATTGCTGACCTGAGCCCTAATTTACATTGTTTATTTTTAGTTGCATCATCCTATGCCTGTGTCATAGATAGGCTCTGTTGTCTTTTACAGAAGCAATACAAATTTCCATTATGTAAACCTGCTTACTATTATGGAATCTAAAAACTCCACAATTATTTGGTACCCGCAACCAACACAGAAGCAAAAAAGCTAAACACTTAAAATGACTGGTATTCCTGTTGTAAAGTGGTGTTTAAAGGCAGTATTCTGAAGACCCCAAGGTGGCATTTGTTACTTTAGCAACTAAATAAGCGCACTGTTCTGTTGGTAGGATCACAGACTTAAATAAGATACTTGTCTTTCTCTTGGAGTTAAAACACTTTTAAGATCAAGTTAGAGGAAAAATAAATTATTTAAAGCTGGGAGATTATCATAGAAAATTTCATGGACCAGGTTTTTCTTGTTTTACTTATGAGAGAAGCGGCAGTATAAATGGGTGCCAGTGACCTCAGACACAGTATGACAGTGGGCAAGTCATTTAACCCTCTTTGCCTCAGTTTCCTCATCTGTTCAGTGATCTGAAGAAGGAAATGGCAAACTGCTCCAATATTCTTTGCCAAGAAAACCCCAGTGGCATCACAAAGAGTCAAACACTACTGAAATGACTAGCAGTGGCCTTTCAAAGATTCTTTTCAACTCTTAAGATTTGATTAGTTACAGTAAAAAAGTGAAAACACAGTTTAGGTCAGGGATGGGAAACCTGTGGCCTCAAGGTCACATGTAGCCTTCTAGGTCTTTAAGTGTGGCCCTTTGCCTGAGTCCACATTTTTATTAAGGAGATTTGTTCTATGAAGTTTGAATTCAGTCGAAGGGCCACACTTAAGGACCTAGAGAGCCACATATGGCTTCAAGGACAAAGGTTCTCCATCCTTGGTATGTATTTAAATGGATAGATTATCAGACTACAACTGTTTCTTTACTTGTTATGCCATAACTCTTCACCACTATGCTTAGTATTCCTAGTTGTTAATGACTGTTGTATAGAAATAATAATATTTATATGAGTAACTATGTTAGAAATGCAGGAATGAGCAAGATGGATTTTTTAAAAAATTAGTCTAGTTTAATAAAGGTAAAATGGTGCTAACCTCCCAGTATTTAGATGTAATCTCTCTGCATTTTCTAAAATGGTATAAAACATCATTCCTGTTCCTGGAAAAAGTAATTGTTTTTCAAAAGCCATTGCTTGCTTCTCCTTTCTTGTCCATCCTGTCTAATCTATTGCCTTCACTGCCTCTTTTTTGTTTTGCCTGCCTCAGAATTCTGTTCTTTATTTCTTTCCATACACATTTTCTTAGAGGATTAATTTCTTTTGACTTTAATTGTTCTGACAATTTCTGCGTCTCTGGTTGTTAGCTGTGTTGATTATGCCATCCATAAGGTTATAGCTTTAGAGAGAGGTCTCTAAATAGAGATCTCTTTAGAGATATAGATCCCTCAAGAGATCACTTCATACATGAACACACTCCCAGAATCATATTGGTGGTAAATGGCAAAGCAAGGGTTCCAGTTCTTCTGACTCCAAATGTTCTGTTCCTTTTACTGCATCAGTGTTTGCCTCTTCTCTCATTACCAAAATCAGTAACCAAGTCATGTTTCTCCTTTAGCAAAATCTTCTCAGCTGAAACAACCCACGTTGAGTTCTTCTTTCAACCAATCAGAAAACATTTATGTGCTATAAATAGTTAAAACATGATGTGCTCAGCATGTCCTTGAATATACATGGACAAAAAAAATAATACTTTTTCTCAGGGAGCTTACATTCTATCATTCTATCTATGTATAAAGTAAGGATAGATTAAATACAAAACAAATATGTGGTATTTAGTAAGGGGAGAGAAGAGAGTGTGCTAGCATTTGGGAGGATCACATAGAATGTGCTTGTTATATCTTGAATGTGAGCAATCTTTGAAGTGAAAGTGAGAAAGGAGTGAATTTCATGTGTAGTGGAATAACACATAAACTAGAGAGTTTCACATAAGAATTTTGACAGACCGTAGTGTGCAAGAAAAGAAGTAACATATGAACCTGAAAAGATAAGTTAGAGCCAGCACAACCTTAAAGACCAAGGGAGTTTAATTTTTTCCTAAGGCAATACAAAGTCATTGAAATTTATTGAGGAGGGTAGTGAAGTGATCAAACCTATATATAAGCTTTAATATATATTGGCACCTGTGTAGAGAATAGATTGGAGTAGGGAAAGATTTGAAGCAAGGAGAAACGGCACAGAGGATGTTTAAGTAGTCCAGGCAAAATGTATGACCTTAAGGTGGCTTATGGGGGAAAGGAGTCAAATGCAGGAATTGTTGTGGAGGTAGAAATAAGATTTGGCAACTGGTTGACTGCATGCAGTGAAGGAGAACGAACAATTGAAGATTTTGTCAAGGTTACAGATCTGAAGGGCTAAAATAATTTTGGTGCCTTTGATAGAAATAAGGAGGTTTGTTAAAAGGGAGAGGTTGGGAGAAAGCTATATTTTAAACATGTTGAACTCCTTTTTTGAACGCAGGACTTTTGATCTGTATTGCCTGTTTTCACACTTAATATGACAGTATTATAGTATTATTTGCATATCATTAATCATCACAATACTGTGAGATAGCTAAGAGGTATTACCCCGTTCTCTTTCTAGATCTATGTTATTCAGAGGTTCAAGAGTGGCTTCGGGATTCCCAGTGCAGTGATATTTTCATCAATACCATGCTGTACCCAGTTGATTTTTTTTCTGTCTGGTTTTTCTAGCTACATTATCAGTTCATTTGGAGAAGGGAACTTGTGCTCTGCTTTTAGTTTTTCTGTCCCCACATAATTTCCTACACGTTATTTAGTCAGTTTGAGCCCAGTTTGATAGTTGTTGAAATGTTTTGGGTTTGGGGTTTTTTTTTTAAATTCTCAGACACGCTAATCACCCAACAAGCATTTACTACTTCGTGTCATTTTCTGTGCTAACAGACTTGGGTTATAAGAATGCAAGCAAAAAGACAGTCTGTCTTGAAGCACTTGCATTCTATAGAATACCACACGTAGAAAGAGGGTGAAAGGTGTGAGAGATGTTAATAGGCCAGGAGGTACAAAGGGGGGAAAGTAGTCTCTGTTCACTAGGAATGTGATAAAATTTTTTTTAATTAGATTTGTATTTGCTACATGGCATTTGTACTACTTACCTCACTGGGGTGTTGTGAGGAAAGGACTTTGTAGGCTTTAAGATGGTAAGTGAAAAGGTTTTGTGAGCTATTATGTGAAAGTACTTAGGAGCTCCTCAAAAGGCTGGAAATTTTGCTGTAGAATAATGAAACTGTCAAATACTGTTATTACAGGTGTATGGTTGAGGCTTGGAGTCTCTTACGGCAACATTCAAACAGGTTAAATGTAGAGGAATTACTTAAACACATGTATGAAGCCTGCCAGGAAATGGGCTTAATGGAAGATCTGCTGAAATTACCATTCACAGACACAGAACAAGTAGGTTCTCATCAGAATAAAGTTTTCAAAATTTCAAGTTAGTTTTGATAGGTGACTAATCCATTTTATTTCTCTTAGGAGTGTTTAGTGAAATTTTTGCAGTCCAGTGCTGGTGTTCAGAATCATGAATTACTTTTAGTTCACCATTTACAGCGTGCCAATTATATACCTGCATTGCAGCTGAATCAGTCTCTGAAGGTTAATCTCATGGTAAGATTTAATTTTCTATTAGAGGAAGCAAGATAATAAAAAATTTTTGAAAGTTTTCTTAGTTTTAAAATTAATGAAAGAAATATAAATCATTATACTTATGCCTTATGTTGAAGAAACCCCATCCCAGTTAAGTTTGAAAAGACTTATTAATCTTTCTTGTATATTTTAATTGTTCTTAGATAATTGGGGAAATTTTACCTGCTTTACTTTATTTCACTTCATTGTAGAAAAAAAGAGAGGGGACTGGCAATTAAAGACTTATGAAGATTAGGTACAAATTATGTGATATTTTTGCAGGTATGTGTTGGTAAAGATATGGGACATTTAAATTTAGTATAGAAGGGGATTTTTTCGCTAGAGGAAAGTTGTCTAAGGAAGATTTATATAAATATTTATATTTTTTTCATAAATCCTTAAATTCCTGTATATATTATGGTAAGTTCTGTATAGATGTTTCAGGATTGATTTTTTTGCATATGTGTGTGTGTGTGGTTTTTTTGTGTTAAATAGAATGATCGTGATCCTCGTTTGAGGGAGAGATCAGTTGCTAGAAATTCCATACTAGATCAGTATGGGAAGATACTTCCTAGAGTACAGCGAAAGTTAGCCATGGAACGAGCTAAACCCTATCATTTGTCATCTTCAGTTTTTCGAGAAGGTAAGCTTTCACTTGCGTTTCTTGATTTAGCCCTGTAATCCCAAACTGATGATTAGCCCAGCATTGTAAATAATATGCTCAAATTTAGTATTTTAGAAACTTTTTTTTTCTCCTCACCAGCTACAGAGAAAACTGGTGAAAGACTCAGAAAAAATTTTAAGAATATATAAATGAATTCATTATTCTTTGCCATTTTTACAGTTCTTGTTGGTTAGCTGGAGAAATTATTTTTTTTTTTGATAGATTGTCTAAAAGCATTTCTGCAAAGAAATTCTTCTGACTAGGCTATATATCCTGTTAATTTCTTTCTTTATTTACCCCAGTAACAAAATTGTGCACAAAATAAGTCTCTAAAATGGATAGATTTATCTTAGTAAGCTGTTGTTTTAACAGTTAGCCACCATTCAAAATTTTGCTGTCCCAATCAATATTAGAATTTCTCATAATTCAAGTTTTTAGCCTGTTTTAGCCTTCATGTTTAACCCAGTAGTCAAGAGACAGTCACCATCTTCTAACAATAATAACTTACTCTGAATAAGAAAACACTTATTATTCACCATCTCATTTGGTTTACAGTAGCCCTGATGATTTCATGTGTGTGTGTTTGCATGATGCATTCCCATTTTATAAATGAGGAAGCTGAAGTTCAGGTTAAGGGATGAACCATGCTTACCTAGATCTTTTCCTAATTCCTGGTTCTGAACTCTACATGTTACTTCTTATGCATAACTTTTAATATCGTTGGTGTGTCATTTGTTAACCTTCTCTAAAAATTCAACTCAAGACACTTCCTAGTCATGCTCCCTGTGCAAGTACTTTAACCTATATCTGCCTCAGTTTCCTCAATTTTAAAATGGGGGTGATAACAATCTACCTACAGGGTAGTTTTGAGGATCAAATAAGATAATATTTGTAAATTGCTTAGCATAGTAGTTGGAATATGTAGTGGGTACTATATAAATGCTTATTTTCTTCCCACTTCTCAGCTGAATTCTCATTCTTTTATTCTTTTTATGAGTCCTGTTTTCTGAACTCTTTTGATTTTTCAGTTTAACAAACCTTATTTACTGTGTGCTGAGAATACAAAAAACAAGTAAAGTCTCTTTCTCAGGGAGCTAATTTTGTTGCTTTTCAGAATCAAACTTTGGCCCCTAGATATTCATCTAAATGTGGAGATGTTCAGATAGAGGTGTTTTATCAAGGAGAGTTCATGCTTCATTTAGAGGCTGGACCAAGTTATTTCTTGAATATTTTTCTATTTTCAATCCTCTTTTCAGTTTCCAGACCCAAGCCACTATCTACTGTTGCAAAACAAACTACTGCAGGAACCATACTAACAAGAGCAGCTTTCATCAATAATGTATTATCAAAAATTGGAGAGGTTTGGGTTGGGAATGAATTGAAAAATAACTTATCCCCCTACAAGAGGTAAGCATATTTATATTTTTTTAATGCTTCCTTTAATTATGCAGTTTGTGTATTTGTCAAGGAATGACTTCGAATGACTTCTTATAAGTATAATTGCTATAGAAAAATCAACTTTCTTTTCGAATTTAATATTATTGGAGAATACAACTAGAGCCATCATCCCAAAATAATATTTTGGTGCTTTTTCTTTTTAACTTTAAAAAATAATTTTGAGACAGGAACTGTTATAGTTGGGATTATACCTGTAAAATCAGAAAGATGAAGGAAATTACTCCACCAATACTGGTTAACACCTTTCCTGCAACTTATATTTTGAGAGAGTTGCATAGATGGTGCAGTGAGAGCTAATATGACTTGCCATGAGTGGCCCTGCCAAAGTGTCAGAAATAGGGCAAGAATCTTAAGCTTTTGGCTCTAAGGCTAGTTCTCTGTCCTCCAGTCTACATTGTATCTCTACATACCATCATGTCTGTTGCTTCTCCATAATTACATAATGCCTCCACTAAAGTGCTGGTCTGTTTGCCTTATTAAGACACAGAAATGTGACTGATTTTGAAGGCCATGCCAACAGTGCACAGCCTACCAAGCCTGATAAAGTTTTGAATATGAGTCCAGGAACGAGCTAGATAATATGGTCATGTTTATAGAGCCAAAAAGGACCTTAAAAGCTATCTTTAGTCATTTATCCTAATTTAAAACCATCTTTAGCCATTTAATCTAATGGTTTTGTTGTACAAAAGAGGGAACTTGAGACCTAAATTAAATGGCTTGTCCAGCATCATACTCAGATAGTAAGTGGCAAATCTGGACTTTGAAACCCAGGTCTTAAAATTTTAAGTTCAGCACATTTCTCCTTCAGTCAGTCAATATAACAAGTATGTATTTAATGCCTGTTTTATGTCAATCATTCTACTGGGGATACATATACAAAGAAAGAATTAATCCCTGATCAAAGTGTGCTTAATAGTCATTTTCTTAGTCTTAAAATTTGGTTAGGTTCATTATCAGTTTGATCTGGTTGAATTTTTCTACCGTAGTAACTCTTGAAGATTTTAAGTTGTAGAGGGGCTTTTGATTTGCTTTGGTGGAAGGACAGTCCATACCAACAGAATCACAGATACATTTGAAGTATGGTTATATTTTTCATTCTTTACAGATGGTGGGACTAAGATTTTTCCTTTAACTAGAAATAATAAGAAAATTTGAATTTTGTGTATTAATTTCTTAAATGTAATGTTACACAAATTTAAGATTGAGATGTTTTTTGTTTTTTTAATAGCCCTAAAATTGAAGAAACTTCTCCTGTAGTATACTCTCTCCCAGATACAGAATTGCCTGATGCATTTGTTGGAACACCAATTACAAAAGCATCAGAAAAAATTTCCAGGTAAGACTAATATTTTAAATTCAGAATGCAAAAGGGAAATTATGTAATGATTTATGCTTTTAAATAGCTTTTAAATGTATAAGTGTCATTTGATTTTACAGTTGCTTTTTTTCTTTTTAACATTTACAATGTTAAATTTACATCTAGGAAATAGGAATTACAACTAGGAATTTGGTTGTTTATGGCTGCATGGCTTCTATTTTTATAAATACAGAATTTTTAAGATTTGTTCTATTTTGGGGGTGGTTGTTAAATTTGTAGTTTACTGGTTCCCTTTTCTTGAACTTTGATCACTAGTGTGTCCCTGCTCCTTATTGAATGATTAATTCTCATTGAAATACATAGTTTGTCTCAGACTGTGCAATAGACTCAGAAATTCCAAGTTTTCTCATAAATAACAGTAATGATATTGTGAAGGTTATGAATTTAGAAAATTTTGAGTAGCTGGATTTGTACTGTCACATTAAATTTGAAAGGTTGAAGCTTTCACATTTAAAAAAAAAAATCATACTTCTGTCAGTGGGAAGAACCAAAGGTGTGGAAGTCATGAAGAAGGCTGAAAGTTTTTGGAATTTTGAATAAGGCCCATAATTGAATCTGAATAGAATTTGGTTAGAAAATGAGGGTAAAGTTAGGTGGTGGTGTTCTGGTGCTAATAAATTAAAGAGTGTTTTTTACAGGGATGTTGGCCACCAGGGAGTAATAAGAGCTAAGGACAACAAAGGAGTAAGCATCTTGTTTCTAAAAAATAATGAAAAGCAAGAACTTTGGTGATATGTTTATAGTGCGTAATGTTTTCTTTGTGCCATGGCAAAAGTAATTATTTGCTAAGTAAAGTACATTTTTGTTACCCTTTTGGAAGGGGTAGTAGAGGAAATTAAGCAGAGAACAGCAGATTTTGTATGTTTAAGATGATATTTCTTAAACAAAGTAAAGAGTTGGACAATCTTAATTTCATAGTTAAAGCTTTCACACAAACAAAATCAGCATCAGCTTATAAAAAGATTATCAAGTGAGAGAAAATATACATAAAGACTAATTTAAAAATCTTTTACCTAGGATATCTAAGCAGTTGAAACGAATAATAAGATGAACTGTTTCTTACATGATTTATTAAATATATAAACAAACTGCTTTCAAAAGAATGAATACAAATTTGACAATATAAATAATGTTCTCAATCATTAATAAATGTAAATAATATTAAAAACCATTTTGAAGTTTCATGTCTTTCCCTACCCCCAAAAGTTTAAAAGAAGAGAAAAGGTAGAAATACTCAAAAGTGTTGGAGAAATTTGAGAAGCTGTTAGTTGAGGTGTGAATTGGCCCAACCTTTCTTAAAAACAATTTGCTATTATACAGACACTAACTGAAATGTCCACATCTTTTGAATATGACCCAGCATATAATATAATGCCTCATGTATATTGTCAGCTAAGACTGACAAAGAAACAAAATGGTCAAGTTTAGTTTTTATTTTAAAGCTGTACAGAGGAAAAATAGGAAAAAGATCTTTCCTAAGGGGCATTTAGACAACAATAATTGATAGAGGAGAGAAGGCAGAATTGCTTCTGTTATATCCCCAAGTACAAATGATCTTTCTTTTGTAAAGAGTAGAGCAAAAATTACTAATAGGGATTGAAAAGGATAAAAGAAGTTTGTAAGGAGAAAGATAAGGAAGGAGACCGCTCCAACTGAAGTTGAAAATTAGGGAGGATTTCATTCTCATCTAATCCAAAAACGTCATGGGCTCTATGTGGTTCATACTCCTGAGTACAAGCCAAGCCAGATTAAAATATAGTTCCCATCCAATTTTAATATGTTGATGTATTAATATAAAAGAAATATATAAAGGGGGGGCAGCTAGGTGGCGCAGTGAATAGAACACCGGCCCTGGAGTCAGGAGTACCTGAGTTCAAATCCAGCCTCAGACACTTAACACACACAAAAAAAACTAGCTGTGTGACCTTGGGCAAGTCACTTAACCCCAACTGCCCTCCAATAAATAAATGAATGAATGAATGAATAAATGAATGAATGAATGAATTCAGGTCTAAGAAAAGAAATTGTTAAAAAAAATTAAAAAAAAAAGAAATATATAAAGGTATGATTTTTTTCAAGTCAGCATACAGGAATCCTTATCTATGGCTTAGTGGCCCCCATTTCTATTTGTTTGGCACCACTGATCTGGTCTGATTCATGCATGAAAGAAGTCCTCCTCACATCCCTTACCTGATATAGTGACTGAGCCCCTGCTGAAGACTCCTGAGCGAGGAGTATGCCAGCATTATTCCACTTTGGAACCCCAGATGAACTACTTTCCAAGAAACTGAAATAGTACATGAATGTGAGTGCTAAGCCATTGTCACTGTCTTTAGAAAGTTCATGAGGAATGAGAGAGGCAGCTGAGGAGCTGCAAAAGGAGATATGAACAAGTAGTCAGTAAAATACAGGTTACTGTGCTTAAATTCAAACCCTTGCAAAATTTCTTCAGTATATTATAAAGGCATGCAGAAAGAACATCTAGAAAAAGGAAGCAACAACCATTGAGAATATGTCATGCTGTAACATCATTACTCTTGAATTTTTGAACTGGTAAATCAAGAGAATGTGTTATACTTTAGTAAAGCATTTGACAATCTCATACTGTTTTTGTGGGAAAGATGGAAAAATAAATTAAGGGCATGTAAAATGGTCTCTACTGTAGAAGAGTTATTAAATGATTCCATGTCAGATTGAGTAGAAGCCTCTCTTGTAGTACCTAAGGGATCTAAATTAGTGACATAAATTTGCAAATGGAGAGATAGCACACATTGGATGACAGAGTGCAGATCAAAAGGACTCATTGGTTGACTTTATGTCATGGTTATTATATTTGTTCTTTGTTAGCTTGAAAGTATCCCTTTCCTGGGGTGCCCCATTTATCTATGCTTAATCCTCTGCTATGTTGACATAGATGACACATAGCCAAGAGGGATAGTACACGTTAGATGACAGAGTAAAGATAAAAAAAAAGATCTTGAAAAACTAGTACATAAGTACATGTGAGTAGGACAGGACTTTCTTGAGCATAATCCTTTTGTATTCTGCCCTGGCCAGACCATTTTGGGAATGTTGTGTTTGGTTCTGAGTATATTTTAGAATATGCATCAATAAACCATAAGTCTATATAGAGGAGGGTGGCCAGATTGGTGAGCAGCCTTGATACTGTGTCATGTAAGGACTGATTAAAGAAAGTGAATATTTTTATTCTGGATAAGTGACTCAGTTAGAAACAAAGCTGTACTTTTAAGAGCTTTCATGTGGAAAAGAACTTTGGTTTTCTTCAAAGAATTTTAAGCATTTAGTAAACAAGTTGAACCAGGGACATTTCAAGAAGTTGTGTTTCTCCCTGTGGAGTCTTTAAGCAGATATTGGATGACTACTTGTTAGGTATGTAGTAAAGGGCATGTTTCTTCATATTTGGATTTTTCATTATGGTTTGAGGTCTCTCCAGAATTAGAGATCTGATGATTCTGTAAATTTGTACCTACAAAGACCTTATTTATTGTTCTGTGAACAGTGGTAGATCATGTATATCACCTATCCTCAGCAACACAGGAGACAAACTTCTGTGTTAAACCTGTCAAAGTTATCATTTTCTGCTGATTGTTCCCCAAGGTCTCAAAAATATACTTGTGATTCTGTTTCTGTTTTTAAGAATTTTCCAAAAAGACTTTGTGATCTAAATTTGTAATGTGTTCATTCTTTTGAATAACAAATTCAGTATTTTTAGAAATACATTTATTTGAACTTTGAGTATACAGGATAAATTGAATAATGTATATTGAAGTATTCCTTTTATAGAATGCACTTAAATGTGCATATATACTGCCAGACTTTCAAAGATTGATTTTATTTTTTCTTTTTTTAGGTTTAGTTAAGTTGTTTCCCTTTAATGAACTTCATAAGAAGGTAATTTTATAAGTGGAAGTCATTTGTATTATTATTGGCATCCATTTATTTTCCCATCAATAGAACCAATTTTTTTTAAACCACCTTTTCACATCTACAGTTACTTGCTTCCATTTGGCAACAATCAAGTTTTCTATAGATGTACTTTGTGAACCAATTTGAGTTGCTTCAGTCTTTTATTTTGGGTTCCAGACTTCGTTAACTCAAAAGTCTTTGTCAGACCACTGCCAAATTAAAATCCCCATTTTATGTGAACTTAATTTTAAGTTTCATTTACCTAAAGCCCCAAGTTGAGGATGGTTATTTTTTTTTTTCAAAATTGCAATCATCTTTGTTGGGCAACTCTCATTAATAGTTTTTGCTATTTTTTAATATCTTTAGTTATACTATGAGCTTTTTTTTAAAAAAAAATTGAGCTTTATTAAAGAGATAAAACATTCATTTAATATCATGTAGATCACTAAGATCTACTTCATTTTCATTTTTTTTATACTTCCGATTACTTCTAGTTTTCTTGGAAAATGTTCATCTTTTAAAAGATATATTCCATGTTAAGTGTATGGCAGAATTCAGTGTACACTTTTTTTTTTTTCTCATTTCAAGTGACAGAATATAGTTGTAGGGGATATTTTCTACGAATTACCCAAGGAACACCACAGTACTTAAAATGGTTCTTCTTTACACGATGCAAGTTAATATATAATTTTTGTGTATGAGAATTCCTTTTTTTTTTTTTTAATGAAAACAGTTTTCCAGCTGTATTGATAGAAAAGTGAGTTCTGGTCATTTTCTACTAACTTATAAAATTGTAGCAGAAATCATGGGGAAAAAAATCCTAAGCATACTCAAAAGTACATACATGTGTCAGACTTTAAAAAGGAAAATTAATAGCTTTCTCATCATTATAAGCAAACATTTTCCAACTCCTGCCTTTTATAGCACTAATAAGCACTTTGTGGTAAGACAAACATTACAAAATTTATAAAATTGATAAGAAAATAATACAGTATTAAAGGGGCAGCTAGATGGCTCAGTGAATAGAGCACTGGCCCTGGAGTCAGGAGGACCTGAGTTCAAAACTGGCCTCAGACACTTAACACTTACTAGCTGTGTGACCTTAGGCAAGTCACTTAACCCCAATTGCCCTGCCTTCCCCCCTCCAAAAAGCAAAAAAATAATGATAATAATACAGTATTAAATACTGTGTGTTTAAGTACAAATTTTTCTATCTCATCCTACCACCACTGATGAATGAGAAAGGTAGAACAGTAGCTCCCTCTGTTTTTTGGAGAATACCATACCTATAGTAGGTTAAAATGTGAAAATAGCATGTTTTGAAATTCCTAGCCATAGCCTTTTAAGCAGAGAACGTTATCAAATCCTGAGAACATTCAGAAAGACTCCAAGATTATTCCAACAAAAACTGCTAATTTACAGAATAGAAGCTTTTATATAATGCTTAGTATTGATGAAAAACTGATTTGGATCAGTGCTACAATAAGATAAAAATGTATTGATAAGATATAAAATGTCACATAGTAGGCATTTAATAAAAGTTTATTGACTGACCTAAAACTGAATTTTAGAGAGTTAGAGACTACATCTGCTTTGACAAAGCAGCTGGGGGAGTGGAGATTTCCTGGGAGATCCCTCCCTGCATGCTAAAGCTTCTGAAGTTGATCCTGTGGTTTGTATATGATTTCTTCATGTTTCTCCTAATTTTTCATATTTCTAGAAACACGTTTGTATTCTATTTATTCATATGTTTCAGTTTGTCCAGTTGAAAGAGGTCTACTTTTCTTTCTTTCAAAAGGGCTGCTAAGAATATTTTTTTGTTTTCATTTTGTATCTTGATCTGTGATTTCACTCATGGAAAACTCATCCAATGTAGAATGGCTATGCCTGTAACTTGACATTCTTAGAGTTGTCTAGAACACAGAAGAGATTAAAATGAATTACTCAGTGGTCATACAAATACTCTTTGAAGCAGGATTTGAAAGTAGGAGTTTCTGTCTCTAAAGCTAGCCCTCTTTTTACTACTTCACCCCACCTCTTCATTTTTGTATACATAAGACTTTTCTGTCTTCATCCTCATTGACATAAATGCAAACTCATGGGATTGCTAAATAGGAACACTTGAGTGACTTGCATAACAACATTTTCCAGTGTTCTAGTCTTAAATCCAATATTAACTTTTGTCATTCTGCCATTTTGATGTAGGTATGTCTTCTCATTGAGTTTTTATTTGCATTTATTATTAGTGAATTGTAGCATTTTTTGATAATTTATTCATTTTCCATTTCTTTGGATGATCGTTCATGTCCTCAGATCACTTGTTGGTTTTTTTGTGTGTGTGTGTGTGGATAGGGGCAGGGATTGAACTTGTGATTTCACTGGTATGGGAAATTTCAGGTTGAGCATTTCATTTCCAGGGGGAAGAGGATACTCCCTCTTACCAGTGCAAGTTGATATCTTCTCTACACCTTATTGTTTTTATAGTTATCTTGAGCACTAATAATTTTTCCCAAATGATGTGTTCTTTAGTTTGTTTCTTGATGGTGCTCAGTTGCTGAATGCTTCTTATTGGCTGTGTGTCTTCTTACCACCACTCCCTTCCCAATGTAACAGTAGGCCATTAAGCACCTTCTTTTGGGAGGTACTTTTTGTGCCAGAGCTCTCTTTATACTTTCTAGTAAATCTTTCTTATTATTTGCCTCACTATTGTTATCATGGTTTCACTGATGTTTGACTCTTTGTGACCTCATTTGGGGTTTTCTTGACAAATATACAATAATGCTTTGCCATTTCCTTCTCCATTTTGTTTTACAGATGAGGAACTGAGACAAACAGTAAAGTTTAAGTGACTTGCCCAGGGTCACACAGCTAGTGTCTGAGGTCAGATTTGAACTCAAGAAGATGAGTCTTCCTGACTTCAGGCCCACATTCTATCCTTGAACCACCTACGTACCCTACCTCACTGTTGTGTCCTAAATAAAAGACCTCCAGTCTTTGAACTGCTTCCCTGAAAGTACATAGGAGTTCAGATATTTCCCTGCTGTTATATGGAAGGGGAAGTGAAGAAGGCCCCGAACCTTAGCTGACCTTTTCAATTTTACCTCTGGTCATAGTTTTGAAAGGAACCTCCTTCCACTTATAGGGCCTTAAGTCACCTCTACATTTGTATCTTACTGTGGCACTGATCCTAAACAGTTTTTCATCAAATTCTTTAGTTTTCCCCTATCAGTTCTATTGAATAAGGTGTCTTCTATTCAGTAGTCTCTTACTGGATTTTACACTGGAAAGTTGTGTTCTGTTACTTCTGTGTCTTGCTTATCTTACATGTATTTATGACTAGCCTATGATGCAACTATTTTATTTTATGCTTATTTTTTTAATCTATTGCCAAATAGTTTAGCTAATGAGTGCTTTATAATATATTGTGACCCCTCCTGTCAGAGATAATTTGTTTTTCCTTTGAGATTCTGTAGGACTTAAAATATATTTAGTTGTTGTTTAATTCTTTAAATATTCCCTTATTATATGACATGCTGTTTTGCAAACTTAAAATGTGATTGTAATGTAAAATGTAATGTTAGGAATTCCATTGAGTAAATAATATTTAGTCAAAGGCTTCTCAGAATTATAATTTATAATTTTTGCTATATTCACGAAATAGCACTGTGATATTACTTGAAGTAATGAAGACTTCTGCAAACTAACCCTTGAACAGTTTTCTGTTGACATTTTGGTGATACTTTTGTCATGTATAAACTTTTATGAATCTAAAAAAATGAAATGTTACCCCATAGATAAGATGAAAATAACTCTTAGCTGTTATGTTTAAAAATGACACAAGGACTTTTATGATGTCAGGAAGCTGGTTTTTTTTTACTACGTATTTTTTGAAAGTTAGAATTACACTGAGGGAAGAGTGAATATTTTAATCACTCAGTAAAACTAGTAATTGGGAGAAGATATCATAAGGGCTGTTAAAAGCATGTTACATGTACAATTATTAAAAAACTAACATGTTGGGCCAGTGTTGAAACAAGAGTTTTTACAATTTTTCTGGTAATTTAAATAATTTATTAATGTTTTTTATTAATTCACTAAATTCACATTGAACCTCATTATATAAAAATTGGCTGCTGTACCATTTTCAGTCTCCATTAAGAATAATTTCCAGGTGTTTATTGAATTGAATTGTTGAAAGAAGACTATTCCAAATAGCAAAACACCAAAGAATAATAACACTGCCTTCGTAGATCTCTAGACCATCAGGATTGGTTAAAGCAGGAGTTCTTAACTTTTTTGTGTCATGGATCCCTTTCACAGTCTGGTGAAGCCTTTGGACCCTGTCTCAGAATAAAGTTTGTTTAAATTTAAAACATAATAGTTTTTGAATGCATAAAATAACATAGATTTTAAAGGGAACCAGTTATATTGAAGTTAAATTATCAAAATACTTTCTCAAAAATTGTTCACTGACCCCAGGTTAAGAAGCCCTTGGTGAAAGGAACTGAGATGTTTTGACTGGAGAAGACAGTCACAGTAGGGGATATGGAGAAACTTAATTTCAAGTTAAAGGACCCTTACCTGGAAGAAGGATTAGATTTGTCCTGCTTAAACAAATAAGTATAGAAGTACAAAGAAGAAGTTGCAAAGAGGCAAATAAATACAGGTTTGAATTAAGGAAAATCATTCAGACCACTAGACTGCCCAAAAGTAGAATAGACTTCCTAAGAGATAATGGAAGGACTTTAAGCAGACTTTTTGACCATTTACTAGGACTATTGAGTTCTTGTTCAGTTATAAATTAAGCTACATAGTCACTGAATGTCCCCTTCCATCTGTGATCTCTCACCTGTATCGATAGATCTCAAAACAGTTTCAACACTAACCTTGCATAGAGTTTTGAGCATAAATAAGTAAAAATAAACATTTTGCCAAATATTTTTTGGTGTACCAGAGTAATTCAACTTATTTTTACACATTTTAGGTTTTAGCGGGGAAGGAAGAGGAGAAAAATCGGGTGCAAAATAGAAAATAGGAGAAATCTGATGTATAACTCCTGGGGAGTTCATAATTCTATTGGTATAGTTTCTATAGAAGTCTTTCAAAAATGATGCTTTTGAGAATAGTCACTTATTGGTGGTTGTCAGCAAGTCTATGCTATTTTATTAGCTGCAAATTGGATATAATACTGAGTCATCTCTCCTTATGTTGAAAAGATACTTGAAATGTCATTTGAAAAAGGACAATAATGAAGTCCAGAGAAAAGGGAATTATTAATACTTTATCACTGGATATTAAGCATATAACATTTCCTCAGATGAGCTGTTTTGGGAGCCAAAGAAATATAGTGTTATTGCTATCCTATGTCTCCCAAATAGAAAGTATTCGGAAATACATAACTATAGGGATCAGTAATCAATATTCAATTAAATCTTGCTGTTTTTTTCTTTCTGTTTTTTAATTATAATTTTTAAAATTATCATTAATTTTTCTGTCAGTATAATTTACACATAATGGAACAGACTGGATTTCAAAGTACTTTGTTTCAAATCCTTTCTCATTTACCTGTGTGACCTTGGGCAAGTTAGCTAACCTCTCTGGGCCTCAGTTTCCTCATTTGTAAATTGAAAAGTTTAGTTGGAGCATGTCTAAATCAATGATTCTATTATTTTTAATCCATGAGGAATCAAAGAAATATATATTTTTCAGTATATGTGTTAAACTGTTTATATCACAGGTGGGAATAGTAGCTTGTATAGAGGTGATAATAATCAATTATGTCAGAAAAGAGGGTGACAAAATGCAATTTGGGGTCTGTATAATACTAAATTTTGATTTGCTGCTTTTAATATTTATAATAATTCATCAGTTTCATGTCAAAACAACCCATCAGATATTTTCTGGAATATCAACATAATTTTTGATGAGATATAGTCTAATAGTTATATGTAATTTATGTACTTTGTTAAGTATTTAGAAGTGACGGGAAAATCTAGTTTTTAGGATTCTTGGATAATTTTAGTTGATGATTGGTTATGCTTTATTTGAAAAAAGTTTTCTTTGCTCTATTTTTTATATTCCCTCCTTTCCTAAAGCATCTTGTCTTAAGCTCTCTGATATTTTAAATGTAAATGATGTATATAACAATTTTGAATAACTTAAAGCTACTAGTCGTTATTAACAAGGTTAGACTTTCTCATCTTCTAGTCAATAAATGCTTTATAATTTATTTTTGCTTCCAAAATGATCTTCTAAAAATATTTTCGTGGTGAAAGGGGATATAAGATTCCTTTCATGACTGTCATAGTACCTTTCAATGAACTGAGACACTGCTTCAGATTTTATTGTCATTTTTTTTTTTCATCAAAACTTTTTAATGACATGCTATTTAGTAGTGTTTAGGAAGTAGGTAGCAAGTAAATTTCCTGCTTTTGTTTTGTTTTGTTTTGTATTTTAGAAATAATGGCCTGGGGGTAGCTAGGTGGTGCAGTGAATGGGGCGCCTAGGTGGCGCAGTGAATAGAGCACTGGCCCTGGAGTCAGGAGTACCTGAGTTCAAATCTGGCCTCAGACACGTAACACAAAAAAAAAACTAGCCGTGTGACCTTGGGCAAGTCACTTAACCCCAACTGCCCTCCAAAAAAGCAAAAAAAAAAAAAGAAAGAAAGAAAGAATGGCCCAGAACTTAGATAAGACTAGAATATTCTAATAGTTTTAAGGTTTTTCTGTAAACACAGTCTCCCTCATCATTTAATTAAGTGTAATTTATTTTTCTTAGAAAATTCTTGATGCTGGGGAAAATCTTGAAAACACTGATAAATTCTTATAAATCCCAGAAAAAAAAATAGACCATATTAATAGCCCGCAAAGGCAAACAAGATCTGTAACTGTGATCCATCAGTTAACTTTATCTCTATGTGAGTGTTCTATATGTGTATCAAGGATATCCTTAATGAAAATAAGAAGGGAATTTCCAGCCTTTTTCGAAACAGTTGTTAATAACATATCTCTTTGTTTCAGACAGATATTTGTCTGAAAGATGCCGTATTCTATTTCACCTTCTTAATGCAAGACATAATCAATATTAATATAGTAAAAATTATCATTCTAAATTTAATTTACATATCTAATTCTATATCAAATTACCAAAGACTTTCTTCACAAAATTTAATAAAAATCATAATGATATATACGTATATGTTTGTATGTTTAATTAAAAGGACAAAAAAGATTATGAATCAGAATGAGAAATCTGAGGAAGACAGTTTGTTTCTTTTATAAATTTCATAAATTAGTTTAATAACAATTAAATGTCTTCCACCTGAAACTTGTCAAAAACCAGAGAAGCAGATTAATGGACTGAAGGGAAGCAATAGCAGTGTCTTATATTCTGCTAAATACACATGACAATTAGTGTTTGATAAATTGATAAAGATTAAGAGATACTTGATCAGCAAGCAGATATGAACAGTTTTTAAGAGAAAAATTAATACTTTTTTTAAGATGCTCAACCTCAGTAACCAAAGGAATTGATTAAAGTTGCAGATTAAATCAGCTCTGAGGTACTAGTTGCTAGCCCTCAAATTGAGGGAAAAAATTAAAGTAATTGAAATTATCAGGTTATTATAGTAATAAATTCAGTCATTCATTGATTGTGGAATTAAGATCTGGTATGATAACATCTTTTTGGAAAGCGATCTTGTAGTATAATTCCATTGTAGGGAAAATACCTAGAGAGTGCTCCCCCAAAAAAGAAAAGAAAACTACTCCTTCTGAGATTTTACACCAACTTTATTTCTTTTTGAGGAAAAGACTAGGAGGAAAGCAACCTAAATGCTCATTCAGAAATGATTGGTTAAATAAATTATAGTATAAGGAATAAAATTTAATGCAGTGAATACTGAATATGAGGAAAATAGAAAGATAATTATGTAATAACAGTAAGTGGGAAAAGCTGGACTAGAAGAACAGAGTATACATTATTGCGTTCTATGTATAAAATTAGCTGAATAAGAATGAATGGATTAAGAATGGTGATAGGAATTTAGAAGAAGTGACTAGCCTTATGGCATTTTATACATCAAAATTAGATTTGCTTAAATATAATTTAAGCAATTGTATTGGTATTTTATAACAAAATTATTAACAAACTAAATAACTTTTTTTCATTTTATACCTCTTTTTGTTTGTATAGACTATTGGATTTGGTTGTTCGTCCTATTCCTCAGCCCTCTCCTAATCTGGAATATAATCAACTTAGTCCAGCAAGAGCTATGGTGTACATAACATCTAATTCATTGCCATCAACATCACAGCTAACAGGGTTATCTGAAAATATTACAAGAGCATCTGAATTAAATTTGCTTGAAACTCCTCTTGTGGTAAAGGTGAGTAGAAATGCTACACATTTAGCTATACATCTTGAAGACCCAAGGAAAGAAAAGTAAAAAAATCCTGCTTCCTGGCTGCTAGCTATATTTGTGAATATTTTAAAATTCCATTGTTGGTTCATTCAAACTTGGTTTTTTTATGCTTTTTGGAAGGGGAAAGGCAGGGCAGTTGGGGTTAAATGACTTGCCCAAGGTCACATGGCTAGTAAGTTTTAATTGTCTGAGGCCACATTAGAACTTGGGTCCTCCTGACTCCAGGGCCAGTGCTCTATTCACTGTGCCACTTAGCTGCCTGCCCCTCAAACATTTCTTAAGCTCAGGTGCACAAAGCTTTGTTAGACTTGAGAAATCTGGAGATGGCTAAATGGAAAAATGACCCTGCTTTCCAGGAACTAGATATTTAGGCCTAGTCTGGGGAGAGAGACCTCTAAATCACTGTAAAAAAATGTGAATTGGGATACAGGTGTAGAGATTTTGGGAGGGAGAGATCGCTACCTCTCTTGCAGTGGCCCTGAGCTACTTGTTGAAGGAAGGAAAGTCTTTTATTCCTCATGATATAGGGATTCCATTCTCATACAAATATGGAGAAATAAGCAGGTAGGATCCAGTCACAGTTGCAAAAAAAAGTAGTATTCTGCTGTAGCATATATAAGGGGAATGTGGATTCCTGACCATGTTCAAAATAGTTGAAGTTGCTAGGTAAATGAATAGTCAGCAAGTGATAAATATATGCTGGCCATTGGGCTTAGTGGAGAGGTACAAATGTGAAGAAAGAATTCCAGCTTGAAAGGAGCTAACATTGAAATGAAGAAGACAAATACATATAAAAACATAAACTGTATAAATGTAAGATGAATATGTACCAAGTAGTTAAAATAATATAGTACTTGTATTTGGGAAAATCAGGAAAGGAATGATAAAGAAGATATTACTTAATCTGTGTCTTAAGATGAGGGACTTTAACAAAGCAAAGGTAAGGAAGGAATGCATTATAGGTATGTGGAATGGACAGGGCAAAAGTACTGTGGGAAAGAAAGACTAATTTGTCAGTACCACAAAATATAGAAGGGGAAATAATGTAAGGCTGGAAAGATCAGTTTGGATCAGAATGTGTAGGCTTTAAGAACCAAAAAGAGATTATATTTTATACTAAAGGCAAGTAAATAGGAAGCTACTGGAGTTTGTTGATTCAGAGAGCCATATGGTCAGATCTTTTTTTATAGAAAATTACTTTGGGGGCGGCTAGGTGGCGCAGTGAATAGAGCACCGGCCCTGGAGTCAGGAGTCCCTGAGTTCAAATCTGGCCCCAGACGCTTAACACACACAAAAAAAACCTAGCTGTGTGACCTTGAGCAAGTCACTTAACCCCAATTACCCTCCAAAAAAAAGAAAAAGAAAATTACTTTGGCATGTTTAAGGTGATCTGGAGTGGGGGAAAATTAAAGGCAGGACAACCTATTCAATAAGGGACTACTGTAAAAATCTAGTCAAGGGGTGATGAAGGCCCGAATTAAAGTAGTAGCTGTGTGAATAGGGGGAAGGGTTTACATTCAAGAGATGTTGTAGAGATTGGAATGCCAAAGTTTGGCAACTGGTTGGACGTGTGTATGCTAAGGAAGAGTGAGAAGAGTCACACTAATGCCAGTTATGAAACTGGGGGACGGGAAATATGATGGAAATATTCATCGAAATTTGGGAATTTGGAAGAGCAACTAGATCATTCTCCATCTTGATTGATCTCCAAAATTATGATAACAACAATTAATAATGATTAAGTGCCAGCTACTGTATTAGATCACTCTGAATACAAGTACAAATCTGTTGTGTGCAGAATATTTTTATAAAATTGTTGGAGCGGCTAGTTGGTGCAGTGAACAGAGCACTAGCCCTGGAGTCAGAAGGCCCTGAGTTCAAATGTGGCCTCAGATACTTAACACTTCTAGCCATGTCACCTTGGGCAAGTCACTTAACTCCAATTGTGCTGCCTTCCCCTCTCCAAAAAGCAAAAAAATTAAATAAAATTGTCCCCCAATGTTTTAAAAATATATCTGTTTTAAAGGAAATATAATTCATAGTCAGGAAAATTCAAGTTCAGATTTTATAACTAAAACACTTGTTGGTTGTAGTTAAGTTGTTTGCAAAGTCTGACTCATCCCTTTTGAGGTTTTTTAATGTAAAATTTTTTGTCAAACCACCTTCAAATTAAGTGCATTTCAACCTCTATTTATGGAAAGAAGTTTTTTAAGTGAACTTTAATAGTAAAGTTCCATTCATTTTTTTTTAATAGAGAGCTAAAGCTTTGGCCACGTCTATTTCTGCCGCTGGATTCCCTGAGTTTACTCCTCATTCCATCTTAAGATCAAGTCTTCGTACAACACCTTTAGCATCTCCTTCTGGGTCACCTGGAAGATCTGTTACCCCTCCCCCACGTGCAAAAGAAACTAGGATCTCCTTCATGGAAGAAGATGTAACTACAAAATGGAATACTGCAGTAAGTTTTATATAGTGTTTTCCTCATAACTCTATAAAGTAGTGAAAGCAAAATAGTATTATGACTTTATAGATGAGGGAACCAATGCTCAGAAAAGTTAACTGATTGTTGTAATGTTATAGCTTAAATCCGTAGAAGCTAGGTAGGACTAGAAACAAATTCTTTGTTCTTTCCACAGCATCATACTGACTGAACTTGAACAATGTAAATATGATCACTTAGCTACCTTTTTTTTTACTACCCTATAAAAGTTACATTCATGGTATAAGTGCCTCCAACTTAGTTGTCTGACAAAAAGAATGACTTCCTTTCCCATGATTATTTTATTTTCTTAACAGTAATGACTAAGAGGAAAATAAGAGTTAAATTAATTTTGTCATGAGACAAAAATCTTGCTTTTCAGTATTACCAGGCTAGTGATACTTATGTCTATAAACTAAAGGCTGCCTTTTCATATAGTATATATAATAAAATAAGTTTACTTTGGAATTTCAGACACACTCAAAAATAATTGCTTATTCTTCACTTACTACTATTACTTGTGTTTCTAGTACAATATTGAATAATATTGGTGATAATGGACATCTTTATTTCACTCCTGATCTTAATAGAAAGGCTTCTCACTTATCCTCATTACAACTGTGCTTACTGATGGTTTTAGGTAGATGCTTCTTACCATGTTAAGGAAAAATCAATTTATCTCTGTGCTTTCAAGTGTTTTAAATAGGAATGATTATTGTATTTGGTCAAAAGCCTTTTCAGCATCTATTGATGCAGTCATGATTTTTTGCTACTTTTGTTATCGACAAAATCAATTGTGTTATTGGTCTTCCTTATGCTAGACCAGCCCTGCGTTCCTGTTATAAATTCCACTTGGTCACAGTGTCTAATCTTTGTGATACAGTGTAGTCTCCTAGCTAGTGTTTTATTCAGTATTTTTGCAGTAGTATTCATTAATGAAATTGGTCTATAATTTTCTTTCTCTATTTTTGCTCTTCCTGGTTTAGGTATTAGTACCATATTTGTTTCATAAGAGGAGTTTGGTAGGATTACTTTGCCTGTTATTCCAAGTAATTTATTTAATATTGAAATTAGTTGATCTTTAAATGTTTGGTAGAATTCACTTATAAATCCATTTAGTCCTTATAATTTTTTTCTTAGGAAGCTCTTTTGTGGCATGTGTAGTTACTCTCAGTAAATTAGGAATGGAACTTGGTTTCTGGGCTTTGCTACTGGGAAAGAAAAGATGAATGGTTTTGCATTTGAACCATCTTTATATAATCAGAGAAAAGAATTGATACGAATTTCACATTAATCACATATTTGTACATGGTAATTTTAGATGGGAATTAGGCTTGTTGATTTGGCATACAGAATTCCCAGATAAGAAAACTCTATCAAATCTGGTAATATCTTCCCTATCACTAATCTTAGAGAATTGCCTAAAGCACAGAGAGACTAAGTGAACCCAAGGTCACACAGAGTCTAACTTTCTATCCATTAAACCACCTCTCAGTAAAACTGCCCTTCAATATTAGTAGTTGTTTTTTTAAATAAATTTTATTAATGTCATTATTGGTGTTCATCTCCTCCCACCCATACAGCTATCCTATGTAACAAATAATACGTAAAATTTTAAAATTTTTCTTTAATGAAAAATCAGCATAACCAACCAACATAACAAAAAGTTTGAAAACAAGTGGTAATATAACACTTATGGACCTCCTCACCTTTGTGGTGAGTTTGGGGTGTCTTCTGTCTTTTCTTTTGAGCCATACTTGTTCTTTATAATTTTGCAACATTAATTTTTTGTGCATTGTGTTATTGTAGTCATTGTTTATATTATTTTATTGGCTATGCTTGCTTTACTCTGCATCACTTGATGTATATTTTTCATCCTCTGCATATTCTATTTTCATAATTCCAAATGATATTCACAACGGATTCACAACACAACCAGCAGTACACTAATGTTCCTATTTTCCCACAGTACTTCCAATGTTGACTGTCTCCATCTTTTGCCTTTTCTGCCAGTTTGTAGGGTTTTGAGGGTTGTTTTAATTTTAATGTCTCTTATTAGTGACCCAGAGCTCTCTGATTATCAATAGCTTGCACTTTTTTATGAGAATTGTTTATTCATAGCCTTTGACTTATTTTTAGATCTATATAAGTTGGAAAAAAGGCTTTTGTTTTTCTTTTATTGATGATATCATGGTTACCAAATCCTTACTCTCATTCAGCAGCTTCTTATCCTTGATGCATTAATATTGATTGTGCAGAAATTATTCTGTTTCTTGTAGAATACAGTTTTTAAAAGTACCTATTAACACTCTTAAATTTTTCCCTATCCCCCTTTCTCCTCAAAAAAACAACAGCAGTCTCTAGAAATAGAGTTACTTGAAGACTACTGTGTATCTTCCGTCTTTACACCCAGGAAATTATTAGTTTACCTTGATCCTGTAGAATAAGTAATTCCACAACTCTTTCAATATTTATCTTTCTGAATTAGATCATTTCTAACCTCTTCAATAGGTAGTTTCCATTGATTTGAAGAGTATAGTATATAAAGCCTATCAATCTAAAATTATTCCAATATTAAAATTACTCTTTTGGGTTTGTAAGTCTTTAAACTTCAAATGCATCTATGTCCCTTGGGAGAATAGATTCAAAGCAGGTAGATTTTTGAGAGGTCAGAAAGCTAGGAACAGTACTGCATATATAACCCTTTACTGAAAAGGACTGCTTTGGGGGGAGTACCACACTATAGGTACCCAAGTAACCATAACCATCAAACAGTTTTATCTGGTATTAAGCTTGATCATTTTTACTTGAAATTTTAACCCTTTTTAAAACTTTTTTTTTTTATTATTTAAAAGGTTACCGAAGACAGTAAAACAAAATTATTTGTACCCTCACCTTTGCATAAATGTGGAGTTCATTCAGAAAATGCATGGCTGAAGAGCAAAAATAAGACTTCACCTTTGGTCCCTAGTGGCCAAATAGAGGAACATGAAGAGGCAGTTGAATTAACACAGAGTTCACCCATGGAAAACCAAGAGAAATTAGAAGTGACTAAAGAGAACAGCAATATTTCAGCCCAAACCCCCTTGGAGTATGAGGCTTCTCCTTTGCCAGATGACATTGATAATGAAGATGATATTATTTTCATTTTTTCCAAGCCAGCAAACATTTCAGCTGACTTAACTGGTGATTTAGAAGTGCAAAAGAAGGAAGATGACCAAGAAGGTACTGGAGCAAAAGTAGTATCTTCAGAGACAGAAGAGGAAATTGGTATGTTTTTGAGTAGCTTTTCTAATTTAGTATATGATTTGTTATTATTGCATAATACTACTTACTTAATTTGTAGAATGAAATTTTAATCTATTAACTTCTGTATATAATATCAAAATCACAAAGTGCTTGCCTGTTAAACTTGAGTTTTAAAGAAAGCCTTATCAGTCGTGAATGGAAATGTTTTAGAAAGACCTATCTGTTTGGTCTCTAGTATTTTAAATTACAGTGATTTTCCCTGTCTAGAAGATGTCAGAAAAATGAGAATGTGAGGTATTGTTATAATTAAATTATACAATTATTTTCTCTTTTTATTTAATAGAATCATAGAAAGTTGTGGCTGAAAAAGGATCTATCTTATCCTGTAGTTTAATTGGTTCATTTTACAAATGAGGAAACTGAAGTCAAAAAGATTAATTTGCCCAAAGTTTCAGCTTTGTAGTAACAGAAGCAGAACTATAACCAAAGCTTCCTAATTTTTAATCTATAGCACTTTGATTATATCATATTGTCTCTCAAAAGAAAGTAAGATTTAACTTTTAGCATAAATAATTGGGAGGAGATTGGTAACTCCTAACCATTTGTAATTTACAGATGTTTTGAAAGAGGATGAAAGCAAATTGGTCTCGGTTTCAGTAGCTGAAGTTTCAGAATTAAATCACCCAAGTTCTATTCAAGTTTCTGAACCTTCACCTTGTGCCTTAGACCATGAAAGGTAAGTTTTTTGAAGGAAAATAAAAATCTTAAAAAACAAGCCACTAAAAAACTTCAAAAGATATCTTTCAATAAGATGATAAACATAAAAGACTGTTCTAAAACAATATTTGTTTCCATTATACTTTATTTTCATTTTGATAATAGTAAATTTTCTCTTAATGATATTATTATTTATATTATATATTATATTATATATTTTAATAATTATATCATAATGAATTATGATATAATTACTTAGAGGAAAAAAGTTTTCTTCCCAAAAGCACTCTATAATTTTTATTCTCTTCATTTCTTATTTATCCTCTGACATTGAGAGGCACTTTGATTCAGTATTATTCATATACAATTTTGGATAGAATGTAGGTCCAGATAGTGATCCAGTAGGACCAAGCAGTATACCAGTATAGGAGCTGTGATTGTATTTGTACCACATGTTCAAAATCTAGCTCCACTATTACTGCCGATATTCTTCCCCAAACTGGACACTGCTATCATTTGATTTTGTTCAGAAAATTCATATGATTCCCATTATAGCATGGTGTATAGTATACAGTAGTACATTACAAAGATGACTGACCTCATCCAACAGGATTGGGATGTAAAATGGGCGTTTTTAAGGTGTCCTATATCATACCAGAATTTTGTTATAAAGGAAACCTTTGTACTTCAGTTTCTAGAGGTTGACATAACATAGATGGAAAGAGAAGACAGGGATGCCCGAAGAGTAAAATATGACTTTATTTTCCTTTGGAAAAAAGATGGTGGTGTCTAGATCTATCTGCTCTTCCTATATACCTATTTCCTTCTCTTTATTTCATGCACTCCTATATCTTCAATTCCTTCAGTGGTCCAAGGCTCCAAAATTACCACCATCTTCTTTCCAAATTGAAATTCTTTCTCTGTTTCAGCCAAATGTTGAACAGAACCTCTGATTAGAACGAATGACCTAAGGTTGAGGAAAATATCTTATTTTTGATTTGGGCTTTTGTTAGAGTTTATATATTGTTTGCCTCATCCTGGAGCTGACTTGACCCTCTCCTACTCGCTATAAATCCGTCAGGGAACAAAACATAGAATTTACAAGGGGGAGGGGGAGAGAGGCATGGAATACAACATGCTATATAAAATCAGCAAGGTAAAACAGTACTCCCTGGAACAGTAAGTAGTGAGACAGATTCCCCAAGGCACCTGTGAAAATCATTGTCTTTACTAAATAGTCACATCTTATCTAAAATAATGGGTTCAATTGTGTGTTTCTGGAGTTCACAGACGAAAGATCAGTATAAATTGGGAGTAGCTGAGGAAGGCTTTGTGGAAGAAGTGGGACCTAAGCTGTTAACTTGAAGATCAGAAATATACATTACAGTTAACAGCACAAGATTATTAAAATTGTCTTATTGTTCAGTACTGTTTTCATTGTGTATTGAATTGAGTGGCTCATTAATTTAAATAAGTTTAAGATCTTTGGGATTTTAAAAAATTGTGACATAGCAACTATTTATGAAGCTTTAATTAGCTAATAAAAAGCTGTTTCCATAACGGACAGTGTAAACAAATATAGTCTATTTTTATATTTTACAAAGCTTTATTATTGTAAATAAATATGATTCAATATCAATGCCAAGGACAAGGAAGAACTGATACACAGATAATTCTAAAAAGCCCATATCCAAATCATTCATATATCTCTTTAAAATTCATTTTATGATTTCCTCATTTTCTTTGCTTATACACTAATAATGGAAATATCTGTGGGAATTCCCTTTGTCAACCAGTAGATTCACATAAATAGTGAAGGCCCTGTGATGCCAGATGATGAAGGATATGGGAACTTGCTCCTCCTAGGCAGATCAGCAATTAGTTTATGACTAAGTAAATATTTGTTCCATATTTCCTTGAGGCACAGCTAACTGATTTGTTCAGGATAACAAACCGAGTAAGCCAGAGACATGATTTGAACCCCCAGGTATTACTAATTCTAGCATTATCACTCTATCCCAAGCTTTGTTGTTCAATAGTTTTAGTTGTGTATGACTCTTCTAATCCCATTTGGGTTTATTTTGGCATAGATATTGGAGTGGTTTGCCCTTTCCTTCTCCTGCTCATCTTTGAGATGAGAAAACCTAAGGCAAACAGAGTTACTTGATTTGCCCAAGTTCGCACAACTAATAATTGTCTGAGGCAGATTTGAACTCAGAAAGGACGAGTCTTCTGACTTCAGGCCCAGTGCTCTATCTGCTATGCCATGTAGCTGCGCCATATCCAGGCTTACTGAGACTAATTCTGAAATTAGCTTGCATTGCCTAAGCTCACCCCAGTTAAAGAGCAGAAAAGGCCAGACCCCTTGAACACTTGGCACACTGACTAGCTGTGTGACATTAGAAAAGTTACTTTACCCCAACTACCTTGCTTTTCCCCCTCCAAAAAAGAAGGAACTGGTCAGACAGATATTTCTAGTGGAAAGAGAAATGAATTATACAAATCCTACCTCTGCCTTTTACTACAGTTTGACCATGGGCAAGGTCTACCTCCCTGGGCCTAAATTTCCTCATCTTTAAGAGGCTTAGACTAGTTTCCTTTTTTGGGTTTGTTTGTTTTTTTTAGACTAGTTGCCTTTTGATATCCTTTTTCATCTCTGAATCTATGATCATCAAATAATCTCTGCTCCAAACTTATAGTCATCTTGGTTATTACAGTAACCTCCTTCCGTGTAATTCAGATTTATCCAGTATAGTAAGACCATATTACTCTTCTTACAATACTGTGTTTAAAGTCTCTCCTCTTTAGACTTCTCAGATTAATATTCACAGCTCTCATCCCTTCAAATACTATACATCCTTATCTGACACCATTTTCCATGGAAAACCTTCCACTCTAATCTGGTCAGGAAACATCTTTTTCCTGTGTACCATCGTGCTTGTTCCCATGTCTTTTAGTATGTCCCATACTATTACCACTTGGTAATAGTATTCTCTCTACTTAGAATGTCCTCTAGATGTATTCACGCTTCACTCCTATTTGTCCCAGAAATACAGCCTCCTGTTCTAAGCCATCCTATCTAGATACTTCTGTAGTACTTACTGTATGTAATTTTTTTTTTTACTTCTAATAATGTATCTCATTGTTCATTTCTGTATAGTACATTGCCTTAGTAGCCATCATTACCTTTCCTCATTTTATTAATTGCACCCTAAAAAATATTTCATGGGGCAAAACAGTGTTGTAGGGAACAGTTAGGAATAGGAACAATATTCTAGATGTAAAGATATAAAAATGGATATTCATGGTTACTATAATAAGGTAAAATTATATTGATCAGAACAACATGCTTCATAATATGCCAGGTTATACTGAACTTTACATCGATGCTTTAAATATATTTTCTCATTTGAACCTTAAAGCAACTCTGCAGGGCAGGTGTACTGCTGGTATTAGCTCTGTTTTACTGAAGTCATGAAGATACTGAGGTTCAGTGATTTGTCCAGGGTTGTTAACTGATTGAACTGGAGCTCAAAATCACCTCTTGTTGCTCTAAAACCACTACTGTTCTTTCTGCTATGCTATGTTTACCTCTCTGTGTTCAGAGGATCATAGATGTAGGACTAAGTTATCAAGCTTTCATTTTTAAAAGTCACATGGGTATTGATAGAGCTGAATCCTTCATTTAGGCCATCATGCCTACCAATCCAAAACCTTGTCCACTGTTATTTATCAACAGGAATTTTGTATTAACCCCTTTCTCCACTCCCACAGTGCCTTCTGCAGGGTATTTAGTAAAGACTTGATGAATCTGTTTGGAAATTGGTCATGGATTTCTGTGATTGAATGTATATATAAACATATAATTTAAATTAGAACCTTAATGTATATTGACTTTTTAGAATGTTCAATAATGGTATTTGAAAATATTACTACCTTTTTTTTTTTTTTTTTTTACTCTGGACCTATTGGGTATGTTATTTTATTCGAAAATATGGGAACAACTCCTGATGTAATTATAATTGATAAGCATATAGTGAAGTGAAAGAAAACAAGAGCAAGTGAAAATGTTGTAAAGAGGTGTATGTTTCCCCTGCAATTTATATAACATTAATTGAAATTTAGTCATTTTTATCTTTTGCATTCCCAGTTTCTTTGTAAAAAGAAAGTCTCAATCTTTTAATCTTTCTTTCAACTCCTTTGACATGCTATGATTCTATTTTTTTTTTATCTTAAACATAATATACAATCAACAAAAGCAGAGTAAATCCATAAACACATGTGATATGTTGAACATTTTAACACAGTAGAACTATGATTCTGTTTCAAAAGGGAAATCTTCACCCAAGAGCCCAAATTGCCACTTTTGGATGAAAAGGAGTTATCTGATGAAATGTGTACCACCACAGTTGGAATAACAGGAGAAACTAATGAATGTATGTATACTCTAAAAGTTAGAGTCAGATGCATTCTAGTATTGTCTGGAAACAAATTTTATTTTCTTTGGAATGGGAAGCAAGAGCAGAAGGGGAGTGGGGAAACAATGTGCTATATTATTCTATTTTCTCCCTTTCCATCAGTTTTCTCTTTAGTTGCAGGATGGCAGAGTGAGACGATTGTAGCATTACTACTAAAGGTGTGATGGGTAATTTCTTTCTGCTTTCACAGTATTAGCCATAACATTTGGTGGACAGTGTTTTGGCATGGAACTTAGAGGCATTGATGCCTCTAGGTACAAAAAGGAGCTTACCAACTCATTAATTCACTGCTGGAAAAGCTACCTGCCCTGCTGATCCCAAATGACAGTTATTCCATTCTTTGTTCACCTAGTGATTTATAGCTGTACAGGTAAAAAATATACACATAGGAGACTGACTTTATCCCTGTGACTTATGAGTGTTGAAATGTAACTTTAGGTCAGGCATTTAGCAAGCTGTTTAGCACTGAGTGTCAGTAGCTGGACTGAGATTTGCAGTGCTTGTCTTTAGCAGTAGTTTTGGAGAAGGAAGAAATTAATAAGAAAAAGAAGAGTGATAGGGTACTGTTAATGGTTCTATAGACATGGGACAAAAGACTGTTATTTTTTCTTAATAAACCCACTTGGATGGTCTCTTCCATAAGAAAACTGCCTTTTTCTTTTTGGCCAAGTTAAAAAAACAGGCTGGGGCAGGGTTGGGGAACCTGTGGACTTAAGGTCACATGTATCCTTCTAGGTCCTTGGATGTGACCTTTTGACAGAGTCCAGGTATTATAGAACAAATCTTTTTACTAAGGGGATTTGTTCTGTGATGTTTAGATTTGTTCAAAAGGGCTGCACATGAGAACTTAGAGGGCCACATGTGACCTTGAGCCCCTGGTCTAGGGTGAACCTTGTGTGATATACTACTTAAACCAAGATATCCACTTGCCAGAAGTGACCTGTTGAATGAACTTTCAGACTGATTAAGAGACGGGCATTTGAGTTCCTTAGTCTACAAGTCACAGCATTATTTGAATTAAGAAGGAAATGTATCATGTTTTAATCAAAAGTGGTAGTTGGGGGGTCGGGGGGGAATGCAGAATGTGTTTTCTTTAGGTAGAAATAAAATGTGGGCAATTAAAATATTTGTAAGATATTCCAGTCTTGTTAGTGATAGAAAATAGATTGATAAGTATTTTATCATTATGGAATTCAGGCTTGCTCTTGAATATTATATAATAGTTTTTAAAATAAGTTGAAAACCAGTATATCAGGATAGGGTTTAAGTGGAGTAAAATTTGTTTTCTTCTACTTACTTTCCCTAGTTTCAAATTCAACAGATTAGATAATTAATGGTTATCACTATCTTTCAGCTGTGATGAGTATCCTGCATGTCAGTGAAAGTTCTGTGCCTGTTACTTCTGAAACTCCTACAACTGATACCTCTGAAAATAGACTTAAACAAGAAATAGCCTTAGATTTAAAGGAAGATTGTGAAATAGAGGTTGATGCACCAGAAGAAAATGCTAATTTACCAGAAGAAAAAACATCAGTTTCTGACAGTTCTGAATCTCAAGAAATTCATGTAAGAAAATGTTTCCCACATTTTGAACTATCCCTATGAGGTCAGTTGGATCTGTCCATTTTTTCCATCTTAGTTTTGATAATTATTACATACTGTAATGATGGAGTGTAGGCTATTTCCTGTTTTTTAAATTGTGTCTTGTAAGCCTTTTAACCAATATATATTGATCAGAAAAAAATTGTATCACCATTCCTTACGCCTCTGATTTTATGAAAATTAAGAGGCTATCTAATGACAAAATCAGCATCAAGGAGTTAGTTTCTCGGAACCCAATTAATATTTGAAGATTTTTAGACATAATCTGAAACAGAAAATGAGTATTCAGAAGAGAACCGTAAGGAATTCAGAATGAGTTGTTGGCCAGTCATTTAACTGAGATAAGTTTAGAAGTAATTAGGCTAATAAAACTAAATTTTTTTAAACTGGATTTTTGTTCTGCTAGAGTTAAATAGCATTCAGCCAGACATAATTGAACTTATTTAGACTCACAAATTTTTCAGGGTTTTAAAATGGGTTTTGATTTTTAATTTAGAAACTTTTTGTTTGTTTCAAGTCTCTTCTAAGCCATTCTTTTGTCATGACAGTAGTGACATTGATGACATGCCAGTATAAAGCATTTCAAATGAAAACCTTTTGGTTTTTGTTCTGACAAAAACAAATGCATAATGCAATTATGATGTTTTAAAGCTCTTTTTTTTTTTTTAATAATTTGTCAACTCAATTTCATTGTGTCCTGGCTATCCATATTCATGTCACTAGCCACATTTCATTCCTTAGCAAAAAGATAAATACCATGTATCCCTGTTCCTTCAAGTTGGAATGCTAATGAAATTGTGATGATGACATGAATGGGAGAGAACTTTTATTTCTAAGAATTGCCATTCTCTTAATCTAACTGAATGTTTGGGAAATGGGAAACTGGCTATGTTCTCAGTGGTGGGTAATAATGTTCTACCTGCTTGGTCAGGAGATCTCTGTTGTTTCTACTTCCTCCTTTTTCTCCCCTTCCCTTACTAAAAGGTAAATGCAAGAACCATTCCTTCTTCCACCAATCCCTTACAAGAGAGGTATTCAACTTGAAAACCTTAGGAATTTCATGGTTTATGCAGTCCCAGCCAAAGGGAAGAGGATTGAGGCTAGCCCAAGGGAGTTTATGTAGGTGAACTCTTCTTCAACCTTATGGGGATCATTCTGTTTAGAAAGTATGGATAGTTGTTAAGTCATACAGGGGTTGTTTAGAAATAATATTTTCTCTTTCCCCCACTGAGACCTCCTGTAGTACTTTGTACCACTTTTGTTTGTATTATATTTTATAGTCCCTTGTATATGTATATCTCTACTAGACTGTGAGCTTCATGAGGGCAGGGACTGTGTCTTATTTACTGTTTGTATTTTTCCCAGGATGTAGCAATAATACTTTGTATGGGCTTAATTAATTGTTATATAAATGAATGAAAGGAAGTACTTTGTTTCACTCTCCCCATCCCCCCAGGTTCTCTTCCTTCATCCTCTACTTCCTGCCCCCTCAAATGGAATAATACCTTTAAATATTCTTTATTATCTTCAGAACTACAAAACTTTAGAATGCAAAGCTGTTTTTCTTAAGGAGACAATCTGGCCTTTGTGCTTCAAATCTGAATATGTCTGATTGCTAAAACAAAACATTTCCTTTTTAACTATTTTGACTGAAGAAATGTAAAAATCTCATATTTTAAAATCATCATGTGTTTTATAAGTATATTTATGTGTTACATAAATTCTGATTATTTAGTTTATGATTGAAAAGTTAGGGTAAAACTGATTCTTAAGTCTTTGAAATAAATTCATTTATGGAAATGTTTCTTAATAGATTTTGTATTTTAATATATTTTAGGTGATTGAACATGAAAGAGTTGAAGCCTTTGCATCAGGAGAAGAGACTGGGACACTTTCATTGAATGAGTTGTGTCCTTCAAGAACTCTAAAGCTTCAGTATAACTTTGATACTATTGAGCAACAGTTCACTTGTGGGTTACCTAATAGCAAAGACTCTGCTGAATGTGACATGGCTGAAGTGGATGGAGAACTTTTTGTGGCTCAAAGCAACTTTACCTTGATATTGGAAGGTGAAGAAGAAGTGAAAACAGGAGATTGTGTCACATCTGATGTGTCAGCTAAAACAACTAATATAGCAGCTGAGAAAAAAGATTGTAATGACGACAGTGGTAAACATGAGCATGCTAAAGGTTTGACACCTGTCAGAATAAATGATCAGGAGTCCCAAAAAGTTGTGGAGACATTACCATATGTGCCAGAACCAATTAAGGTAGCTATTGCTGAAAATTTATTAGATGTCATTAAAGACACAAGGAACAAAGAATTTGCTTCAGACACAGTAGGACAAACTATCCTTGAAACCATGCCTTTAATAACTCAGAAGGTAATGCGCTCCACCAAGTCAGAGAAGGAAACAAGTCTAGTTGATTTAAATGATAGTCAGGGCAGTGACATGATACCTTCCAGAACACGAACAAGAGGACAAAAATTCAGAAATCTAAAGGCCAGGTCAACAGTTGAGAAGTCCTCAGACATTCCAACATCTGAAGTACTAGAACTTTCTGCTATAAAGAGAAGTACTAAGAAAACAAAAGAAAAATCTGAGATATCAGAAAGTTCCTTTACTGAAATTGAAGCAACTTCTCAGAAAGTATACCAGGAATCTGTTACTCCTAGAAGAGGAAGGAAAAAAAAAGTTAATCTGGATACATTAAAAATTGCTATTGAACAGGAATTACAAGGCTCTACAATTTCACGGAGAGAATTGAGGATGAAATCTACTCAATTTTCTGAATCATCAAGTGAAGAAACTCCCCATAGTAAAGAAGTTAAGCTTCTTTCTACTACAAGAAGAACTTTGAGAAGAACAAAAAAAGCTGTAGAGGAGCCAAAAAGTAGTGAATTATTAAATGACCAGAACATTAAATTACCAGCCAGTCCAGGCAGAAGTAGAAGGAAATTGCAAAGCGTTAATATGGAACTCTCTGAAAATGTTGGTCCTAATCAAGATGATGCATCAGGTGAAGAGAAGCACCCTCTCCAACAGAGTGGGAGAAGCAGAAGGAGAGTAAATAACATCTTAGTATCTCCAGAACATTCTAAACTTGATTTATCTGAATTGACTTTTGAAACAGAATTTAAGACACCATCTACACCTAGGAAACGTGGCAGACCAGTAAAAGTAAATCCATCAGAGGATAAAGAAATTCAAAAAGTTAGTACTGAGAAGAAACAGACTCCTCTTATCCCAAGAAGATCTACAAGAATTACACCAGGTAAAATTGATAGTAATAATCTTGGGAAACTAACTTTAGAAAACACCCCTTTATCACCAGATGAAGGACTGACTACAACATTAAGCTCTAAGAGGAAGTTGCGAAAAGTGACTGAAAATCGAAGGAGAAAAAATAAACTTCCTTCAGTATCAGAAGGAAGCACAGATGAAGAAATTCTTGTCAAAGACTCCAAAAGCAAAGAAATACTGCATGCTGATAACGGTTTGACCAGCTCTTCTCGTAATACAAGGACTAGATCCAGCAAGACTATTATTTTTCCTGCCTTTTCTGACCCCCAAACTGAGTCTTTTTTATTTTCTTCACCTGTTTCAAAAGTTACAAGGAAGACAAGAGGTACACTTTTTAACATTTCAGACCAAGATAAATTCTATTCAGAGTCTAAAGCTTAAAATAGGCTTTCATGGGATTGTTTTAAGACATAACTATATGAAAATAAGAATGAACATACTATTGTTTTCTTTAAATTGGTTTGATTTACTTTTCGTTCTTGTGGTTTGAGGGTTGTTTTGTTCTTGTTGTTTTTTTCAAATTGATGGATTTTTCTATATAATTTTTCCAAATACTATATTCTAGGTAGCATTTCTATAAATTTCTTCACTAAGGAGTTTGAATTTTTTTTTTTTTCTCAACAAATAGTTTTGGGTATAGCCAATGTGTTATTCATTTTTAATTGCTAATTCTATTATTTTATGAACTGCCTGCTTCAAAGCATATTTTTATCTTGAAAATAATCTCAATAGCCCTCATCTCACTATTTTTTTTTCCCTCTCCCTTGTCTCAAGTGGGTTATGGATGAGCTTTGAAATCATCATTTCTTGCATTTTCCTAATTAAGTTGTATAATTAGCTTTTTCCTCAAAAACACCAGTCTTAAAACTCCTGCTTTCAGCTTTTCTAACAACAGTACCCCCAAAATGTTCTTTTTTAGACTTAAAAAAATTTCACTCTATCCTTCCTATCCACTAACTAAAAATTTGAAAGGTAGTTTTACCATCTAAAAATGAAATCTTTTATACCACTTTTTTTCTTTCACCTGGTTTCCCTAAGGGGGAAAACCTTCTCACTTAAAGATTCAATCAGTCAATTCACTATATACCAATTTACTACCTTGTATGTCAAATGAGAGGCTCAAAAGAAAAGTTTCTAGCAGATTATTTGATTCTTTGGCCCCATGTATGTACAGTCCTAAGTTCTCTTCTGAGAATGTTATGTCCCATGCTGGATACAGAGGAGAGCTTTTAGGTAATTAGGTAGATTTCCTAAAGTATGATGGAAAGTATAGTTGCTTCTATTTAGAAGATGTTTAATGAATAAAAATTATATCAACTGTTCACTGGTTTTATGTGCATTTTGAATGACCAGGATAGTGTTTGTTATAAAATTTGCTTAATTTTCTCATTCTTAGAAAATTGAATTCAGATAAATTATCCAATGGTTAAAGAGTTTTTAGTTAATGCAAAGTCAGATTCAAGAGATAATAACAAATGTTAATGGTATTTAATCAAACTCATCACAAATATGAAGCTAATTTCTGCTGGCAAAAGAAAAAAATACTGACATTTATTCAAGGGCAATCTCATCTTTCTGTGATTATTAAAAGTTAAATGCATTTTTTGAGTTTAACTTGAAATAATAGGGAGGGGAGTTGTTATACAGAAAACCTTAGGGAAAAAAAGAAGTAAATCTAGAGCTTTGTGTAAAATGAAGATTTCTATTTGTTTATATTCTTAAAACATTAATTTTGTTGTATAAAGATCTCCATTGTCGCTTATTAGTTTTGGTTGTTAATTTTAATAAATACCCATTTTTATTGTCATGGGTACTAGATTAGTAAAAGTAAGAAAATTTGGCCTTCTAAGTCTGGCTTTGTCATTTTACTAGTGGTTTTTTAAGGATCTTAGTGTTTTAGAATCAAATCGTGGTGGGAGGGGGATGTCAAAACTTAAATATATAAAAAAAATCACCTCTCAGTATGCAGAATGATCACGATGTATATTTAAAGATTTTCTTTCACAGGTTTAGAAATGAACATCCTTCTGAAATACTTGTATTAATCTCGGAGATCCCTTTCCTGAATAGAAAGGAAAAGGCTACAGATCAGATTCTGCAATAACAATGTCTGTATATAGGTACAAAAGAGATCTGGTTCTCGGTTATTCCGTTTTGATTTCTCCATGATAAACCTTGATTTAACTTCTTTGAAACACGTTCATATCTTTTGCTTACTTAGCCCCTTTGTTGACAACATCATCATTTCTGCTTATCTTTTAACTGAATAAAGTACAAAGTCTGTATAAAGTCCAGAATGAGTTACAAAGGTTTCAAAAGTTTTTAACTTTATAGCAAAACTGATCTAGTCTTATCCCCAAGAAGCCGTGAATCAGATAATACACATGGACAAGTAAGGATATTATGTCAGTGCTATTGATCCTATTGAGCCACTGAATAGAGAAGAGTAAAATGACAGAGTAGAAAAGTTTAAACAACTTTCTAGCTACTGTTTTATCTTCACAGAATGACATATTTCTCTTTGAAAGATTATAAATTCCCAGTCATCTGGATTGAATCAAAGTGAATTCACTTTGGGAAAGGCTCTTATAGATTTAGAAAAAAGGTCCTTGGAAATTCTTTAGTCCAACCCTTCTTTTTACAGATAAAGTGACTGAGACCCAGAAAGCTCAGGAGATTTGTCTGAGGTCATACAGCTAATAATTAGTATTATAACTGGGGTTTTTTAACCCAGGTTCTCTGACTCCATATCCAGTGTTCTCTCTACTATATCACACAGCCTCTTGGAATTATTCCTAATGCTGCTCCCGTCTGGCCAACCCAGCTTATTATAGTGATTAAAAATGTAATATACTTTTGGATAAATACTTGCTTTAGGTATAGATGGAGGTGCTTGCAGCTTTAAAGTATATCCCATTTGCTCTAAACTTTATTTTTCTATACATAGATTTTTTCACTTAAATTTAATTATGTATTTGTGATTTTTTTTTTAAGCTCAAAAAATAGAAACCACTGTACAGTTGAAGGGCCTAGTTTCTGATTTGTCCTCTCAGTTTGTCTTCTCACCCCCTACTTTGAGGACCACAAGAAAACAGGCATCTGAACTTTCACGGATTGTAAAAGAACTGGTAAGAACTATGATGTTGCTGGTTTTCATCCCTCAAAACACCCTTTTTTTCCCTCTCGAGGCATGTCTCCAATGTCATTTTAAATGTCTGTCACATGTATGTTAAAAACATAAAGCTCCCTCAGTTTTTATTTTAAAATTGTGCCTCTTTGTGCCAATAACCTGGCAATTACTAACAGCCATGAATGTAATGATATTAGAAGTAATTCTCTATTAGTTTCTTTGTCAGTTTTCACATTGTGTTAAATGTACTAAAAATGGTTTAAACTCATTGTTTCTAATTTTTTTAATCCAAAGGAATTTCCAGTTGAAAATGACCCCAAATCAGTAGAAACCACAGAAAAGCAAAAAGCAAAACGAATCAGGACAACAAAAACAAAAGCAAGCAAGTATGGAACACTTTTCAACAATGTAACCTCTATTTTCATTCAAAAGTAGACTGGAGTAAGAACTGAAACTTTGTAATTAATTTTGGGGAACTCTGAGAACTTTTTGTCATTGATAAACTTTACTTACATGGATTCCTGAAAGCCATCTTTTATTATGTCATAATTATATAGTCTAAAGTTCAGTGCTAATTCTGCTGTTTTAGGCAAACAAGCAACTCTCTTGTTTTTATTTTTAAATCCCCAGAACTTAGTAGTGCCTGGCTTAAAGTGCTTTTAAATACTTGTTGTTGGCTTAATTAATTTAAAAGGGCATGTGATTATTATAGCATGTTATATTATTAGGATATTGCTAATAGTACAGGGGCAAGAAATTTAGATTTAATAATCCATCTCATGGCCACAAATTTTAGATTTTTCAAAGCTAAAAATATTCCCATCTGATCTTCATATAGTATAGGTTGAGATCTTTCCCTCTTCTGGTTTTTTTCTGTAATTTTCAATGTCTCTTATAATTTTAGCTCAACAGAGCAAAACACTTCAGATATTGTGTAATCTGAGAAAAGTATAGCAGCACTTGTTTTGAGCACTGTGCATATAGTACAGATATATAGTCAAGACATTAGCTTATGTATTTGATAAGCTTACCACTAACTCACATTGAACTGTCTGATTTTTCTTTTTTTTTTTTTTTTAGCATGAACTGTTATTGAGCTGTCTTTTTTATCCTGTATTTATAAAACTGATTTCATTAGTCTTTTTATAAGAAGTTTATAAGATAAACTTTTTTTTTTTTTTTGCTTTTTGGAGGGCAGTTGGGGTTAAGTGACTTGCCCAAGGTCACACGGCTAGTTTTTTTTTTTTTGTGTTAAGTGTCTGAGGCCAGATTTGAACTCGGGTCCTCCTGATTCCAGGGCTGGTGCTCTATTCACTGCACCACCTAGCCACCCCAAGATAAACCTTTTAAATGTAAAACATAGGATAACAGTTTTTGAGCATTTGGAAGCTTCTCAAATGCTGGTTAAGTAGTTGCATTCTAAATGAAATTAAAAAGAAACATTTTCCTTCAAAGTTTGTCTTCAAATGTCACAAAGGAAGAAAAGAGAGAATTTTAAAAGAAAAGAAAAAATGAGGAAGGAGAGGGATTAACTTACAATTCACATAATTAGAATTAATAAGAATATCAAAAAATGGAGGAATGGATGGGGGGTAGTAGGACTCTCAAAAAGCTTAACTGTTCTGAGTCATACAAAGGACAGTTGAAAACATACACTCTATGTGGTATAGAAATATATCAAACTAGTCAAGAAAATGGGCAGGTATGGGAAGAGAGGGTTTAATTGTAAGGCTGGATCCAGGGAAGAAATAGTCATGAGCAAAGTAAAAATCAGCTTTGTTTAGTGGATCAAAAAGGGACAACTCAAAAAGAAGTAGTTGAAGAAGTGGAGATGGGTGTTTGGAGCTGGTGATAAGAGGTTGGGAAGGGCAATAGGAACAGACTACTTCGGTTATAAATAGCTGATGTAAATCAACTTCCTTCTATTTATCTACTTTGCAAAGAGAAGGTGGGAAGAGTATAAGAGAATATGATGGAGGGGAATGCATAGTTAATATAACTGCAAATGTAAATGGAATTGATTAATCCATAGAACAGGAGAGCAGCAGAATGAATTAGAGAGCAGAATCCAGCAGTTAGTAAGAAATCCACTTGAAACAGATTCACACAGAGTTAAAATTAATGTCCTGGAACAGAATTTGTGCTTCAGATAAATATAGAAAAAGACATAGCAAACATGATCCCAGACAAGACAAAATTTACTGCCTTGAGAAGAGAAAAGGTGAAAATATCATAGATAATGAAATAATATCAATGCTTAATATATGTGTATAGATATATATACGTGTGTATATATCTATAAAAACCAAATGCACAAAAATATATACTAAGTAGTATATTCTTGGTGACTGAAAGGATTTGGAAAATAGGAACACATCAATTTGGGAGTTCAGTCATTTTTTAGTCATGTCTGCCTCTTCATAACCCCATTTAGAGTTTTCTTGGCAAAAATACTGTATTTTGCTATTTCCTTCTCTAGCTCACTTTACAGTTGAGGCAAATGGGGTTCAGTATCTGAGGTCACATTTGAGTTCAGTGTCTTGCTGACTCCAGACTCAGCACTGTGCCACCACTATGGCTGCCCTTCAACTGAATTTTTTTGTTATTGAAAGGATTTGGTTTTAGATGACTTTTTTTTTGAGGAGGGGAAACGGGGACCAAGGTCTCACAGCTAATAAGTGTCAAGTGTCCAAAGCCAGATTTGAACTCAGGTCCTCCTGATTCTGGGGCTGGTGCTCTATTCACTGTGCCACCTAGCTGCCCTACTGAAAGGATTTGGAAAAAAGTAGGAGCCTGTGAATTTGGGGTATGTAAACATGGCATATATAGTATAGCATAGGAATATTCTAAGAAATAACAGAAGAGACATATTGAGAGAAACCACGAGAACTTGTATAAACCAATGCAGGATAGAGTTAGAATGAGAAGAACAACTTCTGTAACTACAACATTATAAATGAAAACTTTGAAAAGCTTCAACTTGATCACTACAATGACCAATTGTGACTCCAGAAGACTGATAATGAAATATTCCAAGTCACTAATAATAGAAATGCACATTAAACAATTCTCAATGTTTCATTTCACACCCATCAAATTGGCAAGTATGACTAAAGCTGAACCTAGTCAGTGCTGATGGGCTGTAGGATACTAGGTTCACTTATTACCAGATTATTAGCAGATAATTAAAGGATTTGTGAATTCAGTTAGTTTATTGTATTTTTTTACCCAGCAGTTTACTGCTGGATACATGCCCCTAAAGAAGTCAGAAACAAAAAGCAAAGTCTTATAGGAGCGCCAAGAAATGCATCGCAGCACTTTCTGTGTTAGCAAAAAAAATTATGAACAATATTGAGTGCACATAAATTGAGAAATTGTTGGGGGAAAAACTTGTGAATATGAAATTTACCATGAGACATGGCAGATGTGGAATTTAAAGAAACATGAGAATATGTGTATAAATTGATCCAGAGAAAAGTAAGCAGAACCAAGAGCACAATATATACTGTGGCTATGAGAATGTAAATTAAAACAACACATAAAGGCAATGGAACTCAAAATAAGAATTCTAAGGTCGTATATGGAATGTGGGTTGGTCATGCAGATATAGCCACTGCTACATTAGTTAGTTTTGCTTCCTTACTTTCCATTATTTTGAAAGTTTATGATGTAATAGACAAAGATAATGACAAGTTTTAAAAACATTTTTTAAGTGAAATGCCTGAAAAGGAGTCTATAGGTCACAATAATTGTTTACATGTGACAAGGAAGAGGAAAAGATAACACCAAAATTACAAGCATGAGAGATTAGTCACCATGAAGCTGGACAGAAATAATGGTTTGCTAACAATTTAATTTCCTTAGGGGGAGCTCAAGTTTGTGTTGCAAGACATAGAAGGAAAGCAAGTAAAAGATTGAGGTGGAAGGAAAATGTATGTATCATAGATTGGCATTCCATACATATTGAAGAGGACTAATAGTTATGTAGACAGAAATAGACTGAACCTTGATTAATAAAGGATGAAGTCCCAGTGGGAGGTAGAAGAAAGGGGTTGGCACTTCATGCAGTAGTTGAGGATTATAGGTTATTGTTTATGTTGTAGGAAGACAGACTTAGAATTAAGAATCTTGCTGAGTTGCAATACTGCTATGATGGTTTCATCCCTAGGCTAGATATTCAGAGATGAATGGCAAGTGGTGTTACCATTGTGTTGAAATCCCAAATTCACTTTTAAAAACTACACACTCTTATGTAAAATAGGTGGCCATAAAAGTGTTGCTCCTGACCCTGTTTCCATATTTATCTGTGAGCTATTTAAACTCTACTTCATAGTACTAGGTTTTAAAGTTTTGTCTGAGTATTTTTCTTATTTCTTCCATTATCTGTTAAGCCTTCTGAATCACCCTTATCATGATTCTAGACAAATGGCACATTTCTTCCCAGTTTATAGGCTGTTTCTGATCCCTACATGGGAAGCCATCATTAATCATAAAAACATGGTTACAAATATCCATTTTTAAGTCTTCTGTAACTTCGACAAAGTAGTGTTGGATTTTCGACTTTTTCCCCAAAAAACACAGTCTTCAGATGGAAAAAGCTATAAGAATACATTCCAAAGTTCTTTTTTTTTTTAAAGGTTTGTCTGATCAGTGTCTTCTGTTTCTTTGTATGTAATAACTGAATTTTTAAAGCAATCCAGTAGGCTCTCTAATAATACCTAGCATTTATATTATTACTTCAGGGTTTGTAAAGCACTTTATTTTCCATGTTATTTGATGTTCATAACAGTCCTGAGGGTAGGTACTATTATGATCCCCAATTATAGATTAGGAAAAAAGCAGAGAATAGTTAAAGGACTAACTCAGGCTCACACAGCTAGTAAATATATGAGAAAGGAATTAAACTTAGGTGTTTTTTTACTCCTAGTCTAGTACTCCTGTGCCACCTACTTGCCTTCTTTTCATTTCATTGTACCATGCTCCAGGAACATGTACCACTTGCCTTCTGGCCATATCAAATCTCGATATTGATGCCTCTGGAGCTTTTTCCTTCTTTCTTAGTGCATTTCTAAGATGTTTACTTTGTTATCTCCGTATTTCTAATACATAGATTTATACATAAGGAAAATATTCAGACAGTATGTAGATATTTGTAAATAAAATAGAACATGCAAAATAATTCAACAGAAATTTTGCTCTTGTTGGACATTTGTTAGACCTGTTCTAAGAAACTCTTGGCTCTGCATTCAAGACCAGTGCTGCCAATTGCTTACTGATTAAAAAGTCAGAAAGGTATTGATCACGTCTTTGCATGTATGAGAGCAATAATAAAAATTAAGGAAACAAAAGGTAAATTCAGTAATGATCAGCTTGCTAAAGTTCCAGAATTTCTTTTTCTTATTTTTTTTTTTAGTTTTCCCACATGACAATTCTATTTGATTAGATATTTCACCTTAATATATTTTTCTCTTCTTCCCAGAACTGCAGAAAAAGAAGGTTCTTGGTCACCTCCTCCTGTGGAAATCAAACTTATTTCTCCCTTGGCAACACCAGTTGATGCACACAAGAACAAACCAAGAAGGACTGCAGAAACAACAGAAAAGACTCTTGGAAGGGGCAGAAGGAGACTGTCTTCCTTTCCAAAGCAAGTTTTACGCAGAAAGATGATATAATTTTTTTTTTTTAAGTTTTCAATGTACACCTCAGTTTGTAAAGTCATCAGAATTGTGTGGATTATTAAAAATCATCTAATTTGGAAAAGAATAATTTATATAAATTATTGTAAATTTTCATAAATAAATGGTCTTCAATAACTAAAGTAACTCCATATGGAGTGTGATTCCTTCAGTCACATGCAGTTTTTTCTATTTTATATTAAGACTTCATACATTTATATAATATGTAAATACATCCTATTGGAATGTTAAATAAACTATACTTCACAATATGTTGTCAAGTTTTTGAGAGAAGTTGATTGTGCATTACTGGTACAGTTTTATGGACTTGATTATTTCTTTTTAACAACTCATTAATTTGTGATTTTAAATTACTCAAATAAGGATGATTGAATTATTGGCTTAATGAAGTGGTTAATTGTCTCAGTAAGGGTGAGACTGAGAGACCATTCTATTAGGCAGTTAGAAGGTCATTAGTAAGTTACTTATAACTTTTAATTTTTGAGGGGTGAATAGTATTGAAGGGGAGGGGTGCCTTTTATTATCTGACATACTCAAATAAATCCCTAAGTAATACAGTCATTACCATATACAGTGGCATGTCCAATTTAGCACACTTATACTTTGCATTTTGAAATACTTAATTGTTAAGAGCCTGGTTATCCTTATTGAATTGGCTAGTTCATCAATCAGTAGCATTTCCACAAGAACACATGGAAAAGGGTGGGAGAGGATGCTTGAAATAATTTTTCCCCACTTTATAATTACAATTCATTAAACACTATACTTTATGCCTAGTATTGTGCTATGTGTTTTGAGAAACGCAAATATGTTTCACTGTCCTTGCACTCAGGGAGTTTATATCATCTATATTCTTGCAGAACTGTAAAGGCATAGTATTTCTTAGCTTGTTGTTCAGGAGTAGAATGGTAGTGATGGACACCATAGAAGAGGCTAAAATATGTTGACTCATTTCACAGAGTATAGGTAATGAAATACTTTAAAAAACAAAACCCTTTTGTCTCTGGACCATATCTGAGTAAAGTTTAATTGGTGGTGACCCAGAATTCATAAATAAACTAGGGTTATAGAAGATTACCTAAAAAATAATTTATAGCATGTAATTGATAGTTTATAATGATTCCATTAAAAATTAATCATTTAGAAAGTTGGCAGGATTAGTTGGATTAGCATAAATTAGAAGTGCTTTTCTTAACTGTATTTTTCTCCATAATACCATTAAAAAGAAGGAAAAGATCGTGGAAATGCCAAGCATGGACAGTGTAAAAGTTGCAGTTCGAGTTCGGCCTTTCAGTCAGGTAAGTACTCTGTGCAAATCAAAAATTTCAAATTGATTTTGGCTTAATGGTAGCAGGAATCAGCCTTCTCTTTAAGCTGTTTTTTTGGATGGTCTAGACTTGTTTAAACACATAGTCTGAGTAGTGTATTCGGGAAGCATCATTTAGCCTTAATGTGAAGTAAAACTTGTTAAGAGAGTTGTAGAAAAGTAAGATGGGTTGCCTTCAGGGAAGGTGGGTTCCTTAATCTTGGAGATCTTCTAGTTGAGGCTGAATGACCATTTATCAGCTATCATGATGGGGATTTGCTTTAAGGTTTGGGTTGAACCAGATAACCATTGAGGTCCCTTCTACCTCTCCAATTTTGTGATTCTAATTTATTTAAACACAAGTAAATTCACTACAAAAAGTAACAGTATAAAGTAATGTCAGTCTGTCAGTTAATTTTTTGGATGTAAGGAAAATATTTCAAGAAACCCTTTCCCATATGTTAAAGTAGAATTTATGAAACAAAATAGTAGAATGAAAATTTTTCTTTCCACACTTTTTTTTTTCAATCCAGAAATGGATCATACACCATCAAATTAACCGACTTTAAACTTGATGTTCTTTTTAATAACCATAAAAACTTAACACACTTTGCAAAAGATTATCCTTAGAAAATGTTAATCTGATTTGAGAATTTGCCAAATTTCTGACTTGGAGCTAGAACCCCAATTTGAGTAAAATTAATAAATATTTTGATAGTAAACGTTGTTACAACTTTTTTCATAAAATTAAATTTTGTTTTATTGGTTTTATTAATGTCAGTTTTCTCAGTAATTATGATACTATGTCACCTTGACCTTTGAACTGATTATGAGGGAAAACCATTATTTTTTGAAGTTAAGCATGATCATCATAATTTTACACCATTTGGTTTCTGTTGTTTTACATTATTGCAGTTCATTTCGGGGGAAAGGGGAGTTGTCTAGGGGTGTGTGTGTGTGTGTGTATTTTGCACTGTGCTTCCCTCCCTTCATGTTTGTCATAAGAGATTCCCTTTGAGATATGGAAAAGTATATGTTGGGAAATGTGACATTTTTAGAAAAAATCTAGGAAAAGGTTAATCCTGGAAAGGTCAAACAAAGCTCAACAATAGTTGTAAAAAGCTAAACCAAGAAGTTACTTCATACTATATTCCTCTATGACTTATTTTGCACATAACCATTAAAGGCACTGGACTTACAATCTGGAAGACCTGCACTTGGAGCTCCCCTCAAGCAATTAGTGTCTCTGTGACTTTGATTAAGGTCCTTGGTCTGTCAGCCTTTTTCTTCATCAGAATGAGGATGATAGCTCATTGCATTGGGTCATTAGGAAAATCAAATGTTAGGATGGTAAGAATTCACATTTATGTAACACTAAAATCTGTAAAACACGTTTATCTCATGTGATCCTCAGGGAAACCCTGTGAAACAAATGCTATTATATACGTTTTGTGGATAAAGGAAACGGAGGCACCAAGACCATGGGTGACCCTGCCCAAGGTTAGGAGCCTGCTTGGGACAGAATTCAAGCCTAGATCTTTCTTTACTTTTAAGTCCAGTTATCTGCGCTATACCTGCCACACTGTAAAGTGCTTTGAAAACTTTTTGTCTGTTATTATCTATGCAGGTAGATCTAGGTAAGGAAGCTTCCTTTACCAGTGTATTTTTACAATTTAAATGCCTGCAGCATTAAGAGGTCATTTAGCCAGAGTCACACAGCCAGTATGTGTCAGAGGCAGGGTTTGAAACTAGTTTGTCTTTACTGAGGCCAGCTCTATACCATTCCATCTCCTTTACAAACCTTAAAATGTTTTAATCAGTAAACATTTATTAAGCACCTACTATGTTCCATCAGCACTGAAGAGACAAATGAGCCTTCTTGCTTTCAATGATTGTTATTTTTAGAATCTGGCTAAGTACAATATCAAATCACAGGTTGATTATCTTCTTTGCTTTTTCTAATTGAAAAATAATTCTGCCCCTCCACACCCTCAAAGTGACACTGAAAAAAGAAAAAGCTCTTGTAATTGAAGGTTATCTTGGGTAAATGTGGATGGGTCCAACAGCAAATAAATGTTAAAATGTTTAGTACTCTGCCTACTCAATGGCTTTTCCGTCCTCCTTCTCCATTTTTTGATAGGTACAAGAAGGAAGTTGTTTAGGAGAAAGGTTATGTTGAAGTAACATTGGTTAGGGTAGTCAGAATGCACAAACTTGCCCTACTATCTTATTCTCTTGAACATACTGATTCTCTTAATCAGAATGGCAAGAATGGGAACTAGTGGTGTGGGTGTGAGATGAAACATCAGTTGGAGCCCAAGGCCACAGGGGTCAGCCCTTTAATTCCATACAGAGAAGAAGGCTCAAACAGGTGGCATGTCATTGATGACCCAGAAAGTGATTGGTTTAAAACTGACCAAGAAAAAGCAAAAGTTCACCAGTTAGAGCACAGTGGGATCCGTGTTACTCTGTCAGATAAGAATAGTTGCCGTACTTTAAAAAGGATTATTATGTTAAGAAGATGCTGGATAAAACTAAGAATTAGGTGAAAAGAAATAGACTATGGTAAGGCAAAACCTTGTTTAGTCTGCCCCAAACAATGTAACTGCAATCCATTGTTCTTTCTTGCAGTCATCAAAAAAGAGAAGGGGGAAGAGGGAGAAGGCATTGAAGCATGAGAAAGTCACGATATCTTTGAAGTTCAGTTTTCATTTCTATAAGATGGGGACAATTGTATACTATATAATCTGCTATGCAGTGTGTTAAAGCACTTTTTCAACCTTAAAAGTATGTAGTATGGGGGGGCGGAGCCAAGATGGCGGCGTAGAAGCAGCAAAGCACCACAGCTCCCACACAAATACGCTAAAAAACTCATAAAATGGGACGCTAAACAGATTTTCAAGCTCCAAAACTCTCCACAAGACAGAAAGC
>CM053593.1:111508919-111556912 GCA_028646575.1 Pseudocheirus occidentalis
GATGTGGATCTCCATTGCTAGAGAAAATTTCTAACCAGGAGTTCCCTACATAAAGGGTTCCTAGTCTGGAGTACAAACACTTCATGGATAGTTTTCAGAATTTCCATAAACTTTGATGGGAAAAAATACATTTATTTTCACAAAGCTCTAGCTGAAATCTAACATCTCTTTCAATTGTGAATGTAGACAACAAACCACAAAAAAAAAAAAAAAAAAAAAAAAAAAAGAAAAGTAATGGCAATTAACCTTCTCCACAATGCCATGGAAACCTCAGCCATGGTAGCAGATGCATTTCAAGCATTGGCCTCGTCCAGAAGTAAATTCAGTTCTATCAGTTCCAGGTTAGCAGGAACCAGATTTCATTTCACCCAAAATAAGCAGCTCCTTTAGGAAAGAGGTGCTATCTACAAATTGGATCTGTACTCCACATTGTGGTCTCTCACTGCCATGTCTTGTGCTTCTAAGAGAACCTCTTTAATTATTTTTGCTCCCTTCTTATCACTGAATTCCATTTGGGTCAGGGCCTGGTCAATTGACATTCCTCTTACCAATTTTGCTAAGTATCACATCTTGTCTTTGCTGTATTTAATTTGTCTTCAACAGTGGTATATTTCTGCAGATCTCCAAGGCTCTCTTGGCAGCTGGGTAGGATAAATTATTTTATTCTTCTCCCACTTCCTTGAGATGTCAAGGGAAGCATTTGCATGGATATGTGACAACAGCAAAACATTTTCTGCTATGAGCAACCCCAAACAACATGCCCTGCAACTCCTCAGACTCCTCAGCTAAGACAAACCTAAGTGTCTCAGCACAATAGCCACTGTCTTCCTGTTTCGCACTATGGTAGTGGCCAGGGTTCAACTAGTCTATTTTTAAGATGTTATTTTTTTCAGTAATTTTTTGTGTCTCCTTTACCAAGATGTTGACTCATTTTTCATTATTTTCTTGCATCACTTTCATTTCTCTTCCCAATTTTTTTCCTCTACTTCTCTTTACTTGATTTTCAAAATACTTTTTGAATTCTTCTACAACCTGTGACCAATTCATACTTTTCTTGGAGACTTTGGATGTAGGAATTTTGACTTTGTTGTCTTCTTCTGGTTGTATGTTTTGATCTTCTTTGTCACTTTTTTTATTCCATTTGCTCATCTTCCCAGCCAATACTTGACTTTCTAACTCTTTATCAGGGCAGGATTCTGCTTCCAGTTGGGGTGTGAGGGTGGGGGGTGGGAGGGTACTGTCCCAGGCTTCAGGTATTTTGTATCAGTTGCTCAGTCCCCCACCATCTGTGGACCCAGAGCTCCAGAAGCAGTTGCTGCTGCTGCCATAGCTACCTCCAGTGCCGACCCTAGCCAGACCACACTTCTCTTTCACCCAGGTCCTACAGAGTTTTCCCACTGATGTTCTTATGCTGTCTTTGGCGTTTTTCAGTTGAGAAGCCTGAAATCTACCACAGCTGCAGTGATTCAGTCCCCTGAGGCCTGCTCTGGCTCTGTCTGTGCTGGTGCAGCCCACACCAGACTGTGCTCTGCTCTCAGCCTGCTGTGATACACCCTTTCTGTTGGCCTTCCAACAGAAGTCTTGGGCTGGAGATTTACTTCAATCTGTCATTTTGTGAGTTCTGTAGCTCTAGTATTTGTTTAGAGTATTTTTTATAGGTATTTGGAGGGGTCTGGGGGACATCTCAGGCCAAGTCCCTGCACTTACTACACCATTTTGGCTCTGCCTCCATCTTTTTAAGTTTAGAAGATTTTTATCCCCTTCTAAATGTCCTCACTTTAACCCAGACCAAATGTGAATAGGGTTCCCTCTAAAAATCCCTCCCTTGTCTTCCCTTCCTCCATATCCCTTTAGCTTTTTATTTCTTTCTGAATTTAGCAGAATTTTAAACCCTTCTAGATATATATGCATTGCTCCCTCTTTAACCCATTCCCCATGAAAGTAGGGCTTCAGAAATATCAGCCCTCCTCCCCCATCTAGTTCCTGGGTCAGTTCTTCCTCCTCCACTTCACTTGTATTACTCTTTTCCCCTTTTCCTAAACAGTGTCACTTTTTATAAGCACACCATACTCATGTCTACCCAGATCTTTCTTTCAAATTACTTAATTGCTAATAACAATCTGAGACATGTTTTACATTTCTTCATATAAAAAGTAAACAGTCTGTCCTTATTAAGTCCCTTGTCTCTGTCATTTGATTTTTTAAAGTCTTTTAAAAGTTCTTCTATGAAGTATTTTTGGGCACATGATTATTTGACTTTACTCTTTGGGGCAAAAGAGGCTTTTTTGCTTCAGTATCCTCTTCTGAAGATGAACCCATCTTCTCTATTTCCATAGTAAATTTCTAAATCTGGGTTCTTTCTCCTTTGTCTGCTCATATTTTTTTGTAGCAGCTTATTACTGTAATCACCTCTAGTCCTGGGGTATGGGGAATGGTGCCTCTGGTCTCAGATCCTCCAGTTCTCTGCTCCTACCTGTAACCAAAACCAACAACTCCATCCTCCTATAGATGCCCACAGCTAATGGTGTCCCCACCTCACTGCTTCTGCACTCACTTGGTGTGTGCTGGTTCTTTCTTGCCCAGGGCCATGTCCTGGCAGCACATCTGGAACTGGAGTCCCTCATCAGCAGAGGCTCTCTCAATCTTCCTCTGCCCTGACTCCCCACACTGACCAGGAACTGAAAATTTCTGTGGCTGAGGCTGAGGCTACCTCCAACACACCTAGCCCCAGGCTCGTTGCTTGTTGTTCCAGTGAAACTAGCCTGGAAGCGTTTATACTTCAATGGGACCAAACTGGGAACAAGTCTTGGGATTTTTCTTCAGATACTCTACAGTTGTCCCAGGAAGACCACTGTTCTGCCCTAAGTCTTGTTTCTTTTAACCTGTCTGACAACCTGAGGCACTATTTTGACTTGTTTGTGGGGGAAATCTGGAGAGCTTGGTATTTTCTAACCTACTCAACCATTTTCCCAGAATTCTCTCCCACTACTCTATTTCTTAGCCAGTACCAGATTGTTTCCATGATTACCATTTTATACTACAGTTTGATATCTGGTACTGCTAGGCCACCTTCAAATTTTTTTCATTGATTCTCTTGATATTCATACCTGTTTGTTCTTCCAGATGAATTTGTTATTTTTTCTAGCTCTGTAAAAATTTTTTTGGTAATCTGATTGGGGTGGCACTGAATAAATAAATTTAAGTAGAATTGTCATTTTTATTATATTGGCTTGGCCTATCCACAAGCAGTTAATATTTCTCCAATTGTTTAGATCTGACTTTGTGTGAAAAGTGTTTTGTAATTGTGTTCATGTGATTCTTGGGTTTATCTTGGCAGGTAGATTCTCAAATATTTTATATTGTCTGTAGTTATATTAAACTGAGTTTCTCCATCTCTTCCTGATGAACTTTGTTGGTAATGTTTAGGAAATGCTGATGGCTTAAGTGGCTTTATTTTATATCCTGCAACTCCTCTAAACTTGTTCATTATTTCAACTAGTTTTTAAAATTGATTCTTTAGGATTATCTAAGTATTTCATCATATCATCTGCAAAGGTGATAATTTTGTTTCCTCATTGCCTGTTCGCCTGTTCTAATTCCTTCAATTTCTTTTTCTTCTCTTATTGCTATAATTAGCATTTTTAGTACAGTATTGAATAACAGTAGTGATAATGGACATCCTTGCTTCACCCTTGATCATATTGGAAAGGCTTCTAGTTTATCCTCATTACAGATAATACCTGCTAATGATTCTACATGGATACTTACCATTTAAAAGAAACTTCTATTTATTCCTATGTTTTCTAGTGTTTTTAATAGGAATGGGTGTAATATGTTGTCAAAAGCTTTTTTCTTTGCATCTACTGAGATATTCAGTAACCTTTGTTACTTTTGTTATTTATATGGTCAATTGTGCTGATAGTTTTCCTAATATTTAACCAGTCCTGGATCCCTGATATAAATTTCACCTAGTCTTGGTGATCTTTGTGATATATTGCTGTAATCTCCTTGCTAGTGTTTTATTGAAGACCTTTGTGTTACTGGTTTTTTATTCAGGTGAGGGTTATCTTTTTTGGTCAGCATGTATAGGGCTTACCTATACCCACCTCAACAGGCCTCGGGCATCCCCGGCTCCCATCCACTCCGGGAGAAACAGCTGCACAGAGAAACTCAGGACACACTACTTGCTTCTAGCTTTTATTGAGAGTTCATCCTCTATCTTAGTGTGGCTGGACTGGACTGGACTGGCTGGACTGGACTGGCCTGGCTCCACCGACCTGCCCCTGCCTCCGAGTAGCCTCTCTTTTAGTCCTTTCTCCAGGGCCCTTTAGGGCCGCTCCCCTGAGCCAATGTGTCTCACCACGAAGGCGGAGAGATTATCCTGCTTATTGTAAGCAGGTGCAGCCTTTGCAGTCTGCCTCCAGGTGATCGACCACGTGCACTCCTGTTAGCTGAGGATCGGCTCAACCCGTCCATCTCACGTGGAGTATCAACGACCCTCTTTAGGAGTCTCCTCCCCACGTGAGGTATCAGAGACCTAACACTTTTGCATCAATATTCATTAGGGAAATTGGTCTATAGTTTTCTTTCTCTGTTTTTGCTCTTCCTGGTTTAGGTATCCGTACCATATTTGTGTCAGGAAAGGAATTTGGTAGGACTCTTTTGCCTATTTTTACAAATAGTTTATATAGTATTAGAATTGTTAATTCGTGAATCCATTTGGTCCTGGGGATTTTTTCCTTTTTTTGCTTTTTGGAGGGAGGGGGGCAGGGCAATTGGGGTTAAGTGACTTGCCCAAGATCACATGGCTAGTGTTAAGTGTCTGAGGCTGGATTTGAACTCAGGTCCTCCTGACTCCAGGGCTGGCGCTCTATTCACTGGGCCACCTGGATGTTAATTTCTTTTTCTAATATAAGGTTATGTAAGTATTCTTATTTCTGCTGGTCAATTTACATTTTTGTAAATGTTCATCAATTTCACTTAAATTGTTAGATTTACTGACACATAATTAAGCAAAATAGTTCCTAATTGCAGGGGGCCTTCTGGGAGGTTCGCTCGGCTACAAAACCCTGCCCTCTTACTTACCCTTATGCATGGTAAGTCTTCGGTCGTCACCGGCCTCCGAGGAGGAATAACCAGACAGAGCGCCCGAGGTTTTCTAAGGGGTGTTTATTGTCAGGCTGCTACATCTCGAGTCCCTTCACACCCGGATATACCAAAGAATATATACCTCACGCCCCGCCTCCCCCAACCTGCATACCCAATCACAATTCAAATATCAAAACGTTACCTAATATGGCATCTACCTAAGCCAAGCCAGCTAAGCATCATCACAAACCCCGCCTCCCGCCCCCCCCACCTAATAATTGTTTTAAATTCCTCTTCATTGGTGGTGAATTAACCCGTTTCATTTTTGATACTGGTAACTTGGTTTTCTTTTTTCTTTTGTTTTTTGATCAAATTAACCAATGGTTTATCCATTTTATTATCTAGTTTTATTAGTTCAATGGTCTTTTTACTTTCAATTTTATTAATCTCTCCTTTAATTTTCAGGATTTCCAATTTGGTGTTTAGTTGGGGATTTAAATTTTTTTGTACTTGCATGTCTCATTTATTGATCAGCTTTCTCTATTTTATTGATATAAGCATTTAGAAAAATAAAATTTCCCCTAAATACTGCTTTGGCTGCATTCCATAAATTTTGATATGTTGTCTCATTGTTTTTTTATCTCTTCAGTGAATTGTTTTTTTCTGTGATTTGTTCTTTGATCCACTCTTTTTAAGGGTTTAATTAGTTTCCAATTAACTTTTAATCTATGTTTTCAAGGCCCTTTATTGAATATAATTTTTTATTGTAGTATGGTCTGAAAAGGATGCATTTAATGTTTATGCTTTTCTGCATCTGTTTATGCCCTAATACATGGTCAGTTTTTGTGAAGGAAAAAAGTATACTTTCTATTCCCATTCAATTTTTTTCAGAGTTCTAGCATATCTAACTTTTAAATTCTATTCATCTCCTTAATTTCTTTCTTGTTTATTTTGTGGTTAGATTTATCTAGTTCTGCGAGTATAAAAGTTGAGGTCCCCCACTAGTATAGATTTTCTTCTCTAATTCATTTAATTTTTTCTTTAGGAATTAGGATGCTATGCCATTTAGTGCATGTGTTTAATATTGGTATTACTTTACTTTTTATATTACCTTTTGTATTTTCCCTCTTTATCTCTTTTAATTAAATCTATTTCAGTTTTGTCTGATGTCATGATTTCTACCCTTCCTTTTTTTTTTTTTAACTTCAGCCCAAGCTTAATAGATTCTGCTCCAGCCCCTTATTTTACTTCTGTGTGTCTCACTGGTTCAAGTGTTTCTTGTAAACAACCATATTGTTGCACTCTGATTTTTAATCCATTCTGCTATCCACTTGTCTTATGAGTTCATCTCATTCACATTCACAGTTATGATTACTATTTCCTTCCATTATACTTTTCCCTGTTTATCCTCCTCTATCTTTTTACGCTGTTCCTTCTCAAAAATTTGTTTTTCTTTTGACTACTGCCTCCCTTAAGCTACCCTTCTTTGAATCATTTTCTCTACCCTCTACCACTCCTCTCCCCCACTCTTTTTCCCTTCCCCTCCTACTTCCCTTTTGGGTAAGACAGATTTCTATACCCAACTAAGTGTGTATGTTATTCCCTCTTTGAGCCAGTTCTATAAAAATAAGTTGCCTACTACTGCTCTTCATCTATTGTAAAAGATCTTTTCATTCCTCTTTTATGTGAGAAAACTGTCCCCATTCTACCTCTTCCTTCTCCCAGTGTATACCTCTTTCTCATCCCTTAATTTAAAAAAAAAAAACTATCCCAGCATAACTAACTCACACCCAAACCCTCTATCTATATACACTCCCAACTGACCTATAGTTCTTAGCAGTTACAAGTATTATCTTCCCATAAAGGAATATAAACAATTTAACTTTATGAATCCCTTATGATTTCTCTTCCTATTTACTTTTTTATGCTTCCCTTGAGTCTTGTATTTGAAAGTGAAATTTTTCTATTCAGCTCTGGTCTTTTTCATCAGGAAATCCTCTATTTCAGTAAATACCCATTTTTTCCCCTGAAGGATTATAATTTTGCTGGGTATGTTATTCTTGGTTGTCATCCTAGCTCCTTTGCCATCCAGAATACTATATTCCAAGCCCACTGATCCTTTAATGTAGAAGCTGCTAAAAGTTGTGTTATTCTATATTCTTGACCTAGGAGTGCTACAATTTGACTATGATACTCCTTGGAGTTCTCATTTTAGGATCTCTTTCAGAAGTTGATCACTGAATATTTTACCCTTTGGTTCTAGGATATTAGGGCAGTTTTCCTTGATAATTTCTTAAAAGATGATGTCTAGGTTCTCTTGTTGATCATGGCTTTTAGGCAGTCCAATAACTCTTAAATTCTCTCTTGCATATCTATTTCCCAGGTCAGTTGTTATTCCAATGACATACTTCAATATGTATTATTATTATTACTATATTGCCCTCTCTACTAAAAACACACTCCAGTTTATCACAGTGGAGTGTGACTGGGTGATGGTAGTACAGGGATTTTTAACCCAGTGTCTTATAATTATTTCAATATAATTATTAAACATTGGTAGTGAGATAGGCAGTGCAGTGAACAGACCACCTGCAGTGGAGTTGGGAGGACCTGAGTCCAAATCCAGCCTCAGATACTAGCTGTGTGACTCTCCACAAGTAACTTAACCCTGATTGCCTCCTAAAAAAATACTTTAAAAAACATTATTCTGAGACGTCATAAAAGTCTTTAGATTGCCAAAGGAAGTCCATGTTAAAAGGTGGTTAACAACTGCTCTAAGTTCTCAAAAGCAACTATATGGATAGAAAGAGCACTAACTCTAGGATGTTTAATTAGGATGAAAAACGTTTATATAGAACTTGGGGGACAGAGCTGGCTTAGGTCCACCCAAGGCACAGCCTAAAATAATAATTCGTCTTCTGATAGTCACCAAAGGATACATTTATTTTTCTCCTTCACCAAGCTTTGTGCCTCTTGTGTGCCCTTCCGCCCCTAAAAGTATCCAGGAATTTGTGAGAGCTATCAGGGTAGGTGGAAATGATGCTGGAACTGGAGTCAAAGAAAGGAGTTTAAATCCTGGCTGAGCCTCTTCGTAAGATTTGTCCCATCTTGGCATTTATTCCACACCTAGCATGCAAATTTGATGACGGAAATGAAATTTCTCTGCCCACAAGGGGCTTCTGTTCTATCAGGTTAATGATCTGAAAAAGGTGACGGTTGCATTCTAGATATAAATCTTGTGATCTAGAGTTAAAGTAAGAGACTTTGGGAAGTAATAGTTCGGGAAATGCTGTCTAACCCAAGGGAGGGTTAAAACTTGGTCGCTGCTGGATCACAGATTGGAAAACCAAGAGACTTCTGGGGGCGCCCTCGGGGGTCTGGAGTGACTGGTCTGGGCCTCTCCCGGGCCTCGCTGTCGAGGGCTGTCAAGACGCTAACTTTTTCTTTTTCCTCTCTCTTGAGCAAACCACCAACGCAGGAAGTGTAACCGAGGGCCCAAGCCTCGCTCTCCCATCCCGTGGACAGTGAAATGACGCGACGGGAAGCGGGGCGAGACCAGGGGCCAGGAACCCTTCACCACAGCAGGTGCCCAGAGAAGACGGCGGCGCCATGACGGTGCTGACGTCACACCGCGGTGGGCGTGGCGCGCAGGGGGGCGGAGCGCGAGTCGGCTTCTGGACGCCTTGTCTTTTGCGTAGACGCCGTCTGAGCCGTCGAGATTCTGGTCCCATTGCTTGCTAGGAATGGAGACCGGGAAGAGGCCTTATCGCTTTGTGGTCTTCGGCGCCTCCGGCTTCACCGGCCAGTACGTGGCTCAGGAGGTGGCCCGGCAGCAGACGAGCCCGGACCTACGAGGCTCCGCGCTGCCCTGGGCTGTGGCAGGCCGGAGTCGAGAGAAGCTGCTGCAGGTGTTGGAGAAGGCAGCACAGAAATTGGGTAATGTGGGGGCGGGGCCTTTGCTGGGGAAGAGACGGACCCCCTGGGGTATTAAGACCCTCCTCGGCCCCCGTCATTTCCCACTTCTTCCATTTCTCCCCGACCCTCGCTTCTACCAGCCGCAACATGTACGCGCATGCTCCCTGCAGGTGGTGGCGCCCCCTCATTCCCCTGTGCTTCCCACCCTTGCTTTCCCGGGGTTCAGTTTTCTCTCTTGTCCGCCCCATTTAAGTTTCTCCCGTCTTTCTGAGGGTATTGCCTTAGTTTCCCTCTATTGTCATACCCTTGGACTAATTAATTAATCGCACCACTCCTGGAGATGCGTGGTGAGCCCGAGAGGCTCTTTGAGTTTTCCTTTGTCTGGAAAGGGTGTGGAAACAAGCCAAGGTCAGCTAAATCAGCAAGCATCTATGAAGCTCCTGCTGTATACCAGGCGCTGTGCACTAGAATGCTAGGAGGAGAGAACTGGGAGTAAAGCAAACGAGCAGCATCCGTTGGGGGGGAGGGGTGGGGCGGGGAGGCAAGGCAGTAGAGAGAAGGCGCTAAGGTTGGGGAGGGCAGAGAAGATTGTTGCAAGAAGAGATCTTATATGAGGCTTGGATGGAGGCCAGGAGAAGGGAGAGAGCGCCAGGGAAAGAAACCTGATAAAAAATGCAAACTTAAAGTAAAAAGGTTTTATTAAAAACTTCGTAATAGGAAAAATGAGATCCGGCACAAAATCCTAAATATAAACCGTTCGGTTTGCTAAAAGGGGGAAAAGGTAAACTTTACAAAACGACATCCTTCCTTCTGATGTCTCTTCCGTCTGCGGATTCGGGTTTTGTTATTTTTTAATCGGTGGTAGTCACTGGTTTTCCCGAGTCAGAATGCTTTGTTTTACATCATGACTTAAAATTGTGAATTATTTCTAAGTAATATTTTTTTAAATGGTGCAACCAGAGTGTTATTTGAGCCATCTCCCAAAGAGCTGAGCGTGCCAGTTTCTAGTTTTTCACTATTACAAATAAAGCTAACAGCAAACTTTCCTTTGTTCAGTCGTTTTTCAGTTGTGTGCCTTTCTGTGACCCCATTTTGGAGTTTTCTTGGCAGAGATACTGCAGTAGTTCGCCCTTTTCCTCTCCAGTACATTTTACAGATGAGGAAATTGAAGCAAACAAGGTTAAATGACTTGCCCAGGTTCACACAGCCAGTGTCTGAAGTTAGGTTTGCACTCAGGTCTTCCCATTGTTCTATCCACCACGCCACCTAGCGGCTCCATTGTAAGGAAACAGGAAAAATATTCCATTGCTGAAACAATGTGAAATGATGCAGTTTTTCTGAAGAGCAATATGCAGTGCTCGTGACCTTCGACCTAGTGATCCCATAAGATTAAAGACCTTGGTGACAGTTGTGCATTTCTCCCCCATCTTTCCTAGTTTTAATAAGAAATTCCCCCAGTGGGTCGCTGAGTTGAGACTTATTTTGACGTTCCAGCTTCCTTGCAATAAATTTAGCTCTGATCTTCATTGTCTTCTCCATTCTTTTATCTTTTTTCACGTTAATTTTCATCTTGAATTGTGTTCAGTTTTTTAAATTATTGATAGGAGAGTGGATTGAAAAACCAGATTTAATTTTTGTTATACAATCTCTCAGTGTCCCTAGGCAACACTCTAAGACTAAATTGCAGAGCAAGTGCTGCTTTGCTTATTGGTAGAGGGAATTGCATCTTGGAGAGTTCTGAATACCCAAGAAATCTCAAGTTTGGCCCAGGTCAACACCCAACTGTGAAGACTGTTGTTCATAAAAGTTAATATGCAAATCTGTTCAGCCACCTGAACTCCCTTGCAAAATTGTCATTTAGGGTTATTGATCATACTTGGTTATGCTACTTTTAAAAAATTAGTGGTATTATGTACTTATAACTTTTATTTTTTTAAACAATCGTTAATATGAACACTATTTCCTCTAAATAGTTAAGAGATCTAAAATGTGAAGATCAAGAAACCTTGTCTTATTACTTGGTGAAAGATAACAATAAAACAGCCATGTTTTTTGGTTAAAGCAAAATCTTTATGTGTTTTAAAAGGTAGAGAATGTGACTCTTGAGCCCCTAGTAAACTAGCCTATTAAACTCATGAATTTAGTGTTCCATTTTCCATCTAAACTTGACCCACACTTGGGGACACCCTTTCTTCACTGCCACACCTCTTAAAATCTTTGAAGGCTCTGCTCAGATGCCATCTCCGAGGGCAAACGTAGTTGTTGGTGCTCTCACTGAGAATTAGTGTGAAGTTTTTTATGTTTACCTGTTGCATCCTTCCAGTAGAGAGTTAAGATCTTTGAGGTTGAACTTTATTTCATTTTGTCTTGATATTCTTATACCAAGACAATATAGATTATGTATATGTATATAATAATATATATATTCTTCTTAGCATAGTGCCTTGAAAGTAATAGGTACCTAATAAATGTTGATTTAGATTGTTTATTTTAGTTAATATTGTTTTAAAAGATCTAGAGCATCTAATGTTGTATCATGTCTCTTTTGTAATTTTTCTTTTCATTTCTAGAAAGACCAACACTCCCAGCTGAAGTTGGTATAATAATCTGTGATATCATTAATCCAGCCTCTCTTGATGAAATGGCTAAACAAGCATCTGTTGTTCTCAATTGTGTAGGACCAGTAAGTAATCAGCCCTTCTATTTGTTGAAACAAACAAAACCTTCTTTTCTAGCAAAATTGCTACTTTGTATTCTAGAGGAACATAAGGTAGGAAGAAGGGGGGTGGGACAGTTAGCATGGAGGTCCTTAACCCTCTATCAGACACGAGCAAGGCCTGAGGAGAAGGGAAATAACATGCTTTTCACTGTTCTGTATAGTGTTGGTTCATACTATTTAACTTCATTTGAGAGTGAGATTGCAGGCTTCATTCTCATACTATGCAGCAGCACTAAAGAGAGAATTTCTTTTTCAGGACTGTAGACTAATTTTAAGCCTCACCATCAGTGTTCTCACAAAAGCAAGACTATTGGTGATAAGGGGGATAAGGTGAAAGTGTGGATAATTCAGTACAAACATGTAATCAGCGCTATGGATAGAGTGCAAGAACCAGAGCTCTACTCATAGTATATCATTAGCGCTTTACTAAAACACAGCATGAGATCATGATGATAGTGTGGTCTTATTAACCAGAAGAAATGTTTCTTTTCCTCTAATAATTGCCATTGTTAGGTAGTATTGAGAATATTTACTTCATTTTAACTGCCTAAAAAGATCATTTATGTGTCTTTTTATTTCCTTAGTATCGATTTTATGGAGAACCTGTGGTCAAAGCATGTATTGAAAATGGAGCTAGCTATATTGACATCTCTGGAGAACCACAGGTATATAAAACATGAAATATTTAAAATAAGATAAAGTAAGTATAATTTGTAAATGTTCAGTCTTGTTTATAAATTGGGAAGGAGTTGAATAGAAAAACATTTATTATTGAACACTTCCTAAGTACCAGGCACTTTGCTAAGCACTGAAAATACAAATGTAAACAAAAAGAAAGAATTCCTTGTTCTTATGGAGGTCACATTCTAATGGAGGACAGCACAGTAAAGGGAGATGAAAAGTGAGTGGGTAGAGGAGAGACAAAGAAATCCAGAGAGTTGGGGGCGGCGAGGTGGCACAGTGAATAGAGCACTGGCCCCTGCAGTCAGAAGGACCTCAATTCAAATCTGGCCTCAGACACTTGACATACTTAGTAGTCATGTGACTTTCAGCAAGTCACTTAACCCCACTTGCACTCCAAAAACAAACAAACAAAAAGAACAGAAAAAAGAAAACCAGAGAGTCCTGAATAGAGCTGGGAGGGAAGTGAGCAAGGCTGGCCTGGGTACTTCTTTCCTTTGGAGGATTCTACAGGAACTCATCAAGAGGAAGAGAAGATGATGGTGTCGGTGGCTGCAGAGATAGATAGGTCTTCCAGGTGGAGAATGCCGTTTTGACATGATGGAAAAGTCTGGAGAGTTCAGAGGGATGGGAAGAGGAGGGACGAGGGGCTTGAACTCATTTTTTTTCAAATAGCGTAGTGAAATTTCAGCAATCCAGTCAGTCGCTAATTTAGACAACCCTTTTAAACAGTGATGACTTCAGCATTTTTTCAGCAGCATTTTTGTAAGAGGTTAGTAACATAATTTCAAATATAGTGAAATTTGAAAATGACAGTTAAATGAACAGAAGTTTAGAAAGAAACACAACCAAGTCAGCTTTGAATATTGAATTTATTAAAGATCCTTTTTCTTTTCTTATTTTTTAAGGGCAACATTGTCACTATCTCCCCCTCTTTCCTAAATCTTCCCCTCCCGTTAAAAAAAAAAAAGAAAAACACAGTCCTTGTAAGAAATAAGCATAGTCAAGCAAGAAAAAGCCATACATCTGCCATGTCCAAAAGTGTATATCTCGTTTTACATCCTGGATCTTATGCCAGAAAGTAAGTTAGCTTGCTTTATTACTGGTTCTCAGTATTGCTTGATCGTTGCTTTGATCCAAGTTCTTATGTCCTTCAAAGTTTTTTCTTTACAGTGTTGTTACTATATATGATATTTTCTTGATTTGGCTTACTCTGTTTTGCATCAGTTCACACAAGCCTTCCCAGACTTTTCTGAAACCATTCCTTTTGTCATTTCTTAAAGCACAATATAATATTTCATTACATTCTTGGGCCATAATTTTTTTTAGTTTTGCTAGGTGTGCCCCGTTTCTTTTCAGTTCTTTGCTACAACAAAAAGTTTAAAGCTCTGTCTTACAAATCTAGATGGCTGCGTGGAAATCTCTGAAAGAAGCACTCAACTATACTTTCAAAACAAAGTGACAAACAAGTATTGTGTGCATAATAAGGCTCTAAAAAAGATGTTCCTAAAACTGAAAGTGTCGAGGACCAGTGCAGATAACTTTGTTAAGTAATGGAAAGTTAAACCATAAAATTGTTATGCCAGCAGTAGAGGTAAAGTTTCCACTAATGAAGCTTTGTTGGTTTTAAAAGTTTCATTTTAAAAAGTTTCCCCTTCTATAACCACTCTACATAGTTAACCCTTCATATTGAATATTATATTCTTATATTTTTCCTGTATTTTTCAGTTTCTGGAAGAAACGTATTGGAAGTATCACGAAAAAGCTGCAGAGAAAGGGGTATACGTCATTGGAAGCAGTGGTTTTGATTCCATTCCAGCTGATCTAGGAGTATTATATACAAGAAATAAATTGAAAGGTAATTATTAATAAGCGATAATTCATTTAAGTAGCATAGAAATTTGATATATGTGATTAGTTTGATGAATAATGTGAAGATGTACTTTGTTTAGTTTGTATAATCAGGAATTGTCAAATTTTGTGGGACTTGAAAGTTGTTTTTAATAATGAGGCAGAATCCACTAAATAATTTAATTATGATTTTAAAATGTAAAATTTCCTAAATTTTGAAACTGGAGAACTTTTTTTAATAGGGGAAAATAATGGAATATCTAAGGAAAAATGCAAAACAATAAGCATTTTACCCCTAATCTTTCCTAATTTTAAATTCAAGAGGCAAGTGGTGTGGTGGATTGAGATTTTAGCCTTGGAGTCAGGAAGATAAGGATTCAGTTTGCCTCTGAAACAGTAATTGTTTAGCCAAGGTCACAGTCACTTACAATAATTGTTCTTCAGACAATTAAGCTATAAGTTACAAATCATTGCTGATACACATTAATGCAGTGTGTTTGTATCCCTGAGAAATCCATATACCTTTGAAATCACAGATCTGGACAAAAAAAAAATCCAAAGTCACTGTTATCTTCCAGAAGAATTTTATTGTTCTTAACAGTTTAATCAATATCTCCTTTCCAAATTTTTAGACATCTCATCTAAAAATGAAGCCAATGAGAATCTTTTTTTTTTTCTTACAACATGGGGCTGCTTATTTTATTTAGTTTTTTATACTGTTGATTGGGCAACATTTAAAGATAATACTGATGTGACAGAAGCTATCCCAGGAACAATGGAAAGATGACTGTGTGGTGAATCGGGCTGATTACACTCTCTCCAGGGACTTTAATTCACCTCACAGTCATCTTTCCGTTGTTCCTGGTAATTTGCTAAACCTTGCTCAGCCCGAGTTTCTTAATTTGCAAAATGGTGATACTAACATCTGCAAATGTCAGTCATTATTACAGATAAGGAAACTGAGGCTTTGGGAGACTAAATCATTTGCAGTGGTCAGTTAAAGGAGGGATTTGAATGTAGGTCTACTTAACTTCAAGTTCATCACTATCTACAGTCCCATCTTAATGACTGTGATTTGATAGGTGAAGTAGTGGGGTCCAGTCATGGTTTACATGGGTTATAAAAATATTGCAAACTGTCCACAACATGACTTGTCATTCTTAAGTCAATTTAAACTTCTATATTTCAGTTAAAAAAAGAATTTTCCCCTCCTCTGTTGATCTTCATGTCTTTCAGCCAAGAAGAGGCAGGCTGCAAATACCTTCAAATTCTCAAACCTGTAGATTTGTGTTTGTTCTTCTTTGTGGTTAGACTGTTGATCTGCTCTCTTGGTCAGCTGGCTCTCCCCAGGGATGAACTCTTCAGGGACCTTGAATGTTTTCTTTTATCATGTATTTAATTGGCTGCAAGCCGAGGCTAGAGTCCAGGACTTCTGGCTCTAAGTCCCACTGTCTAGTTGTTGATATTAAAACTGGGTCAAGGGTAAGGAGGAGTAAATGGAGAAATCTAATCTCTCGGGATGATTTTATTTTATTTTTTGATGCCTTACTGTTTTTCCTACTTTTAAGGTACTCTGACTGCTGTTGAAAGTTTCCTGACATTGAATTCAGGACCTGAGGTTAGTATTGTAAGCTTTTTGAAGTTATTAAAAACATCCAGAGAAAGATTGTATGAGGTGGCTAGGTTGTGCAGTGAATAGAACACCAACCTTGGAGGGAGGAGGACCTGAGTTCAAATCCGGCCTCAGACACTTGACGCACTTACTAGCCATGTGACCTTAGGCAAGTCCCTTAACCCCAATTGCCCTGTCTTCCCCCCCTCCAAAAAAAAAAGATTGTGTGCTCATACCGCCTTTATGTCCAATTACAAAAAGGACTCTCACTCTTCTTTCATTCTGTCGCCCTGTCCTCCCTTTCACAGCTTTAGTTTACTTCCAAAACACATCATTCTCTTTACTGGTAGAATTTCGGGTAGTGTATTTGACCTTCTCAAAACCACACTACCTACCTTGCTTTTATATAAGCCTGGTCAGAAGAAACAACCAGTTCCCTACTTCTCCTTCCCGATCTTGAGGCTATGACAGCCTCATCTTTGGCTTATCAGTAGGAGAGGGAAATCGCTCTCACAAAGAGAACATTTTCCCCTTCCTTTAAAGTAGAGCTTCAAGCTCTCCCATTCTTATTCCTTCCCCAAACTTGTCAGACCAGGCATCCTGGTTTATGAGTTCCCCTGCTAGAAAATTTTGGGAAGCGTAACTATCTGGATTCTTCTGGTTGATAGACCCAGGGGTCTTCAGAGGGAAAGGAATACGCAAGTAAGACTGCCTGGCTAGACCTTCTGGGACTGCAGGAAACAGTGGCTTGATTTTTACTGTGGGCTTTGTGGGTTTATTGACAACAATAAACCCCCTCTCTGGTTAAAAATGCTTTTGTAATCTTAGTTTCTATAGGCCTTCTCTTGGGAGACCCAGCCTCAAGCTCTCAAATCTGTTTTTTTTTTATTTTTATTTTTCTGGGTGTCAGACTGTTACTTATAGGCTCAGGGTTTCTGTTTTCCAGGCCATTACTCAGATGAGAAGGGCCTAACTTAAACCATGGCAAAAATTAACTCTGATTCACACCATAGTCTGTGTAGCCCTTGACACAATAGTAAGTCTGCTCTGTGGTAGTTGGGATGGGAACAGAATAGCTAGTTGTTGACCAGGTTGGCCCTAGATAAAATTAGGAAGTAAGTAAAATTTATCTTTGGGTTTTCTTACCTCCAGTATTGTTTATACCTAATTATGATTCAGTACAGTGTCAGTTTAATGTTGATTCGCTATCTTGTATGTCATGTTAACTTTGTTGTCTGGCTTATTTAGTTTATTGATATACTTGGTTACCAAAACTGCACCTTAGAGGATGATGAAAGTGTCAAGTGATGCTTTTTAATTAATAACTTAAGCAGGTAATAAATAGAATGTTATTTGAGAAGTAGTATGAAAAATATCAGAGGTATCAAGAGGCCTGTGGTCTGAGAGGTTTCTACAGTGGGTGTTAGGTTTAGGTTTAGCCAATAGGTTCCACTTTGCAGGAAGAAATATAATTTGGTGATAAAGGGATGGAGTAGTACTGGGTTGCTGGAAAGAACATGAATAGTGGCTGTCAGGGATACAGATGGGTTGTCCTGTGTCAAAGAGGGAATGTAACAGTAATATATTAAAAAGCTAGTAACTTCTGGGGAGAGCCAACCAGTTACAAAAGTCTGTCTTTGCTCCTCTGTTAGAAAACTGATAGTATCTCAGACAACTTAATTTCAATAGTTTAATATATACTGAAATAATACATAATAAGATAAAGGTAGAGAGAGAGAGTGTGTGTGTGTGTGTGTGTGTGTGTGTGATTTGCCATTTCTGAAGTATTTTATCACTTGAAATATTTCATCAGGGAATGTGTATTCATGATGGCACTTGGAAGTCAGCTGTTTATGGTTTTGGTGACCAGAAGCGTTTAAGAGACCTACGAAAACAATCAAATATGAAACCTGTCCCAGTTGTTGGTTCAAAATTGAAAAGAAGGTATGTAATTCTAAGATCTGTTAATAAGGTGCCTCTTATTCTAAGCATATTATTATTCACTGAATATTATTCATTATGAGTTATGAAGGAGCAGATTGCAGTGTGCTAATTAGAGCAACTATAGAATGTATGGGATCTCACATCCAGAGAAAGAGCTACAGAACCTTAATACAGATTGAAGCAAACTACTTGCTCTCTTTTTCTTGTTTGGTTTTGTTTCCTCTTTCCCGTTGTTCATTCCATTGGTTTTAATCCTTTTTTACAACCTGACTAATGTTTAATGTGAAAATATTTACAGATCCTATACCTGATTGCTGCTGTTTTGATAGGGTAATAGAGGGAGGGGGAGAAAATTTGAAACTCAAGAGATTGTGGAACTGAATGTTGTAAACTAAAAGTAAATAAACAAATTAATAGTAATAAAAAATAATAAAAATAATTTAAAAATTAAAAGAAAAAAAGAATGTGTGGGATCTTTGAACAGTGTATCAATTAAACTAAAAAGATAAAAAAAGAAACTTGAAATTATAATTAATATCATCCTAACAAGGAATATTCTGTGTATACTAATATATTTAGAGCCTGAGAGTAAAAGTAATTTTGTAATAACTTTTATTATCCAATGTCAGGTTTCATTGGCACTGAAAATTTCTGTTAGAACTCAACCGTCTTAATATACGATACTCTTATCTGCTCTGATATCTCATTGATAGCTTTTTTTGTTGTAGAAAAAAATGTCATCCTGAAGCCTCTTGGTACAAGCTGTCTAGTGCCTTTAGGGTTTACTTGTTGAAATGTGGGTTCTTTAATCTAGAATTTTTACATCTTCAAAGGCTATTAACAAAAAGAAATTATGGCATAGATCTTTAGTACCCACTGTGTGCAGAGCACTCTTGATTTACTCCAGAACTTCTCGTCCTGGAGACAGGAAGTAAGGAGAACCAAGCTGACTTCAGAGCAGATCTCAGCCTTCATGTCGTCATTGCCATTAGAGGGTCACCACATTTTTCCCTGATTTTTTTTTAAGACATTGTTTCTAAGCTGTTGTTATGCTAGGAGCAGAAAGAAGGAAGCCCTCATTTTGTGCTTCTTTTTCAGATGGCCTGTTTCTTACTGTAATGAACTGCGTGAATATTCTATTCCATTCATGGGAGCTGATGCCTCTGTTGTGAAACGGACACAGCGGTTCTTATATGAAAACTTGCAGGAAACACCAGTATGTTTATATGACTAAAGTTCATCTATGAATGAGCACTCTAGTATATTTTCCTTTATTAATTCTTCCTAAATAGAAATCTTGTGTTTTTAAAACAACAAAACAGAAGAACTAAACAATGCTCATTTCATTATTTGGATGTAAACCAGATTCTTTAAGTAGTTAGGACCAGAAACATAGTAAATTATGTTTATTAAATTTTAGCTACCTGACTTTTGAGTCTATAATATCACAACAGCAATGGCCAGCTACTTGTTCATTGCTATGGCCATGGGAATAGCCTTTCCCATACGAGGTAAACTTGGACATCTTCCCTTCTTAACTCTTGCTGTAATCTTCTGCTGCTTGACACTTCTTGTCCCATGCCAGGGCTGCCTCTGGGAGATATGTTTCTGGTGCCCCAAGTTGGAACTAGGAACAAATTCACATAGAAACAGTGTTATTCAAGGCGGTGCTCCATACTGTTCTATGATATCATGAGTTAAAATGAGTTTTCCTGGGCTACCCTAGGAACTTAAACAGCATTTATAACATTACTTCTACTGAATTCTCCCCCTCATCTCCCAGTCCATATGTAAGAACTGTGAGTTATAAATACCTTGTCTTTGTATTAATTAATGTAGCCAAGATACAGAACGTCACTTCACAGCTTGGGTCTCGCTCTTTAGGTGCAGTACGCTGCTTATGTGACTGTTGGAGGCCTCACTTCCGTTATTAAGCTGATGTTTGCGGGACTTTTCTTTTTACTCTTCGTGAAGTTTAGCATTGGAAGACAACTTCTGGTAAAAGTAAGTATGGCTGTCGGTGTTTAATTTTTAAATGAAGCCTTTGTCCACTTGTTCCATTGAAATTCACTCCAGGTGTTTTTTTCTTTAGTTTCCATGGTTACTCTCCTTTGGGTATTTCTCACAACAAGGACCAACACAGAAACAGGTAATCCTTTTCTGTTTATAAAGCATTTTTTCAAAATTGTTTTAGATCATCAAACTTAGGTATAATAACCCTTAGTTTTTTCCCAGCAGGGTAAGCTGACCATTTCACAGCCCCTTTAGCCCATTGGATAACAACAGAAAATTGAAAAATTAAATCCTAGCTTAATTACATATATTGAACCTTTAGTTTTTTATTGTTTTAAAAACATCTTTCATCTTTGGTTTTGCATACTGAGAATACAATAAGCTTTTTATTTTAATTGTGTTGTGTCCCTTTATCTTTGATATTTTGGTTACTGGGGGTCAGCTAGGTGGTGCAATAGTGCTGGGCCTCCAGAAAGACTTCCCTTCCTGATTTCAGATCTGGTTTCAGAGCTGTGTGACCATGGGCAAGTCACTTAACCCTGTTTGTATCAGTTTCCTCATCTGTCAGATGAGCTGGAGAAGGAAATGGCAAACTATCCACTATCTTTGTCAAGAAAACCCTAAATGGGGCCATGAAGAGTTGGACACAGCTGAAAAATGACTGGAAAATAAGCTTAAATAGAAAAATCATCTTTGACTCTTCTCTTGCCTTTATTCCTCAACACCTAATTAACCACTAAAACCAAGGCATGAAAAGGCCATTTCAGGTTCATACTCAGTCTATTGTATTAATGTCCCAGTGTGACAGCTTTAACTTTTTGTGTGTCATGGACCCCTGTGGTAGTTAGAAGAAACCTATACTTTCTCAAAATAATTTTTTTAGATGCCTAAAATAAAATACATGGGATTACATGGAATCCATTTATTTTGAAATAATTATCAAAATATTTACCCCCAAACCCCACAGATTCAAAGATACTAGATTAAGAACCCCTTTCCTAAGTGGTATCCATCTGTTCACTCTACACACCACCATCAAATTAATCTTCCTAAATCTTCCTTTTGATTATGTAACTCCGAAACTCTAAATCTCTCGTGGCTGCTTATTACCATCAGGATAAAATCCAGCAGCCGTCAGTCATGATTGGAAAGCCTTCCTGTCTGCCCACACCCTCCTTTCCACTTGCCTCATACAATTAGTCTGCACAAATTTTCCAAGTTGGACAGATTGGTTGATTTACTTAGCATATTCTGAGCATCTTTTTTGCCTCTTGTTGAAATCCATCTTATTCTTCAAGAGCCATTTCAAATTGTGTCTCTTTGGAAGCTCTTTTTGCCTTAACCAGGAGAACACTCTTGTTTTCTTAATTCCCTTGGTAGTTTTTTGTCGTTACTATTCATATGCACATTGACTTTGTGTAGCATAGTCATGTAGTTGTATGTGTGTACACACACATGTGTTCACACATGCACACCTGCATAAGTATACATATTTGCACACATGAACATGTGCACATATACATATGCACTTGGGATGTATGTGTATATATGTCTATCTAGCAGTATATGTTTTATCTACCCAACTAGATTGTAAAGTCCAAGAGGGAAAGGACTAAGGTTTATAAGGTGCTTGATAAATAGTTGTTGAATGGTCAGGTATCTTTTAGGGGCACATAACATTTTCTTAACAAAGGAAGGTGCAGGGGAGGCAGAACTCTTACATAAAACTGAAGGAAATATAGTATGCAAATATTAATGGAATGAATGGACTTTAAGGTGTCTTTAATTTTTCTGAAATAAGAACTAAGCAGATTTGAAATACTAATAAGGAATTTTGGTGGGGGTAATCACTTTGAAAATTGGAAATATCAAAGAAGTTAGAATTTTTTTTCTTGCCTAAAGGATTGATATGATTTATCTAGTTGAATCTTGGTTTTCATGTTCTGAAAATGGGAATTTTATGGATTAGAGAATAAGAAGCATTCTTATATTCAAAGAAGAAAAATATATTAAGTACATGTCTCTTTATTTTGCCTTTTGCAGATCGATGATGCTTCATTTACATTTACCTTCTTTGGTCAAGGATATAGCCAGGACCAAACTACAAAACATGGCAAACCCAATATTAAAATTTGTACCCAAGTGAAAGGACCAGGTATGTTAATGATTTAGGTACATTGAGTTTTTCTTCTTGTGGACTTGGAATGTATACATTGTACAACCATTTAAATATAGAAGATTCCTTTCTGCTTCAGAGAGCCATGATTTGACTCATTTGGGTACTTCCTTTACTTACCTAAATGCCAAACCTGCCCTGCCATCAGAGAGACTTGAATATTTTGGCCATAGCAATTCATTTCTTATGTAGAGGCCAATCTTTTGATGATGAGTCTCTTCTAATTTAGCTAGGTTGGTCCCCAAATAAGACATCTAATTTGTTGTTAGATTTGTATTTGAGGCTTTTTCAGTTTTTATACTCTCTGCCTTGAGTTTATGCTATGCTTTCATTGCTTTTGAGAATCCAAGTTCACCTCTACAATGAGGCATTGGATTTAAGTGGAGAAGCTGAATCATACTAGGAGTGTATTTGCATAAGTTACATGAATCACGTTGAAATGAAGTATGCCAAGAGAATAAATGCATTTACAATAAATAACATCCGTCAAAATGGTTTTCTTTAGTAAAATTAATTATTTAGTTTTATTAATTCCAATTTGGGAGAACTTGAGGCTAAAGTTAGCACTTTCATTTGAAAAGAGATAGTTGGTTGATAAATATTAATTATAATATCAGTAGTCTGACTACAGAGAGAGATAACTATACAGAGTAACATTTGTAAAACATGAACTTTTTTTTGTATCAGTCAAGCCAAATTCTTATAACTGGGCATTGTTTTCAGATTCTCAAATAATTTTCTAAAGTGGGTTGGGTTTTTACTCTCCTTATATGACAAGTGATCTCTGACTGCCACCTGTCTTAACTTTTGATGCTTTTTTTTTTAAGAGGGAGGAAAGTAGACCTTTGATTTCATAGGTGTGGGAGTGATCATTGATTGTATATGCCATTGCAAGCTTAATAACCATAATTAGTTACTTCATAAGAAATAGAGAGATTGCTTGGGTAACTAATTTTTGGAAGTGGAACATATAAAAGCAGATAACACACAGATTAGTTACTTTGTGTGGTGTAGTGGATAAAGGGCTGGTCTTAGAACCAAGAAGACCTGTTCAGGCTTTGCATCTGATGTATATTTAACTGTGTGACTTCTCCATATCTCAGAACATTCTCAAAGACTTTAATACTCATCAGTTGCTGATTTGCATCAATGAAGGAAGTTTTCACACAGCTATGAAATCATTAATGTAATTTTTTCCCCAACTCCCCAAAAGAAAAAATAAAAATCAAAGACCCAAGCCTACATTATTGGGTTTCATAAGTAGGTTAGATTTTTTAAATTCTTTATACAAAATGACAAAAAAAATTTTCTTTGGATTATGTGACCTTGAATAAATAGTGCTTTAATTTTTTTTCCTTTCAATAAAATATTTTCTGTAGAAGCTGGTTATGTGGCTACACCTATAGCAATGGTTCAGGCAGCTGTGACTCTTTTAAAAGATACCTCTGACCTTCCTAAGGGGTGAGTTGATTTTTTTAATTCTTAGAAGTAGTCCATCTATAGCTGTTAGACTTTTGCTTTTTTTTTTTTATTCTCAGTATTTCCATATTTCCAATTCCAGTGATCCAAAGATAGAGATATTCAAATTTATTTTATGAACTGGTTATTTCTATTAACTACTTGCTTAACTATACATGCCTAAGATGAAATCGTTGCCCAGTAATCAGTCCTGAGCTATATACTGTTGCTAATGAAAGTATTTACATTTAAGAGGGAATGTAAACAGTTTACACTATAGTTTGTTCTGAGTTAGATATTCGTTTATTGAACCATGTTAATGGAGAATTGAACTGTTATTAAAACAATAGGACAACCCTGCAAAGTAATTTGAGACTACAGACTTTTAAAGTCTAAAAAAATAAATTGGGCAGGACCTAAAACAGTAAGCATTTGTTAAGGGCTGAGGATACACATAAATTGGTAACTACAAGACAAATAACAGAGGGCTTGGAAGCTCACCTTGGGGATGGAGGGTGCCAGGAAAGGCCTCTTGGAGGAGATGGTGCTTGAGCTGAATCTTAAAAGTGAGAGATTCTGCCTTGAGGTTAGGAAGGTGAGGAATAGCAGGCCGACTTAAGTAGGGCAGGACTATTGAGAATGTGTGAAGGGAGTGTTAAAGGACTAGAAAGCTGAACCAGGTACTAAAGAACTTTAAATACAGGGGTGGCTAGGTGGTGCAGTGAATAGACCACTGACCCTGGAGTCAGGAGGACCCGAGTTCAAATTTGGCCTCAGCCACTTAACACAAACTAGCTGTGTGACCTTGGGCAAGTCACTTAACCCCAGTTGCCCTGCCTTACCCCTTCAAAAAAACCCACCAGACTTTGAATACCAAACAGACATTTCGTTTTTGATCCTGGAGGTAGTGGAGTTTAAGTAGGAGAAAGACAAGGACTGGATAGATTTGGTAATCATCTGCTTAGAAAGAAGAATTTATCTAGGGGAATCAAGCGATGTGTAGAGAGTTCCTAGACTGTTAACCACATGCCCTTTCCAGAAGCAGGGTTTGAATTGAGTTAATTACTGTGTATTTGGTGGGGAGGGAGGAGTTGTTGAGGATAGCTCCACTCTAGACTGAGTCCCAAAGGGAATAAATTAGGCCCCCTGGGGGAGGGGGGGTGTCAGGGTACTTAACTGATCCAAATGAGGAGGAGCCCAGTGACAGCACTGATGACATTGAATTTCCTTCAGTATAATAGGTATTTATTTAAATAATTCATGAGTGTGGAAATGATCATGATTATAAGAAAAAAAAGTTGTATCCTTCAGAGTTTAAGAATTGTGTGACTTTTTGATTCTACTGTAACCTACATGTTTGTTGGAAGAAGTCTGCAGAATAATTCTGCAGCATGTTAAAGCAATCAGGACTTGGATATTCTATTATAACATTCTAATTTATCTTGTTTTCCAGAGGTGGTGTCTTTACACCAGGAGCTGCTTTCTCCAAAACCAAGCTGATTGAAAGACTCAACCAATGTGGCATTGAATTCAGTGTTATTAGCAGTTCTGAAGTCTAAATATTAGAAATATTTATAAAATTGCATGAATGAACAGCTTCTCCATTTGATACTTGAAATTCTTAAGATAATTCCATGTGACCAGGACAAAAAGGTTTTCATAAAAAGTAGTCTGTGCTTGGTACACACGTGCTGAGTTGCAGTTCTTTACTGATACCATTGCTTGTCAGAGGGATTTAAAAAGTATAGCAGATATCTCCCTTAGAGGTGAAGTGGCTGGTCAGGTGGGAGGAGCGAGCTCTGAAACACGAAGGGCAGCTTTCCAGTGAGTTTCCCTGATGCTTTTACGTGCCTTTTGCTATTCGAGCTTGATTGTCACTATCTTCTAACCAGATTTGGTTATTTAATGAGATGAAGAGTAAGTACAAGTACGATCTAGATGATTGCTTGTGTACTGATAGGAGTATGAGTGTGCTTCTTGTGTCCCAACTTACCTGCTAATACTTAGAGATTCTTTTTTTCTTCTGGCTGTATTAGACTATACTTGAGTGTGCTGATAAAGATTTTTCTTTGATTTTCAGTGCCCAAAGTAAGTTTTTTCCTCATTCACTTTTTAGGCCAAACTGGGTTCTCCATTGAAGTATGTTGTTCCTCACAAAAGCTATACATGGGTTTTTAAAAACACTGAACACGTGCCATATAGCCTTAGAGTCTGTTCTAAAAAATGATAAAAAAACATCTTTGTATTTGCAATGTCTGACCTTGGGATAAGCACCTCTCTGACACCTCTCTCATTTGTAGGACATGAAGGAAAGGACCTACTTTTTCCAAGTCCATTCTAGTTTGTGTTCCTCCTTTAGACCCAAACGCTTATTGTGCTGACTCATTCAGAATTAAAATCTGAATACACAAAATAGTACAGCCTTTTAAAATGTCTTCAGGGTTGTTACTGGAAATAGCTTTTGCTTTAATGAGTTTCCTTAGCTAATTATTATACACACAAAGTATATAAAACTATTGGTTTAAATGATCACATATAATTTAAAAATTTAGGGTTTTAAGCCATTTATAGTTTGTCCTCTGTATCTACAGATTTCATTTTCAAACTACAGAAAATATTTTGATCAGTAACTAACCTATTCAGCCTCTTTTATAAAACATAAGTACTTAGTAAACCAGCATTAATATTAACAAGTTAATCAAAGTGAATCTTAAATGTTTTATGGGAAGCTGGAGCCTCGATATTTGGTATGCACTAAACTCTCTCTCTTCTTCTTAACTATAAGAGCAACATCATTTTTCAGTTTCCACAGGCTGGCTTCAAGTAGTTCACCAATGTCCTTTAAGAGATCTGATTGTCTTTCTGTAAAAGGACGTAACATTTGATCATCTTCCTAAAAAATAAATGAACCAAAATGAGTAAGAGTAGATGTGGTTTGTTGTTTTTTTAATAATGTAATAACTAAGGAGGCCCTGGCTTTGTCACATAGAGCTCAGCCAAGGACCACATTCTATACCTCATTTCTGCTGTTAACCCACAGAAGTTAACACTTCACAAAAGGAATTTAGTGACTGATATCTTCCAGGATACTGCTAAATGTATTGGGGAAAAAAAAATCCATTTACCCACAGAGAATGGAAGTAGCTGTTTACTTACAGGGGGCCTATTATGTCTTAGCTTGAGAAATTGTCCTCTCACTATGTTCATACTTTGGTAGAAGCTCTTAAGAGCTTTGGCAAAGTCAGCATCGTAGCTGGTCCGAGGAGTGTACTGGAGAGCATCTCTATGTGATGCTGCTTGTGCAGTTATCCTGGATGCACTGGATAGTTTATGATCTGGAAGACAGGGTGTTTTGTTTCTTCAGGATTACTCAATCCAATCCAGTATGTAGGCACAGGCTGTTTAAAGTAATTGATAGTGGAAACAGGAAAACGGTGTTTGCAAAACTTACACTGTCCTGTTAAGTGCAAAAAATTTCAGTAACACCAAAGAGTTACTCTGCAGAGCAGCAATCTGAGAAACATCCTAATTGGAAGCCTATCATTGATAACAATCCAGGTTTAAGTGCATCACTGACCTTGTCCAGGACCGCATCCCTTTAGTGAATCCTTGAGAAGCACATTCTCTTCTATTAGAGCTCTGTTAATGTTTCTGAGCAGTTCTGTTTCCTGTTCTAACTTCTGCAGCTTCAAATAAAGTTCTGCCATTTGGTTTGATGTATCCTATAAAGTAATTCCAGCATGTAATAACTTAGTCTAGCCTCATCTTTTCATAGATTGCCTACCTGGCTTTTCTGGAGATTATTACTTTTAGCATGTCGTGAAAAGTCCTTTTGAGGAGGCAGGGATAAATGAGAGTCACATTGATTAAGGTGGAAAAAACACACACCCCACTCATAACAAACAGGTGTAATAATTTTCTATTTAATGTATCATTTGAACACACCTGGTTGGCCTCTTGAGCTGTTAATGTTTTCATATTGTCTACCAAAATGTTGCCTTCCCATGTGATAAGGTCTTGCTGAGTACAGTTCAGTTCAGCACAGCCTTCTGTGGTACGATACAGATTGTTTAAAAAAAAAACAAGTTCAAGTTTCTCTTCTTAGTTCACTAGAACAGATATTACTAACTGTATGTTAGTCACATTCTGGATTAAGGAGCTAGGAAGCCCTGTGAATATGAACAAAAACTGGAAAAGTTACTCTTCTTTTTACTAACATGGATATACAAACTTGCCTAAAAAGATGATTTTCCCCCCAAAAGAAAATTTTAAAGATACCTTGAAGACCCCATAAATCAACAATTAGAGCATTTTTCTGTAAGTAATTCAAGAACTCATGAGATGCATTTAAGGCCACAAAATGGACTGTCTCTTCAATTTTGGCATTCATATTTTTCCAGACAGGCTTTGTGTACAAAGTGATTGGAAGGTCATAGACTTTGTAGCTGAAAAAAAGAACACAGCATAGGCATTAAGACTATGGAGTCATTTTCATGAACAAGAACAGTGCTACTGTAAGATTTATAGCCTAAAATGTGGCCTTATGGTTGCCTACTCTAGCACTTAAGAAGCAACTAGAAGGGATGGCTAGGTGGTACAGTGAATAGAGCACCAACCCTCAAGTCAGGATGACCTGAGTTCAAATGCAGCCTCAGAGGCTTAACACAAACAAGTTAGCTGTGTGACCTTGGGCAAGTCACTTAACCCCAACTGCCCTACCTTCCCCTCTCCCCCCCACCAAAAAGCAACTAGAAGTTGCTAATGTAATCTCATTAAGGATGCCTTGAAATTGTTATGTCTTGAAGAAATCAGTGGTTTACATGTTTACCACCTATGTGGAACTTAAATGTTATTTTTCCAGTAGGATGTTTTTAGTCTTGACATTTTATAATGTGTAATGAATAGCTCCAGGCATATGTAAAAATATAAATACAGGTCCCATGTGTTATATGGTAATTATCTCTTACTGTTTATATTAGATGTTGTTGGAAAACAAATAGGCTTTTAAACATCATGTTTCTTCATCATAATATTAGGATACCACTGGCAACCAGTTTTCCATTTTAGACTTGGCACATGCCACAACAATCCTCAGTGATATTTAGGAGAGATGCTCAATGAATCTAAAATGGTGGTAGATTGGTTTAGGGGAAAGAGCTCATGGTTATTAAATCACATATAGTATGTGGTTGTATATGTACATGTATATGTATTAGGTTGTATATGTACATGTATATGTTCATGTAGATGTATTAGGTAGTTGAAGAAAAAGAAGTTAGAGGAAATACAACTAAAAATTGGAGTGGCCTCGTATTTAGACTACCAGGTTAACAAAGAACATTGTTAGGAACCAATGGAGCATAATACCCAATTTGTATGCCTCTCCTTGCATCTTCCTTGAGCCATTTAATGCCAAGGCACTGTATAATCTGAATCTGGAAATCAATCCTCTTGCCAAGCAGCTCTAAGGGGTCGATGACCACATCATCTTCACCATAAGCCCTGTAAAACAGGAGGAGGAAATGTGTTGTATGCTGAGATATTGACTGTTGCACTGAGGTATCATTAATGGATGAGGGAAGAGCTGTGAGGGGATGACGACATAGCACCAGGTCTATGGTAACACTTGAAAGTCACCAACCTTAAAGTTGGTCATCGTAATCCACCACCAGTAGTCTCCAAACTTTTCTGATCATTCCCTGCCACTTCCCACTTAGCACAGTGCCTAGCACATAGTATATACCTAGTAAATACATTTTTAATCATTCAAATACATGTATACTTAGTTATATGTATATTGATGATTATGTACATTTTAAAACATAGAAATAAAAGGATGAGATGGAGATGAAATAATATTTGATCCTTGAGACAATAGGATGCCACTAGCACTTACTGATCTGAACTAGGGTGACAGCATGTGAATGAAGAGAAGGGGAATAATTGGAAGAGCTATGGAGGTAGCATCTCTGATACTTGACAACCGATTGGCAATGGGATGTAAAGGAATATGAGAAGTTGAGGATAACACCCATGTAGGACTGGAAGGTATTAGCCTTCTAAATTGGAAACAGGTGGGTGTGGAAGAAGAAAGATAATTTTTTATTTTTAATATTTTTTCTCTCCAGTTACATTTAAAAACAATTTTTAACACTTCTTAAGTTTAGAGTTCTGAATTCTGTCCCTGTGCCCAGGAGTATAGAACCTTCTGAGGGGTGCCTACTGAGTCCTCAGTAGGAGTGCCTACTGAGAGAAGGTTAAGAATATGTTAAGAAGCAGGGTGTGAATTTTGCATGTACACTTGTTGGTAGTTGCACAGATTATTCTTAGGGTATGATTGCTCTGAGAAGTTAACTCTCAGAGCAGAAGGGGCCATGTTGAAAGCTCGCATAACCATGGGGCACAACACAAGAAGCACTCATGACTGGCTCTCATAGAGATGGTGGGATGCTATACATAGGATGAGAAAAAAGAAAGGGTAGCACCAAATGGGCAACCTAAGAAGTACACTAATATGCCAGAGGCACAAGAATGAAAAAAAGGCTTCTGGGGTACTGTGTAAATCCTCTATGGAAGTCTGTGATAAAACATGGACCAGCTTTCCAGGATGAGGTAAGGGTAGGGAGACAGGGTCTCTGGGTCTTATGAAGGCAGCACCTACCCTGATTGGTAGGATTGGTAGCAAAACCGCTAATAGATGAAATCAAGGGTCCATTTCAAAGTATAAAGAATCATGCTTGTTCTTTTTAAAATGCCTGTACTGATCTAGCACTGGGACACGAGGCACTTGTATATGACTGTTCCCTCATGCCGTGGATGTGCTTGGTGGCCATGAAGGAGAGTTCAATCTTCAGTTTCCTGGGATGCTGCTAATTGTTAGATTGCTACAGCTCTGGATACATAGAGCTAGAGTTACTGGTGGGACTTGAAGATCACGTGGCTACTGTTTTAACTGGAAGAACTCATAGCTTTTTGTTGCACAGAAATAAAGGAAGAGCAATAACAATAATATGTTGTATTTATGTAAGCATTTTGCACTGCTACTTGATGAGACGACATGTCAGTCCTAACTAACCTTTCTTCCTATTCATCAGACAGTCAAGTTGATAAAAGAAATATAATTCTATTGTTCCCTCTATTGACAAGGAAATAGTCATAGATGTTACTTGACGGACCTAGAGTCATTCAATAAGTTACTTATAACAAGTAATTTTACTTTTTTGGGGCAGCTAGGTGTCATAGTAAAGTGCTGGGCCTGGAGTCAGAAAGACCTGAGTTCAAATCTGAACTCAAACACTTAGTAGCTGTATGACCCTGGGGAAATCACTTAACCATGTTTGCCTCAGTTTACTCATCTGTAAAATAAGCTTGAGAAGGAAATGGCAAACCAGTATCTTTGCCAAGAGAATCCCAAATTGGGCCATGAAGAGTTGGAGACAACTGAAAAAACCGACTGAACAACATCCCCCAAAGTTTCTAGCCCAGTACTACTATCTGTATATCAGATTTTCAGTGAATACATGATTAAACATGGCTCTAAGTCTAGTACCTTTACCAATAGACCATACTGCCTCCTGTGAATTTTCCAGATATTGTTAGAAAAGTTTCAAAAGAAGGAAAGAAGAGAAGGGAGGAAGAAACCTACTCTCCAGTTCTGGAACATGGGATTACGTTGATAAGTAGGACGGCCTCTTCCAGCCCTTCAGAATTCAAAAGTTGTACCTGCTCTTCAAGTTTCATGCAATAAGCAAGAGACTGGAGCCAGACGTGAGCAGATCCTAAATGAATGGCCTCAACAGGATCCCAGAATGGGTCGTCTTCTTGAGCTATGTGGATGTCTTCTCCATCCAGAAAGTGCTGGTAAATTTCCTCCATTAGGTATTTCCTGTTAATGAACTTGGCTTTAGACCACATCCACACCTGGAAAAACAAAGTAAGATCAGTAACATTACAATGATTTTTTTTTAGCTCTTTTTATTCTAACTGGATGAATGTTGTGATCTCAGGTAATCAGACCTGGGAGAGTTGTTGTTACATCATTCAGCTACGTCCAGCTCTTTGTCACCCCATGGATCATATCGTCCATGGGGTTTTCTTAGCAAGGAGACAGGAGGGGTCTACCATTTCCTTCTCCAGCTCATTTTACAGATAAGGCAATGGAGTCAAACAAAGGTTAAGTGACCTGCCCAGGGTCACACAGCTAGGAAGTGTCTGAAGTTGGATTTGAACTCAGGTCTTCTTGACTCCTAGTCCAGAGCTCTTACCAACTGTGCCACCTAGCTGGCACTGAGTAGGCACTGCTGAATTGTTGAATTTAATTGAATGAATCAGATAGGACAATGGAATGGGTGATCAGTTTACCAAGATCAAGCTACTGTTGCAAGGTCCTAAATAGGGAGTGTGCTGTGTTGTTAGTCAACAGTCCTTTCACCCTCAATGACTAGCCAGGCTTAGCGGTGCAGTCAGTGATCACTAAGGTAAGGCCACAGGGCTCAGAACCTTAATCTTGCATCATTCCCATGATGTCCAAACAACTGAACTTATACCCACACTTGGAAAACATTCCATTTGAGGGAAACACATCCCAAAACACTCACATCTCTAAGTGAAAAAAGCTCAAGGGTTGACCGTCTCAATGCCAGACCATTTCTCCTAGTCCTTCCAACAGGCCTGAGCTTGGGCAAAACCTCCCATAGATGTCGTGCGTGAATGCAGTGGAAAATTCATAGAGGCCACCAGTCATTGAGAAAGCTGCAATGTTCTATTTGCAACTTTAAAAAATGTTTAGAGTTTCAGGAGCTCAGCAAGTTAGGAACTGTATGTTGTAACTTTGTGTCTTGTGAACAATCATTCATGCCCATTTTTTTTTATTACAAATCACAACCTTCATGTTTTATTTTATTACTTATCACTGAAATTTGTGGTTTTATCAGTGTAGATGCTGCCTTCACAAGACCCAGAGATCCTCTCTCCCCACACTTACCTCATCCTGGGAAACTGGTCCATGCTTTATCATAAATTTCCCAGGGAGGATTTATCTAATACCCCCAGAAGCCTTTCTCTCATTCTTTCAATGCCTCTAGTATACTAGTGTACTTCTCATGTTGCCCATCTGTTACCTTTCATTCTTAGTACATGACTGGCTCTCATTCCCTTTCTAGTCATTACTTTCATAATGATTTTTTTGTATGTGTATAAGTTTCTAGAATATTGTATCTGGTTTGGGATTCTACAACCAAAGAAAAAGAATTTGAAAAGGGCCCAAAGAGTAGACCTGGAAGGGAAGAGGAGACTAGAGGACTACTCAACTGGAGAGAGAAGACAGAGCAAAGAGCTACTCTTTTCTATCTTCACTGAGGTCTCAGGATCATAGTTCTTGAGCTGGAAGACACCTTAGAAGCCATTGAGACTAATCCTCTCATTTTTCAAATGAGAAAACTAACGTACAGTGAATTTAAGCGACTTGCACAGGGTCAGAATCACAGAATTTGAGAATTGGAAGGCGTCTCATCAGTCATTTAGGCCAATCTGTATTTGAAAGGAACTGCCACTCTAACATACCTGACAAGTGTTAGACAAATGTCTAAGGATGAGATCTGAACCCAGATTTAGGCTGCATATAAAAGACAATTTCTGAAATTTTAAATTTGGAGCGAGCCAACCGTGGAAACTGAACAATTCTCCATCCTCACCGTTTTTTTTTTCCATTCAATGTCAGTGGTTTATAACCAGTACTTACATTTGAAACAGTGGCACAGTGGATAGATTGCAAGGTCTGAAGCAGGACTCGTCTTCCTGAGTTCAAATCTGGCCACAAACACATCATGCTGTGTGACCCTGGACAAGTCACCTAAACCTATTTGCCTCAATTTCCTCATCTGTAAAATGGGTTGGAGAAGGGAATGGCAAACTGTTCCAGTATCTTTGCCAAGAAAACCCCAAAAGGGGTCACAAAGAGTTGAATACAACTGAAAAACAACCCACCTTTCAAAAAGACAAAAGAATAGGAAATTGAGTCAAAAGTATTTTTTCTTTTCTTTTTTCTGTTTTGTGAATGAGGGTGGGAGACGGTGGACAGCTTCCTTTCTTTACTGGTTTCTTCTGAGATATAGATTAAACTCAACATTGTACTCCTTACTTGGTCTTCCAAATCAGTCCCATTGTTCTGAATGTCTATTACATGGGCCATGGTTCCATTTATGCCATGGTTACCTTTTGAGAAGGTAAAGAAAGGATTCTTCACTTTGTCTTTTTGTTACCTTTTGCTCACCTACATTTGTTGGTATTCTCTGCTTCCATGGATGAGGGAAATATTTTCAAATGAAGCACAATCACCTACAAGTGAATGTTTGTGCCTTCCCCATGCAGCCTCACCTCCTGAGTCTCTCTGTTGGTCACCTTCACTATGACTTCCTTTTGCAGATCATAACCTTTAGAATCAGATGATGCCAAATTCTTCACTCTTAGCTCCAATTTCAGCCCCTGGAAAAGGAAACAATTTTCAGAAGGCTATTCTAACTTCATCAGCCTTTGGGATATATTCTCTATCCTCTTATCTTTCCACAACTAAGAAACGAACTTTGTGAAGTGTGCTGGCCTAAATATTTTATTCCTGCTCAAGGGAATGAAGGGGGTGCATACAAATAGGTCAAACTCAAACTGCAGCAAAGCCTTCATGTCAGCACAATTCATAAGGATATATCAGTCAGGTTCTGCTTCCTGCTTTGACACAGATCAGCTGCATGACCTTGAGCAATTTCTGGGGTCGTGTTTCTTCTTTAAGACGAGAGATTCTACTAAATGATCACTAAGGTATCTTTCTGCTATAAATATCTGACTTTATTAAACCAAGGATGTTATTTTAATACTAACTCTAGTTTTATTGTATTTTTTGAGGCTGGGTTCCCCTATCTTACCCAGGCTGGAATTGCAGCATCTGGGCTCACTGCTGATTATCATGGAAGCTTAGACCCACTCTCTCTACCTCTTAGGGTCTCTTAGCCCCACTGGGGCTCAAACCACCTGCATTCAAGCTCTCTGCCAGCCCTAGCTTTAGTTTAAGAATCTTAGAAGAGGGATCACATTCATGGACAATCGTACTGAATCTCTCTGGAGGTTCTATCCTTCTATGAGGGCAGGAGTCATGACACAGTCTTCTTGGAAATCAAGAGATTCTGAATCTCTGAGGTGTCTGTTTAAATTTAAAATACTGCTCCATGCTCAGTTCACTCTAATCCATGTGTTTTTGGATTGTCTTTTTGGAGAGAGAAGTCTATACAGACCTCATAGAATTACAGATTTAGAGGCAGAAAGGGGTCTTGGAAGCAATCAAACTCAAACTCTCCCATTTTGTATATGAAGAAACTAAAGCTGATCAAGATTAAAAGACTAGTCCAGGGTCACCCAGATAGTAAATATTTGAGGCAGGATTTGAACTCAGATTTCTGACTCAAAACCCAGTGCTACTTTACCCTCTGTGGCACCTGCAAACACCTAAGGGGCATATGTGTGTGTGTGTGTGTGTGTGAACAAATGACTAACCAAATTAGAAATACAGTGTATTTGGGGAGAAATGAAGGGATGCTGGTTGAGCTACACCAACATTGCTAAATTACCTTCATCAGTTCTTCACTCATTTGATTTGCTTCTGCCACCCAAGGTATCAATTTAATATAATCCTGGAATACAGCCAGAACACTGGGATCAACTTTCCCATCTTTATTATTTACAGCACCTTTTAGGAAACAGAAATTAAATGAAAATTAGATGGAATTTTGTTTATTATTTTTTAAATTTTGTGTTTTTTTTCTTTTGGGGGGGGGAAGGTAGGGTAATTGGGGTTAAGTGACTTGCCCAAGGTCATATGACTAATTTTGTGGTAAGTGTCTGAGGCTGGATTTGAACTCAGGTCCTCCTGACTCCAAGGCCAGTGCTCTATTCACTGCGCCACCTAGCCACCCCAATTTTTAAATTTTTAATAGAATTTTTTTTCCCAATTACATGTCAAGACAATTTTTAGCATTCATTTTTACAAGATTTTGAATTTCAGATTTTTCTCTCTTCTTCTTTCCCCTTCCCTCCCCTCCCCTTTTCCAAAAATGGTAGGCATTTTGATTTAGATTATACATGCACTATCATATAAAACATATTTCCCTATTAGTCACATTGTGAGAGAAGAAACAGATCAAAAGGAAAAAACCATGAAAAAGAATAAAGTAAGTGAAAAAATTCTTCAATCTACATTCAGAGTCCATCAGTTCCTTTTCTGGATGTAGATAGTATTTTCCTTTGTGAGTCCTTTACTTTTTGCTGGTTCTGCTGTTCCAGGATTTGTTTTGGGGTGCCATTTTATGGTTGTTTGGAGGTAAATACGGGTGAATTACAGTGATTTATTGCTTATTCCACCATCTTAGCTCCCAGAAGTCAGTGAACTTTCATTTAGCAAGTATCAGAGTTCAAAAGACTTATTCATACATTCAAGAGTATCTGCCAACTGAAAGACTCTCTGCTAGGTACTCCCAAAGAGACAAAGATGCCTAAGGCACTGGTCCTGTGTTCAAAGAGTCTACTGTTTAATAGTAATTTTCTGATCAAGATACCATATACTACCTTGGTTTTAATGAAACTACTTTCATACCTACCTATACACCTTATTAATACACAAAACCAAAAAACCATCCCTACCCTCAAAAGTTTACATTCTGATGGGGGCATTATGTATAAACAGACAAGTAAATATAAGTCTAAGACAGAGAGAGAGCAGAGGGGGATCAGCAAAGGCTTCCTGTAATGGAGATGCTACCAGAGCTGAACCCCAAAGGGGAAAAGGAAGGTAAGAGGCAGAAGTCAGAAGGGAGGCCATCAACAAGTAGCATACTTGGTGTGGAATATAAAGCATGTGTTCATTTTGTTATTCATTACTCCAGGAGAAGGACAAGAGAGAGAGAAGCAAAGATAAATCAGAGTATTTTGCCAAAGAAAAACATTTGGAGGTAGGAGGGAGAAACTACTTTGGATGATTTATGAATATTCTTTTTCTGATAAACATCTTATCTCTATTATTCATGACCATGGGCACCACCATTTTACTAAGCAAATGAATGGTGTTTGTCTTCTTTTATGAAGGAGAGGCAACCTTCAATGTAATATAAAAAGTATTGGATTTGAAGTGAGGACACGTTCAAATTGTGGTGGCCTTGGACAACTGACTTAACTTTTCAGAGCCTTAGTTTCCTCATCTATAAAAAGAGAGGTTGGACTATATCAGGGTTATGGACCATTTCTCAGAATTGTGTTTTTAAATGCATAAAATATAATACATGGGATTACAAAGAAACTAAAAGTGAAAATAAAGATGTTATTTTCCCCCCATCCTAATTTATGAACACCGTGAAATCTAAAGAGCCTACGTATAGTGTGCAAATCTACCTCCATTCTAGGAAAGACACATGACAGAGGTGACAATTTTTGGAGAACTGATGTAACATAAACAATCAAGTTAAGTCAACACACTGAAGACTTCAAATATAAGAAATGTGAATTATGCTTACCAAGTTTATCTACACTAACTCCCTCTGCTGCTGCAAGCTCAGACTGAAAAAAGTCATAATCAAACCTTGCCCAATCGTCCTTGCCACGTTCAGAAGGAAATCCAATGTAGAGGTAGGCACTGTTGGATCCCAAAATAACTCGATCCTAGGGAAAAGACAGTGGATTAAAGGATCCCAACATTTTCCTGCTATTAAATATCACTGTTTTCAGAAGGAATTATAATTCTACCACAGGCCCAGAGAGGGATATGAGTCCAAGGCATAGGAATAGGGTTGGAAATCCTGGTTTTATTGATATAGGGAACTCCCAGATGGAGAAACACCCTCTACCAATGGAAGTTGGCACTTTGCTTGTAATTTATAGTCTTAGAGAATTAACCAGAGTACAGTAACATTAAGTGATTTATCCACAGTCACATAGTATGTGTGGAAGAGAGGCAGGGTGGTATAATGGATAGAGAACTGGCTTTAGAACCATGAAGACCAGGAAGTCCTGTCTTGTATATACCTGAATGTCAGTGTTATGTAGGAGAATAAGAACAAGCTTCCCACAAACTAAAAGGAGAATAACAACTAAGAATAGTAGGTCAGGTCACACCTTTATAAGAATATGCCACATAATCCCAAGAAGAAGCTGTGCTTCTAAAAATAATTCACATTTGCACAGCACTTAAAAGTTTTACAAAGCACTTTTAAGAATCTTTCTCTGCCCCCACAGTCTCTTCAAAGACATCATATCTTGGATCTGAAGCATCACAAAACTTGTGAGTTGGAAGGAATTTCAAGAGCATTTAATCCAGGAGTGGGGAACTTGAGGCCACAAGTGGCAGGTTCCCCCACCCTGAATTTATTTTATTTAAACAATTAGCTTGGAGCCCCCACTCTAGATTATTAAATATTTAACAAACTGGAGAAACCTCTCTTCTCATAAGCAGTTTTTCACTTTCATTTCTCAGTATACATCAAAACCTTTAATCTACTAATGAGGCTTAAGCAAATATCAAAGTTGCTAACTATATATTTCACTAATAATGTCAGAAAAACAACATAAAACATATTTACAATGTTTTATCTGTGTGCAAGGTCACAGTTACCTCTAATTACCATATTTTAACTTATTTCTGAGACAGTCTCATCATTCAGTGTCTCTAGAGAGCACCCCAAGTTTCTCAAGCATACTTTTCTTATTTATTCATAATATAAGGGTGAAGCTTAGTCCTCTCTTTTTTTTTAAACTTAGTCCTCTCTTGCCAGGCAGTATCTCTAATGATCTCTCTAGAACAAGGATTCTAGTCTCTCTAGAACAAAGTATCTGTGGACCCCTAAATGACCAATGGATAGATTCTGTGAGGGTCAATGAATTTTTTATTTTTCTGCTTTGAAACATTTATCGAAATTGTTTTTCAGTATAACTGGATTCCTCTGCAATCCTATATATTTTATCTTATGCATCTAAGCACATTATTCTGAAGGGGTCCATATGTGTCACTAGATTGCAAAAGGGGTCCACAACATAAAAAAAGTTAAGAACTGCTCAATAGTTAAAATTTCTGGTTTCCTCAAAGAAGGACAGTTAAACTGTAACTGGTCAAGATCTAAGTTCTCTTAAAGAAATAATAATTTATAGTTTCTGTAGGAGATAAAATGAAGCTGGTGTTGCATATAACTGGGTCGTTTCATCAACCTGGCGTTCAGTTTCTGATCTGTGAAATGCAGCTTACATCACCACCCACCTCAAAGGGTCTACTCTCAGAAGTAAATCTAATATGATCTAATAACAATATAACTAAATAATATGTCTAAAAGTATGCCTAAGAGACAGTATATCTAAAGTAGAAATACCAGAGAGATGAAGACATGTCCGCAGGGAAGCTAGGTGGCATAATGGACAGAGTACTAAACTTGAAGCTAGGAAGACCTGAGTTTAAATCCAGCCTCAGACACTTATTAGCTGGATGACCCTGGCAAGCTACTTAACTGCCCTCAGCCTCAGTTTTCTCATCTGTAAAATGGGGGTTTACCTCCCAAGGGTTATTAGGAAGATAAAAGTGAAATAACATTTGTAAAGTGCTTTGCAAACCTTGAAACTGCTACTGCTCTTATACAAGTACCTCCCTTTATAGGGGCAAAAAACATGTTAACCCGGAACCTTAGGTTTATTGATCTATCCATTCATTTATTCTCCTGTTATCTGTCTAGTACTATCTAGCTATGCATTCATTGATTCATGGGTCTGTCTGCTTGCACTTGTGTGCAGATGGACGGGTCACCAGATGCTGCAGCTTTGTCTTTGTAACTGCCGGCACACCATTGACGACAACTTGGCACTTGGTCTGCGGAGTCACCGTCACTTCTCCATCCATACTGGTGAATGTGGCATGGTTATCAGAAATTCTGAAAGGACAGAAGATTTATGAGTCACTAATAAGTTATCCTGAAAAACAAAACAAAACAAAAAAAAGAGTGTCTTTTCCATTCCTCAGAGCAAAAAAAAAAAAAAGCCTGTTATGTTAGGAGGAAGGTCAAATGAAGATGGAGTAACAGCAACAGCAACAACAGCCAGCGTTTATGTACTGATTTAAAGTTTGCAAAAACACTTTACAAATATTATTTCATTTTATCCTCACAGCTGTGAGAAGTAGGAACTATTATTATACTCATTTTACTGATGAGGAAACTGAGGCAGAGAGAGGTAAGTGACTTGCCCAGGGTCACATAGCTAAAAAGTGTCTGAGGCTAAATTTGAACTCAGATCTTCCTGACTCCAGGCCCAAGCCTCCATCCATTGTGTTACCTACTTGCCTACAATGTTTTTATTCTGTGATTCCTGAGGGTAAAGACTAACACTTGCACACAAAGAAGAATGGCATGTATTACAAAGTGGAAGGATCCAATATAAACAGAAACTGGTTATAAGAATAGAGATTTTTCAGTTTTGAGAAAAGGGTGAGAAGTGGGAACCAGACCCACGATTTCAGTGGTCCAGGGAACTTCCAAACGAGGAAATTCCTTCTACTGATATAGATTTGCACCTTCTTTGCTACTTAGCATCTCAGACAACTGAGAAGTTCAGTGACTTGCCAAGGGCCATAGACCGAGATCTTCCTGGCTTTAAGGCTAGTTCTCTCTGGGCCAAACTGCCTCTCCTTGTTTTGATATTTCTATTCTAAATAAAATTTAGTCCATCTCAGCATCAGTTTCCAAAATCTAATTTAGCCAGAGGGGAACTATAAATAACAACTCTATTGGCATAACTATAGAGAATCTAAGTTACTTCCACAATGAGATCTTTAAGTACTTTGATGGAGAATATGTGTGTTTGTGTGTGTGCATGTATACTCTATGTATATGAAATTCTACAATACAGAGGATGGTGACTAGCTTTTACCATCTTCACTAAAGACAGATAAATTATATCAGGGTAGATTTCTGTTAGAGAAAAGGAAGAACTTTTTGGTAGTTTACATTGGTAACTACTAGAACGGGTTAGTAGGAAAAGGTATACAATCTTCTTCTTTGCAACTGTCCAGAAGTGGCATGGGACCTTGCTTGAGGGCAGGCAGATTAACAAAATAGCTTCTTGGAGCCCCATCTAGGCTGAGGAATTAAGAACTCTGAATCTGAATAAAGGCACAGATTCATAGAATTTTACCCCAATCCTTGAAGGATGATTTTATTTGAAGTTGCTTGACCAACATCAGATGAACCTGAAAAACATGAAACCATGCCATTTAAAAAATAATAGGGAACAAAGTAGAACCAAAATAATATTTACAATTAATTAGCACAAGTCTGTGAAAGGAAATGCTTTGAGATGGCAACAATACTAAAATAACAGCGATAGTACTTAAAAAGAATAAGAAGCTTAATTTGTTGTCATAAAACAAACACCCGTCCTTTATTTTAACCACAACAGAACTGCAAAGGCATAACTTTTTATGGTGATGTTTTTAGGGTGTAAATCATGGAGGAGTCAACAAGGATTATGTACATTGTAGAACGTGTTGAAATTAAGTTTATCAATAATGTTTTTCAAAAATCAAAAGAAAACCGAAGTGGTTTATGGTATAACTTTGCTTCCCTACCTCCTTTTTTTGTTTTTTAGACTTTTTTTTTTAAGGTTTGCTGTTGCTGTTATTGTTTTTAGATTAGGTCTGTCCATCTTACACAGGCCAGGAGTATAGCAGTCACTCACAACCAGGTCCCGGTAATCATCAATATGGGAGCTTTAACCCGGGCCCCTCCATGGACAACCTGGTGGTGTTGACCCCTGATCTAAAAGTTTAGTACACCATGGCTTATGACTGCTGAACTCAAATGATCCAACAGCCTCAACCTCCTGAGCATCTGGGACTCCTTAACATGTACTCTTATGCCTGGCTGTTTTTTATCTTTTAAAAAGTTTTATTGATGATTTTTTTTTATCACAGTCATTTGGAGCTTATCTTGGAATATGGTGTGAGTTGTTGTTCTATACCTAGTTTCTGCCAGATTGCTTTTTATTTTTTCTAGCATTTATTGTGGAATAATAAGTTCATATCCTAGCTGCTAGAATCATTGGGATTTTCAAAAAACTATTGTACTTGTTTGCTTCTGTATTTATTTAGCACAAACTATGTTTCAGGCACCTAGTATAGGTAGCTTTCTCAAGTTTACCTGAGGACAGGAGAGATCTGGGATGACAGCTACTGATAATGCTAAGATCAAGTGACTATTTTTTTTTTTTAGCGCGGTGAGATATTGGCATGTATGTAGAAGGCAGCAGAGAAGGAGTCAAGAGATAGGGAGTGATTGAAGAGAGGTTGGGCATTCTTCTGGAAAAGCTGGGAGGTGATGTGATTTTCTCAAACCCCCTGGTTTCTTCTCTTATTCTCTCTCTTATTCTTATTCTCTCTTTCTTTCCCTCCCTCAGAAAACAGTCAATCTCTTCACTGAGGAAATCAAGGTCATCTGTCCTTAGCTTTTTCATCTTTCTGATGTCACTCATCCTCCCTACTTTGCTCCAGACTGACAAGAAATTGTCAAAGCCAAGGTCAAAATTTCTACTTCTGTCCTTGTTCTTATTTTCCTCCCATTTTTCTGAAAGCTTGCCCTCTCAATCATTTCCTCTAATCTCTCCTTTTCTACTGGTTTCTTCCCTATTGCCTACAAACATGCCTAAATGTCTTCTGTTCTTAAAAATCCTTCACTTAATTCAGCCACTGACCCAAGCTATTATCCTTTTTCTCCTTCATATTGTTGCCAAGTTCCAAGAAAGAGATGCCCACTTACTTCCTATCACCCATTAGGTCTTAACATCTAACAATCAAGCTTCAGAACATACCATTTGACTGACTGTTCTTTTCAAGATTACCAAAGATCTCTCAAATTGAATGTGTTTTTTTTTTTCCTTCATGATCCTCTTTTTAGCTGAACACCCATTCTTCCCTGGATATTCTTTTCCCTTGGCTCCATTTTTTCTTTTACCTGTACAACTCCCTTTCAGTTTCTTTTGCTGATTCATCACCATCTACCTTGTCCCTAAGCATAAGTGTTAGTCAAAATCCTATCCTAGATCTTCCATTCTCTTTCTATACTTTCTCCTTTGCTGATCTAATTACTTAGCATCTTTTGTCAGATACCTCCCACATCTATATATTCAGTTTCAGTCTCTCTCCTGAATTCTGGTCCTACCCAGAATCACATAATTCTATATGTTTATATTTTATCCTAGAGGCAAAAGGAAACACCTAAGGTTTTTAAGTAGGTGAGATCTATGTCATGGACAGATTATTTTGGCAGCAGTGTAAAATGCATATAGGCATAATCCTGATACTTAAGAACTTCCACGATTTGATTCCAGCACACTTTTCCATTATTTCTCATTGTTCCCTTTCATATACTCTACTCTCTTTCATATATTCCATCTCTACACCTTACATACTAAACATGATGGGGGAGGTTGTGGTGGAGAGGAAGACATAAGTCAAGTGCTAAACTCACTGATGAAGAATGAAATGAGCAAAATCAGGAGAGCAATTAATACCATAACACTGTAAAGGCGTGACATCTATGGTAAATTGTGGGGAGCCAAGGAGGCCTGATCCAGGACCAAGGTAAAAATCTTGACAGTGTGCCCTAATACCCATCAGGTGCTGGGGCTTATAAAGGCTGGCTCCCTCCTGGAAGACCCCCCAAGAGATACACTTAAAAGGACTTTTTTTTTATATCCTGACATCAAAGCCTTTGCCCCCAGACTTCAGGCATCTAAAAGAACGCGTTCCTTATATTATTGTAAGTCAAAATACTTGATTCTTGGGGGTCAGTTTCTATGCAGATGTCTTTGAAATTGTGGCCTCAGGCTTCCAGTTCTGAAGCCTGCTGCGGGGGAGGGGTGCAGGGGGGATCCTTTGTCCTGTAGATACACTTTGATAAGAAACAACTTACTTTCCCCATGACTTCCTGGGTCCTTGATAACAAAGCCTTGTCTTATCCAAGCGACTTCCAGGGTATGACAGACTATTACATTGATAATAAAATTCCAGGATATGATTAGGATAAGAATACTTGAATCTTTGTCTTTTGGATCTTTAAAAACCTTGTTCAAAGAATCAATCAATCAATAAATCAATCAATTCATGGTTCTTCCTTGAACTACCCATATTGTCTGGTCATTTCTTATTCACATGCTTAGTGCTAGACATTGAGCAGCACATGACAGTCAATACGTTTGTGATTCCAGAGGACCAATAATGAAACATGCTATCCATGACAGAGAGGTAATGGATAAGGTATAGAATGAGACATATGTATACATATACATGTGTGTATATGTATATATGTATGTATGTATGTATGGTATGTATACACACATGTGTATGTATGTGTTTGATATAACCATTAAGGTTCGGGGAATTTATCTCACTTGACTATGCATATTTGTTACAAGAAAAATTTTTTTCAATAGGATGGGGAAGGAGAGACAGTTCTGTTAATTAAAAAGTAGAAAGGAGGAGGTATGCTACAGAAGGGGAATGTTGTATGCACCTGGAGATTAGACCACTGTATTACTAGTTTTACTTAATTGTTTTACTTTGCTGCAAGAGATTACTGATGAAGTGAGGGTTATCTGTAAATGAATGCAATATTAAAACAAGGCACATCAATAAAACTTTAAAAAAAAGGAAGAATGACCTCAAGTTCTGCAGATGCCAACAAGGATTTGGATAAGGTAATATAGAGAGATGAAGTAAAATTTAGCCAACAACTAGATGAAAGATTGTAATTATTATTAATAACTGCAGGAATGAAAATCATTGGGTACCACCAGAAAAATATAAAGTAAGTTAAATACCAGCTTGAATGAAATGCTTGAGAACTCCTGTGAGTTGTGGGTCCTCGTTGACATTAAAGAGGTAAGGGAAAGCCTTTGTCATCTGCCTTTCCTAGAATGGAAACCAGAATTAGTGGTACCATCAAGTACATGTCTGAATCAGGCTTCTTTTTCCATCTCCTTCCCTTGAAAATGATATTACTTATTTACCTTAGAGAATATAGGACAACACTATATAACCAAATCCAGAAGACAGAGAGAGGGTGAAAAAGTTTTTAAAAATAGTGGTTTCTCTGGATAAGGAAACTTAGCATTATGCTAAGTTATTATATTTTTTTCCTTAGACCATGATAAAAATTCACACCCCATCAAAGTGAAGCTTTCATCACTGAGAACCACCTGGTTAGGGTTAGTTCCAAGACATTATCTGTTCTAGACAATCAGAAGTGGACATTATTTGGTCACCTGAGGCCACAGGCTGGCATACTGAAATTCATCAAATTGGATTGCAATAAGTGATAATCTAGAATTCTTCATATAATCTTTTTTATGACAAGATAAGGAGCCTTTATTGTCTCAAGGATAAAACACAAACTCCTCAGCCTGGTACATAAGGTCCTCCACAATCTAACTTTCTAGCCTCTTCTCACTTCACTCCAAATCTCTTTTCTCCTTGAGTCTCCTACAACAATGTAATAGCAAGCTCCCTAGCATACCCAGGATGGTCTGCTAGGCCAGGTTCTTTGATCTGTTTTGATAAAGGAAATACAACTTTTAAATGAGTCAGTAATTTTTAATTACATTCAGTAGTTTGAGGGAAAGGTCAGCACCCTGAATATGGAGAAAATATAAGCACAGAAATTAGCACAAAGGTTCAACAGTCAGCGCTCCTACTGTTGGAACAAAGTAATACAACCACCTACTTATGCCACCACTGGATCAGGAGAACACACACGCCTGAGTAGTCAGGGGGCTGTTAACAAACAAATGGCTACTCAGAGTCCCATCCTGGGAATCAAAAGCTCCTTCTCATAAGAAAACTACCAAAGCAAAGTGCCAGCCTCTCAGAATATATAACGGAGGACTCAATCCCTGATTGGCTTAGAGCCAGAAGGCACAAAACCTAAGTGACTCGGCACAGCTGTGAATTATCAGGGTTCAAAGGCAATGAATCCTTCAGACCTTTACAATTTAACCTGAGCCTAGGAAACGGAACTCCACAAAGAAAACAACAGAAATTCCACTTTGCCTGCACATACTCTTTAATCTCCGTATCACCTTGGAAACAGAATCCTTCAGCCAAGAGCTCTCCCTTCCTGACCTTGTCCTTCTTCGTTCCAGCCTCTGATCCTTCTCCTTGTACCTTTGATCAAATCTGTTCCCGTCTCATCTTTCTTCAGGCAGACTGTTCCCATAATGATGTCCTTCTCATCTAAACGTCACCCTTTCCCTCTCTATTCCTTCCTTTATAGCTGCTATCAGACTTGCCCAGGGGGATGCCTTTTGAGAAGGAAAGCTGAAGACAAGTTTACCATGGGCTTACTCTGGCTCGCTGTTTACCCAGGATTTCTCTCCCTTTTCTCCAGCTGTCCCCTTATCCTGGATTTTGCTCATGCCTAACATCAAATAGGGCTTGGGAAATAGGCTGGTTCTTTGTTCCTTATTTGTTTCAAAGGTATTAGATATTCATCAGGTTTCATGTAACCTCGGAAGCACCTATCTTCCTTTCTCCTTCCAATTGTCTCCAATTTGGCATTTCCTACAGCCTTGACAATTTGTCTTTCAAGATAAAAAGGTTATAGAAATTAGAGCTTTTTTTAAAGCTTTATTAGTTATCTAGTACCTTTTTCTTTTTTTTTTGAGAGGCAATCAGGGTTAAGAGACTTGCCTAGGGTCACACAGCTTAGAGATTAGTCAGACCTACTACCTTAACAGAGGTGGAAAATGGGTCCAGGAAAGGGGAACTGATTTAGGATCATGGATAGAAAGAGGGAAGATTAAAAGTTATCTAATCCAAGCCATGTGGAAATTTGCCTCTATATTTCCATGTCTAGAGCAAGTCTAAAGCAGTTAAGTCACCTGCCCAGAGTTGCACAATAGCAGAAGCAGTATTTGAATTCAGGTCCTCTGGATCTAAATCGAGTACTTTTAACAACTGCACTAGGCTTCCTCCCTCCTACAACCAAAAGGTTACCCAAAAATTTTGTGGCAAATCTAGTCTAAGTCTACTGATTCTCAACTTCAGTGTTCTTTCTGTGTCTTGTTCAGTCATTTATAGTCATGACTCTTCATGATTCCATTAGGGTTTTCTTGGTAAAGATATTAGAGTGATTTTCCATTTCCTTCTCCAGCTCATTTTATAGATAAGGAAACTGAGGTAAACAAGGTTAAGTGATTTATACAGGGTCACACAGCTAGTAAGTGTCTGAGATCAGGTTTGAATTCAGGTCCTCCTGACTCCAAGCCTGGCACTCCAGCCACTGTGCCACCCAGCTGCCCCACTCTTTCAACTACTCTGTGTTTTTTCAGTGTATACTGAGCAAACTTTAGGCTTTACTTTCTCCATCCATCAATTAACACGGGTTTCTTAGGCACATTTCATGCTCATTTCTACCCCATGAGAAAAATTTTAATTAGCCACTAAAAAAGCAAGCATCCATACCATGATTGCTCCAGTCTGGAAGTGAGAAAATCTCAATATAACACAAGACTCTTTAGCTTCACAAAAGTTAATGGGAGATAAAACCAATTCATTTCCAAGCCCTTAGGAGTCAGAAGAAAGTTCACCTGCATAATTGCACTATATTGTTCTTCCCATTCCTTTCGAGCCTCTTCCAACTGGTGTTCCCATGTAATCTGTATAGTCTGAAGGCGCAGTTGGTTTTTTGCCAGTAAATACTCCAGTTCCTCTGGAAGGAAGGTGATGTTTTAAAGATCAGATATACAGCATCAAAGACTATGGACAAAATAGCCCCTCAATAGCTTGACCCAATATTCAAGGCACATTGAGTATGTGTATATACATATACACATACACACACACACATACACACAAATATACATACATATTTATAAGACCACAATGCATAGAAGAATTCTATTCCAGAAAGATACTAGAATTTACTTGTAAATGAATGATAGCACTTAACTGCCTTTTAAAAAAATTATACCTCCAATATATTTGCTTATGTAGCATATTGACCTGCTCAGGTTGGGACTGATCAGTCTTATAAAAAGAGAACTTTTAAAAAAAACTTTTTAATTGACTTGTTTGTTTACTTTTAGTTTACAATATTCAGTTCCAGAGTCACTTGAGTTTCAGATTTTTCTCCCCTTCCTCCCCACCCCCTACTCCTGGCATGGTGCCATAAATCACGTATAGGATCTGCAAACTCTATCACATTGTACAATAGTCTGGTTGAATAGGTGTTATAGCCAATGGAGTGAAGAATGAGAAAAGAGAAACAAAAACCAAACATTGAAAAGAGTGATAGCATGCATTGCTTCAGTCTCCATTTAACCTCTGGTCCTTCTGGATCTTTCTCTGAATGTAGAAATCTCCTTCCGTCCTGAGACTTGTAGAGTTGTCTTTTAACTGTGCAAGGCTGAGAGGAGTCCAGTTTTTCAAAGTTGGTCGTCACACATATGATGTATCTGTGATTGTGTACAAATTT
>CM053593.1:111557412-111586540 GCA_028646575.1 Pseudocheirus occidentalis
GATCTTTCTCTGAATGTAGAAATCTCCTTCCGTCCTGAGACTTGTAGAGTTGTCTTTTAACTGTGCAAGGCTGAGAGGAGTCCAGTTTTTCAAAGTTGGTCGTCACACATATGATGTATCTGTGATTGTGTACAAATTTTTCCTGGTTCCGCTCCTCTCACTTAGCATCAATTCGTATACACCTCTCCAGGTAACTATGAAGTCCATCTCCTTACCATTTCTTATTGCACAATAATATTCCATCACATTCATATACCAAAAAGAGAACTTTTAATGCAAAGTGCTTCTGTTCAACATCCAACCACTTTGTGAGCCTTTTGTATTATGAGGAAAGAGTTCAATGTAATTTATTTTATTATTTAGCCCTGTTTATTAAATGATTTCCAGCTGTTTGCTTTAAAAAAAGTTGGAACAGAGTGGCTTGTCCTTTAAGAAAGAATGCTTTGTCAGGTGATTATTCTTTCAAGCTTCATGATCTGAACTCACCCTGAGGTAGGCTAGGCAAAATAAATACAAATAGGTTGCCTATTGGTCCAAAATGTTGGCATTTCTGAAGAAGATAAGCCATGTGGGCCGATATTTATTAAGAAGGAGGATAGTTCAGGAATATAGAGCTGAAAAGGATAGGTCCCAGAGTTAATGTGTTCACCAGTATGACCTGTGAAGATTCCCACTGGGTATTAATACCAGATGAGGACAGGGCTGTGTCGTATAGTAGGCTCTGAAACATATTTTTGGCATGAAACTGAAACATATTCTGGTATCTAGTTCAGTAACTTGGAACACATTGTGAAAATGCAGTCCCCTACCTTTTCAACTGAAATTGTTGGATGCAGGGAGAGGAGAAGCAAACATCTCTCTGCCATAAGCCAGCCATTCACTTGTTACTCTTCTGAAGTCATACCCAGCACATACCCAGTACTCCACATGTAGCAGACAGGCAAGTGGTCTAGTAAAGGTTTGTTAGCTCAATTCTAATCCTTGCCATTGGCTCCTAGGTCTACTTTAGAGTCATTGCTTTCTCCCTCCCCGCCCCCACCACCCCACGCTCCTCCCACTGGACATTACGTCTGCTCCCTTGGGCAAAACTCTCAGACCCAACTTTGGTTATGTCTCTGCTTAAATGACCCCAAACAGGGCTTGGTAGGCAGTTTTCCTCCCTCTGACACCATCTTCCCGACACTTAACATCTCTGTTTCCCTTAGTCTATGTGACAAAGACTGTGGTTTCAGTTGATGATACCTACTTGCTTTATCTGCTATTCTTTTCCCTGAATTTCCCAGTCTGGCAAGCCCGGACAACAGTCTGTTGTTTTCTGCCTTCATTTCTTTTATCAGCTTCTCAGTAGGGCTTGTATTTATCACCGCTTTGTTCTTGATCTTTTTAGTTCTTTCTCAAGCCAAGGCCAAAAAAAAAAACAACCCACATTAAGACACTCCATCCTTTTATAAAAGCATTCAATGATGATTGCAATCAGTAGCTAGAAATAGACCCATTGTCTATTCAAAATCCAACTGAGTTAGACCCCTTTTCTCTCCCATATGACCCCAGTATTCTATAATTTCAACTTCTCAGTTCAGAGTTTAAAATAGATTCTATTCTCTACCAATCAGTGAGCCAGGGGGTTCTAATGGTAAATGAGTGAACTGTTGCCTAGGCCTGCTCAACTGGATTAAACAGTGATACTTTCAAGGATGTGTCAAGTTGTTTTGTTAAAATAACGATTCTAGACACTGTCACAGAATACACTGTGGTAAGCAAGAGTTTCTGAAATATTCTAAGATGTGGTTTATAGGGGACAGAAAGGGCTAGAAATACATACTTTCATGACTTCCAGAATATAATTGGGTTAGACCAAAGATGCTAGGAGGCCAGCATTTCCACAGAGTAGATTACTGACAAGTTTTTGTTTTAACAGTTTATCACACTTGTAGCCAACATGGCAGACAGCTCCATTCAACCCTTTCACAGAACAATTGATTTCTCTTACTCTAGCTCCTGCAAGATTCAATAACAGTTTCTCTCTTTTTTAGCGTTCCAATTCCCTAGTATTCCAGAAGAAAAGTACCGACATGCTATCAGTGAAAGACAGCCAACTCCGGAATTAATTGTTCCTCATCAAATATTTTTAGCACTGGTGTAACCAAAAACTCCCATAGAATTTAGTCTATGTTTCTCCTCCCAAATGGAGGCTCTCAGGCTACAGTGCAAGAATGAACGATCCTAGGTTTCCCTCTATCCTAGTTTTCTCTTTTTCTCAGCTCCACTTCTTTCTTTTACCCTAACAACTCTACCTTTTCCCCTTACAGAAAAATGTTAACTCAGGAGTTGTGATACTGCATGAACCTGTCTGACTTAAAAATCTGAAACCACTAGTGGTAATAAATATTCATAAAATTACCTTTCAGCATATCTTAAAGTTGACAAAGTTTCTTCATAACAGATATCAGCAGGGCTTATAGCAGCAATCTGTAAATATATTTACCAAACTTTTAATTCCATCTGTTGGTTTTATAAAGAGTCCTTGTGCCAGGTGCTATCAAAAAGGGATCTAATAAGAACTGAATATAAAATTTTAGAGATAGAGGTAACAGGGTCTTATAGAAGGAAGACACAAATTAGACTTAGAGACATGGGTTCAAATTTTAGCTCAGCCACTTACTACATGCAGCGGTTCTCAACCTGTGGGTTGCAACCCCTTTGGGGATCAAACGGCCCTTTCACAGGGGTTGCCTAAGACCATCAGAAAACACCTATTTCCAATGGTCTTAGGAACTGAGACACTGCTTCTCTATCCATCTCCAGGCAGGTCAGCCCACATGCAGATATGGCCACATATCAGTATTAAAGGGTTGCAGCATTAGGAAGGTTGAGAACCACTATACTACAGCTAGTTCTGGATTAACTGGAATAAGAAATACTCTGAAACGGTAGTATTATTCAAATTCATACTGCATATTTCCATTATGATGGAATCAGTTACCATATTCTACATAATTATGACAGAATTGGTCGTTCAACAGGCAGTGAGGTAATTCAGTGGCTAGAATGCTGGACCTGGAGTCAGGAAGACCTGAATTCAAATCCAGCCTCAGACACTTCCTGACTTTGTGAATTAATTTCTACCTGCCTCAGCTTTCTCAGTCATAATATGGGAATAATAACAATACAGGGTTGTTGTGAAGATAAAATGAGACAATATTTGTAAAGCACTTTGCAAAACTTGGTGTATTATAATCTGCCAGCTATTAATAGTAATAGCATTAAGTCAGGCAGTCAGTCAATAAGCATTTACTAATCACTTACTGTGTGTCAGGCACTGTACTCAGCACCGGGGCTAGAAGGAAAGGCAAAAACAACCCTGCTCTCAAGGAGATCATGATCTAAAAGGGAGAAAACACAAAAATAACTAGCCACAGACAAGATGTATACAAGACAAGTACTGGAGATAATCAATAGTGGGGAGGTATTAACATTAAAGAGAAATTGACTCCCTGTAGAAGGTGGAATTTTAGCTGGAACTTGATAGAAGCCAGGTGGTTGAAATGAGGGATGAGAGAATTCCTGGTACAAGTAACATCCAGTGAAAATGCCCGGAGTTGAGAGATGAAGGCCAGCACCACCGGATCATAGAGTATGGCTAGGGGCAGAGAGGGGTCAATGGAGTTATAGTGGTATAAGGTATAAGAAGGCTAGAAAGACAGGAGGGGACCAAGACTCAAAGAACTTTGAATGCCAAACAGGATTTTCTATTTGATTCTAAAAGTAATGGGGAGCTACTAAAGTTTATTGAACAGGGGATGGTTGGGTGATATGGTCAGACCTGAGCTTTAGGAAGATCAATCTGACAGCTGAGTAGAAGATGGACTGGAGTGGGGAGAGACTTGAGAGGGTGAGAAACAAGCAGGCTGTTGCAACAGTCCAGGTATGTGGGCATAAGGGCTCATACCAGCGTTGTAGCAGTGTCAGAGGAGAGAAGGTGGAGTATCTAGGAGATGTTATAAAGGTAGAATGGCAGCAGATTAGATATAAAGCATGAGAGGGAGTGAGGAGTCAAATTACAGATGTCAGAGGTGGAAGGGACCTCAAAATCTAAGGTGTTCATGGCCAAAAATCCCCTCATGTTCACAAACAAGAATCTCCTCTGCCACATTCCCAATAAATGGTCAGCTAGTCTCTGCTTCAAGATCTCCAGTGAGGGAGAATTGAATACATCTTAAAGCAACCCTCTCCACTTTGGAACAGTGAGAACTGTGAGAAAATCTTTCCTTACATAAGCCTAAACTTGCTCCTCTGAAAACTCTACCCATCATTCCAGGGTTCTGTCTTCTAGGGATGAACACATCAAAGCTAATGCCTTTTCTGCATGACTACCCTTTAAGAATTCAAAGAGCACTATCATAAATCCTCAAATTCAATTTCTCCAACGAAGTGCAGCTCATTACCTTTTCCCCTCCTGCAATCCTGCTGGATCGTCTCTGACCTCCCTCTTCTCTAAACCTCCCTATTTCTGTTGTGGGCATGACCATTCTTTCAGTCATTCAGGTTCACAACCTCCAAGCCATCCTCAACTCCTCACTTTAAAAGATGATTGAACTTGATGGGCATCTATCATCATGAGATCTCTTACATCGGTCCCCTTCTCTTCACTCATATGGCCACTGTCCTAGTTCAGCTCTTCATTATTTCTCACCTGGTTCAGCTCTTTATTACCTCTTCCCTGGATTATCTCAAGAGCAACAGTCCTACTTGGTCTACCTAATTCAAATCTCTACCCCTCTATAATCCATGTTAGCAGAGCTGCCAAAGAAATATCTGACATCACTATCCTCCTCAATAAATTCTCTATTACATTTAGGATCAAATAAAAACTCCTTTGTTTGCATTTAAATCCATCACTGCTCGGCCCCAGTCCACCTTTCCAGTATATTATATATGATGCCCCTTCCTACTCTCTGTGATTTAGCCAAACTGGCCTCCTTGCCCTTCTTCATACATGATGTTCCCTCTCTTGTCTCTTCTTTCACATATTCTTTCCCCCATATCTGGAGCACTCTCTCTCCTTCTCTATCTCTGCCTCTGAGAAACTACTTTCTTTAAAAACTCAGTTTAAGAGTAGTCACCTTTTGGGGCAGCTAGGTGGTGCAGTAAATAGAGCACTGGCCCTGGAGTCAGGAGGACCTGAGTTCAAATCCGGCTTCAGACACTTAACACTTACCAGCCATGTGACCTTGAGCACATCTCTTAACCCCAATTGCCCTGCCCTCTCCTATCCCCCCCCCAAAAAGGCAAAGAGTAGTCACCTTTTATGAGGCCTTTCCTCATCCTATCAAATACAACTATGTCTCCCTAGTCCAAATTATCTTGTATTTTACTTTGCATATATTTATATGTGAACATGTTTCCCCTGAAATAATGTAAGCTTCTTTCAGAAGGAACCATTTGGTTGTTATCTTTGTAACCTCAGAACTCAGAACAGTCTCTGGAATATAGTAGGCAGTTGCATTTTATTGACTGACTGATTGAGGGGGAAAAAAGATAAGGCTGGTCATGTAGTAAATTGTAAGTAAAACCAATGGACTGTTCATATACTCCTTTGGTATCCATGCAATGTGAAAAGAATAAGAGGAAGGTCCTCAGCACATTGGGTTCTGTCTCCCGTAGAGGATTTGCAGGAAGATAGGACAAGAGTATCATAGGATGGGCAGCCATGGATGGGCTGAGATACACAGCACTGGTATGAATATTCATATTGACAAGAGCACAAATGCATTAAATAAATGGCTTGAGGTTCTTAACAAACTCAAATATCAATTTACACTTAAAAGTACTTTAAAAATCAATACTTAGGTAGCTCAGAAATTTAAGCAGCATGCATACTATTTGCCCTCCCTTTGTACATTGTAGATTATAGAACACTGTAGATTATATTTTGTTGAACAAATAAATGTAGAACATTGTAGATTATAAAGTTATTCAGGTTGCACAAGTTACCTTTGCTAAAGAAAAACTCACTAGCTGGTGGCCAACATCTTGGTATGGCCTTTAGATGACAGACATAGTCTGTCTCTTGGCTTGTACTTAAAGTTCTTCCAGTTTGCTAAGACCTGCCACAGCTTATACACCTTGGACATAGTCTTCTAGATCTCAGGGCTACTCTTTCTGCACTACTAGCATGGGCCACTAACGGGAGTCAGAGAAGCTACCACTTAAAATTTCACAGGCCTTAGTAAAAATTAACGAGAAAAAAAATTATCAGACCAAATTGCAAAGACAATAGTAATAGAACACAGAGATCAAGGGACATTGAACAATAAAGAATACCTTAGACTAGGAGATTTTTCTTCTAAAAAAAGAGACCCACATTTAAACTAAATTCCTCTTATGTCAGAAGAATTTTATGCTCCCCATTGCTAAAATATATTTTGTCTTAAGCATTCAAGGTAATTAGATTTTAAAAGCTTCAATTGAATGGTAATTGTAGTATTTTAGAACACACATAACAACAATGATTTCAAATAATTTTAAAATTGCCTAAGAAATAAGAGAACCTTAAAATGAATAAAAGGTTCACTCTTAGAGTGGAAATCATTCAAGTCAGATGAAATGATAAATCATCAATTTGATTTTATACAAAAATCTTGGGGTATTTTTTTGGGAAAAAGCAAATAATTAGTCTCAGTGACGTATCCTCTCCTGGCTATGTCAACAGATGAGCACCACCTGCATTTGGTAGGGGATCCAACTGAGAAACCCATGCCTCAACTCGTTTCTCTTTTAAACCTCCGGTAACAAATTGTGTGAGTTCAGGGGCAACATATTTTTATATAATAGAATGTAAGTTTCTTGTGAGAAATTATTGTTTCAGTTTTGTTTTTTCATCTCTAGCACTTATAACAATAACTTACACATAAGAAGAGCATAATAATTGTGGAACTGAAATAATATATTCAGATATACTGGTTTAGAAGCATCTCATGGGCATTGAACAAATGGATTACAGTGCCAAGGTATTCATTGGGACAGCCCATTTTTAGCAGTTTTTAGCCTGTGTATCCTATCTCATTTACATTTTAAACATCCAGATAATGTATAACAGGAAATGATCCTTCAAGTGGGACAGAGTAAAATTTTTTGTTCTATAACTAAAGAATCTTTGCTACTGGAATTGATAGCCTGTTGTTTTCATTGCACATATAACCAATGTGACAAAGGGTAGTACAATACAAAACGGTTTTAACAAAATATATTATTTTACCATGATAGTCTTACTATTGCCACCCAGGGCTGACTGGAGCAGTCTTGTCAGGACAGAGTCTCTGTAGGGGATGTGCAGAACTCTTTTGCCCATGGCAACATCTGCGAGAGCACTACAATAAAAAGAACATACAACAAGAAAAAAACAAAATAAATCTCTTTGCAACATGACAAGGGAAAATATAGATGCTATTTGCCCTGGGGAGAAAAATCCAAGAAAAGTGGGCAGGATGCATTCATTGTCATCAGATTCTTTTGACTAGTTGACTGATTTTGCTGAAATATTTTCTTCCTCTTTGGGGGGAAAAAAAAGAGGTGTGTGTGTGTGTGTGTGTGTGTGTGTGTGTGTGTGTGTGTGTGTGTGTGTGTGTGTCCGCGTGCCTGCGGTGTTAAATCAGAGATGTCTCTTTGCTACCTGGGAACTTGCATTGAATCAAAGATGGGAGACCAGTGTGAATGTAAGTATTTCTGGATGACCTGTCACTGACTGGATGAGCCAATCAGTATCAAATCCTCCAGCACAATCTAAGAGCCAATGAAAACAACTGCTGGAGAGCTTGATGCTGACTGACAGCTGAACCAGCCAATGATACTGGTGAAAATGGGAAGGGGTAAAGACCACCTCCCTACATTTTTATATACCCCATAATTTCTAAAGTCCCATTAAATTAAAATTCCTGTCATAGCCCTTCTATAAATCTACAGTTGTCTGTTCAGATACACATATAAATTGCCATTGTGTGTAGAAAGATATTAATTAATAAAATGGACATTATCGAAAATGAAGATTGAAGAGCAAAAGCCCCACATCATCTGTTAATAATATTGCTAATGACCATCTTCCAACCCCTAAAATTGGCCCAAATAATTCTATACTCTTTCTCATATGACCCAGCTACACTGGTCTTGCTGCTTATACAACATTCCAGTCTCTTGACTCTTAGTCATTATACTGGATTTCTACCCCCAATCGCCATGCTTGGAATGCTCTCCTTCCTCACCTCTGCCTCTTGGCTCTCCTGGATTCCTTCAAGACTCAGTTCAAGTTTTACCTTCTATAGGATGCATTTCTCTGTTCTCATCCTTCCTATTTCACTTTCCTCTGAGATTACCTTCCATCTACTCTGTATATATCTTGGGTGTACTTAGTTGTTTCCATTAGAATGTGAGCTCCTGGGAGAACCCAGGCAGACTTACATTTCTTCACCAAAAAAAAAAAAAAAGACAACTAAACTGTATAGGCCACCGGGAGTTTTCAAATATCTACAAACTCTACTTCAATTTTTCAAGGACCAAGTGATCACACTTCTGTGTCAGTTTTCCCTCTATTAGAGGAAATCAACCCTTCTGCATCTTATTATAATTTTCAGAATGACTGACACTCCTGATGCTGTTCCAAATTTTGAAGAGATGTTTGCCAATCAATTCACAGAAGATGATACAGAGTATCAAGAATGCCTGAAATGCCCTGCAGATTGTTGAAGAATGGAATAGTAGATCTTGTGGTAATCAAAGAAACAGAGGCAATCATTTGCAAGATAACAGACACTTTAGAGGAAGGGATGGCAGACGGGGTTGGCCAAGTGACAACAGATCTAATGAGTGGCATGGAAGACCCTGGGGTAATAACTATCAGCAGCACAGACAAGAACCTTACTCCCATCATCAGTATGGACAATATGGTTATAATCAACAACCTCCTTATGGCTACTATTAATGTTGGCAGGCATCAAGCAAAACCAATTACATTCTCTTCTAACTGTCAGAAGTTTGCGTGTTTCCTCTCTTTGGTCACATTTTTTGTATATAATTTTGTATAGATAATATTAGGCAACTTGAGGCTGTCATATACAAAAAAAACCTAGAAAGAAGGGATGATAACTGAGAATGATAAATCCTGAAGAGAAGTTATGGACTACATTTTTCAACTTCTACCTCAAATTCATCTTTATTTCATATTTTGTTAGTACATTGAATTTCATGTGTTTTCCAGTAAGGCTGCCGGTAGTTATAAGTTTATAACACAGGCATAATTAGGAATAGGAAAAACATTTGCTTTCTCTCAAATTTAAAGGTGTTTCTATAAACATAGATATGAATATTTCTGAAATTTTGCAGATTTTAATGAAGTAATTCATCAAGAGACAGTTATATTTGGCTTACAAAATATCATATTTAACTGCAGAGGAAAACATAATTGATTTATCTTTCATTTGACTTTGATAATTTCAAAATAATAACTGTACTATGTGAATGCCTATTTTAAAAGTCTGAGTTCTATACTAGTAACAAAAGGAAGACAAGAATAAAGATGAAAAAAAAAAGAATGTGAGCTCCTTGAAAGGAGGAACAGTGTTTTTGTCTTCCTTTGTATTCCCAACACTTAGCAATGTGCCTAGTACAGAATAAAGGTTTAACGAATGCTCAGTTCTCAGACATACACCACAAAGATAAGCACCACAAATCTAAAGTGTGAAAAGCCAACTTTTAAGTTGTTTTCCTAAAAGAGTAGGCTTCATTTATATATTTTAAAATAATTTTGTCATATTTTTACAATATCTAATTCTAATGTTCAAAATAAATGGATTTTAAAAATCTTGAAGAAAAAGCCAATTTGAATAATGTCTAAAATTTATGTTACAAATGTCACAAAGATGCTTTCTTTGTGATTCTGTTACCTGATTACATTGCCCAGCGTGGTTAAACTCAAGTTAACACGTGACCCTTCTCTCAGTCTGTCTCCTTCAGATCCAGAGGATTTTTGCCTTTCACTGCCTGCTAAATCCACCAAATTAATAATAGATTGCTTGGTGAGGTCTCCATCAAGAAAAACCTATTTTAAAAAATGAAGCATCCATTACTTAAAAATTGTAGAAGACCATGCAATGGCCATCAATCCCTCTACAAAAGCAGATCTTTAAAAATATTGTTTCCAAATGTACCTTGGATCTAAAAGAAGAAAGGGGAATTGTCACTGTGTGTAGAAATACCTTGATGAACATAGTAGAGATGATTAAAGAACAAAGCAAAATAACTCTGGAATTGACATTCTACAACATTTAATGGGGAAGAAAACCACTGGGGTTTGAGACTAGAGGCTCTCTGATTAACCTCTCTAAGTTTCACATTAGCCTTTAAACCCACAAACTAGGCATGGCCTCCCTCACAGGAGTTCTTAACCTGGGGGCCTGCACACTGGTTTTTTTGTTTTGTTTTTGTTTTAAACTGTCAGTATAATTGCTTTCTTTTGTAATTATGTGTATTTTATTTTATGCACTTAAAGACATCATTCTGATTGAGACTCCATTGATTATTAAATTGCCAACAAATAAGGTTAGGGGTTCCTGATTTAAACTCATTGTATAGGTTGAAGAGTGGCAAGGACAAGAGATTTTCAAAGAGATCTAAAACATTTTTTTGTTTCATGTGACTTCAGCTTAGTCATAAGAAGAAGACAATTCAACTTCTACAAAGTCACATGAGTTTCAGACCTCTCTCCTTTCCAGACAATGAATACAGGCATCATTACATTCAACCCCTCCCCATTCTCTTCCTCCAGTCTGTTTATAGCGTCCTACCACGGTGAGCCCATTGTACAATTGGCATCCCTTGTCTCTACCACTTTATTATCTCTTAATAATGAGCATGATGCTTCTTTATTAGCTTTTCCTTCTGTTCTGACCAATTCAAACTGGTTCCAGATAATCTAATGTTGCTGTACTCCCTACAAAAGAAAGGGTGGGTAAGGAATAGAAGAACAATTCTCAAAGCCACCAAGTTCATTTTCAGACTCTGCATCCCAGGACCAGAGTTGGTTCTTGCCCACTGTCCCAAAATTATTAAAAAGGACTACCTTTTAACTATTTAGTCTCTTGGCTACTATAATGAAGAGAGCAGCTCATGTTTGAATATCACTTTAAGGTTTACTAATTTCTTTACAACCAACTACCCGTTATGCTGTTTTATATGTGGTGAAACTGAAGTAAAGTTAGGCTAAGTAAGTTACCTGATGTCTGAGCTGGGAATTGAACCCACATCTACTAAGGGAAGTCTTAGTACTCTCCAGACTACCACATGGTTTAATATTCCTATTTCTTCATCTGAATGTGAAAATACTAACTTCTCATAATTAGAATAATTGGACATAATTAGAAAACTATAAAAACAGGGTTATTGGGAGTATTTTATTAACTTTAAAGTACTAAATAAGGGACAGCTATAATTTTCCTGTCATTTTCCAGGAATACATTAGATTCTATTGGCTTCTTTAGTAAATTTTTTGGCAAATAGGATTATACAAATAGAAAATTCTTGCTAAATGTCCAGATTGTTACAAGTAAGCAGAAAGTGATACCAACTCTGTCTCCCATACTTTTCTCCAAAATAACTTGTTTGTTCATTATTTCTTTTTGGAACAGGATTCCTAATCTGGGATCCAAGGACTATCTATAGATTCAGGTTGGTGAATGTGAGTGGGGAAAAACATTGTATCTCTGTCTTCATTAACCTTGAGCTGAAATTTGACATTTCCTTCAATTATCTAAAAACATTATTCTAAGAAGGGGTCCATTGGTTGTACCAGACTGCTAAAGGGGCCTATGACACAACAAAAGCTAAGAACTCCTGTTTTAGGGAGAAGAGCTCACACCCTTGTCTTAAATATCAAGCTGGAAAAGAGACGTTCATATAAGAAAAATTGAGATGATAAGCAGAACAGTATATCACTCCAAGATAACTGATCCACACCCATGCCCTCTGTATAAGCAGACTGCTTCTAACTGCCCTAATAATGATAAAGTGGATCTAAGATATTGGGGCAGTTTTCCTTTATGATTTTTTGAAATAGGATGGCTAGGGTCTTTCTTTAAACATGGCTTTTAGGTAGTCCAATAACTCTTAAATTGTCTCTTCTATATTTCTTTTCCAGATCAGTTTTTTTCAATGTTTTTTTTTAATGAGACAGTTTACATTTTTTATTTTTCCCCCATTCTTTTGACTTTATTTTATTGTTTCTTGATATCTCATGGAGTCATTAGTTTCCACTTGCCCAGTTCTACTTTTTAAGGAATTATCTTCTCCAGTGAATTTTTGTATTTCCTTCTCCATTTGTATTTCCTTCTTCTTCTGCTCTTTAAGGAGTTATTTTCTTCAGTGATTTTTTTGGTGCCTCTTTTATCATTAGGCCAATTCTGTTTTTTAAGGTGTTATTTTCTTCAGCATGTTTTTGTGCCTTTTTTACTAAGCTGTTAATTCTCTTCTCATAATTTTCTTGTATTATTCTCATTTCTTTTCCCAAGTTTTCCTCTAACCACTAATTATTTTAACAATGCCAGGAAAATTCTTCTTAGACTTAGGTCCAATTAGCATTATTCTTTTAGGCCTTGCATGCAGCTGTTTTCACACGGCTGTCTTCTTAATTTTAAGTCTATGTCTCAGTCTTCTCTGCCACACAATAGGTTTTTATGGTAAATTTTTGTTTGTTTGTTTTGTCATTTTTTTTCCAATTTTTTTTTTTACTTTGAACATTATGCTGAAGTTTTAATCTACTCACCTGGGGTTGGGGAGGCACTGTCCCAAGCTTCAGGCTTCTTCATGTTGCTATTTTCAGAGCTAGTTCTTGGGGTCTGCAAGTTTTCAGTGCTTCCAACAGGGTGTGATCAGGGGAGAGGTGTAGTCACTGCTCTTTTGGTCTGTCTCTGGTCTTTACCCAAGAAGGGTCCTTGGTCCCCTGCAGCCACAGGCACTCTTGGCCCTAAAACTATTAACAAGTCCCCTACTTTGCTGCAGCCACAAGTGGTAGTGTTTCTTTCTGTTTTGGAACAGCAATTAGGGTTTCTGCTCCCTTGTGACTGATCACAAGTGTTCCTCTGTGCCCTGGAACTGTTATCCGGAACTGCTTATAGGAAATAGAGTTGCCAATCAGTGTCAGCTACACCCAGTGCCAGCAAAGGGTCCCCTGCAATCTCTTTTTTTACCAGTGTCCAATTCCCTTACCATCTCTGGACTGAGAACTTGTGGAGCTGCTGCTAGGAGTGCCAATGCCACTGTCTCCAAGGCCTGTTGCTTATGCTACTGCTGAGTTCTGGACTGGGCCCTTAACAGACCTCTCTTGTTAACTGTGACTGGTGTCACAGACCTCTCTTGCTAACCTCCTAAGTTGTCTTAGGCTAGAAAAAAGTATTTTAGGCTGACCTTTTGTTGGCTCTGCTGCTCAAAATTTGATTTGAGGAGTTGTTTTAAAGTTATTTAGAGGGAAATACTGAGTTCAGCTGGGTTGCCACCTGTATTCTGCCATCTTAGTTCTCTCCCTTCCTTTATTTTAACCAATAGTAAATTACAAAAGTATTTGGGAGCATGTATTGTCAACAACAATCACTTTTTCATTCAACTGATTTTATGGATCATATTTTGTTTTTGGTTTATCTTGATTTGTTGTATGAGAAACATAATTTAACAGCAAACATTTTCTTTAAGAGTTGCTTTTGAGAAAAAATGAATCACTCTGAAGCCACTGCAATGGGCTCTTTTGATCTTAGTAAGAGCTGCCCTTGGACAACAAAGAATCTGCTATCAGTCCCATATTCTGAGCTTTTCCTATGTGGGCAGGAGGTCCTAGGACTTGATATTCTCCTGGCATAAATGTCAAGAATCCAGGGTTACCACAAGTGAGCATCCGGAGTTGGACTTTAATAGAGGCACAAATGCTTAACACTAAAAACAAGCCTAAACATAGTACTATAGTATTTCTTTGATGATTTAAAAGGTTTTTAAAGATTTTTCAGGATGATTATGTATTAGAAGTGTAGAAGTGTTAGTAGAATGCCTTAAATTGTTAAAAGCTGGGGTTTTTTTTCAGCATTCTAATTCAGAGTAATTCTTAGCATTTTGTATTATGACTTAGAATCTCTTTCCAGAACACAATGTGTATATGGGGAAACACAATCTCCAGTTCCAGGTATGCTGCTCTAGTGTTAGGATATATCTGTGATTCTACTACTGAATCACCATGATGGGGCTCACTTAGTCTTATTCAGGGGTGGGGAAACTGCAACCTCAAGGCCACACGTGGCCCTCTAGGCCCTCAGGTGCAGCCCTTTGACTGAATCAAAATTCACAGAACAAATCCCCTTAATAAAAAGATTTGCTATACACATTCAATTGGGTAGCTTACACTACAGGAAAGTAGGAGGGGAGGGGATAGAAGGGGGAAATGATAGAAGAGAAAAAAGATTGGGGGAAAGTATAGTCAGAAGCCAACACTTTTGAAAAGGGACAGGATCAAATGAGAAAAATAGAATAAATGGGGTGGGATAGGATGGAGGGAATAATAGAGTTAGTCTTTCACAACATGACGACTATGGAAATGTTTTGCATAACTACACATGTATAATCTGTATTGGATTGCTTGTGTTCCTAGTGAGGGTGGGTGGGGAAGGAAGAAGGGAAAGAATCTGGAACTCAAAGTTTCAAAAGCAAATGTTAACGAATTCTTGTTACATGCAACCAGGAAATAAGATATACAGGCAAGGGGGTATAGAAATCCATCTTGTCCTACAAGAAAGTAAGGAGGGAGGGGGTAAGAGGAAGGATAGGAGGGATATATGAGAGGGCAGATTTGGGGAAGGAGTAATTAGCATGCTTGCCATCTTAGGGTAGAGGGAAGGGGGGGGAAGGGGAGAGATGGGGAGAAAATCTGGAACTCAAAATCTTGTGGAAATGAATATTGAAAACTAACAATAAATAAATAAATTCTGAAAAAAAATATGAAAGAATTTGTTCTGTAAAACTTGGACTCAGTCAAAAGTCCATACCCAGGGACCAGCCATATGTGCCCTTGAAGCTTCAGGTTCTCCACCCCTGGTCTTAAGGAACATAGTGAAGAGAGACTTGGCTTCTCTTTAACTCTGCTTTACCCCCACATTCTTTAGTCTGAAATATGGTCACTTTACATATAGGTCAAGCCCATACAGACACCAATGTCACCAGTTCATATAATCACTTTCAAGGTATTTCACTAAATGCCTCTCGGTTATGGATGGAAACAACAAGGCCAGAGTCATACCTGTTTAAATTGAATGGTGATGACCATATGGGACCGGCTGCTGGTGGCATTCATGCTTGTTGCTGCAGTAGTTCTGGCTTTAATGCCTTGTTCCACTAGCCTCTCAATCTGTGCATAGCTGTCACAAGGCACAGAAGTCAAGCCATTTACATAAAAGCCTTGGTGCTGGTCTTCTCTTACCTTAAGCCCTTCAGGCTTCTTGGTTTTAGAGAGCAAATCCCTAACCTATGGGAAAAACAATGACAAAGGGTTACTTAAGTCTCTCTTTCTAGTTTCTGGGTATAAAAGAATTATAGAATTTTAAAAAAGAATTAATTTTATTACTTTAAAATACTTTAAGAAGTTTAAATTAAGCTAACAAATTAGAAAATTTGGATTTTAACCTAGTGTCTGCAATTAACTTGTTACATAACCTTGAGTGAGTCAACTTTTAGGGGTCTCAGTTTCTTCATATGTAAATAAGTGAGTGGGACTAGAATTTTCCAAAGACTCCTAACGTTCCTAAACTTTTACATTATGATTTTATGAGTATAAATACCAGACATTAAGGAAAAGCATGGGATGAGAAATGGTTACTAAGCTGGATGAAAGACGCAAATCATCAGTTGTGTCTTTTGTCTTCAAAGAGGACAAATGACATCATGGATGATGTCTCAAAGGTGGCCACTGCACAAACTCTAGCTTCTTGAAGCCACAGGTGAGAGTTGGGTGAAGGTGGACACCAAAAGTGAATGAACAGCCCTAAGAAGGGCTCTGCATGCCTTCATACCAGAGGTATTAGACCTCCCTGAACACCCCATACACTCCAATATGCTTCTTTCTTCCTTATTCTGAGCTAATTTGTGGCCATAGCCAAACTTAACTGGCTGCATGAATGAATGGGTAATCTGTCATAAGGAAATGATAGGCTAGTATGGCAAGTCTAGGATTCAAAAGGGGAATCCTAATGTCTGAATAAATCAGTTGCTTACTGACTACCACTGCTAATCAGAAGTTTTTATTATTACAGAGACAATATTCTTCCAGTGATGTTGTATGGCTCAAAGTCATGGAAAATCATAGTACAATCTCTAAAGAAATAAAGTTGAAGTCATCCAAAGAGCAATGGAAAGGCACATGGTAGGCATGAGGGGTTTGCAATAAGTTACAAATAAGGGATTATTAAGAAGTAATATAAAATATATCATTATCAAATAAATATTTGAGTCAGATGGGCTGGATATGTATTTTATTGGTGACACAATATCAAAGAGAACTAGAGGAAGCTCTAATAGATATATTTTCTGATGTCAAGGAAATTGTGTTGGATAACACTGATTAAGAGAATTATAATAAAGATATCATAAAGAATAAAGAATACATATTACATAAAATAATAAACACATATATGGTACCAAAAAAAAAAAAACCTTGTATGGTGTGATTGCCCCAACCAGTAGTAAAAAGGATGAAGAAAAGAAAGCTCAGGATAGAGCACTGAGAAATAATATAGGTTTGCAAATCCCCAAATAAAGACCCATATTTTTTAGCAACAATATTCTTCTGGTATTGTTATATGGCTGTGAGTCAGAGAATATTAGAATCAAAGAAATAAATTATTATAATATTATAATATATTATCAATTAAAGAATTAAACATGAGGGAACTGAAATGAAAACGGGGAGGTGCATGAACAAAAGCAGGCTTCAATACATAAGAATGGTACAAGAAACATGATGTAAAGTATGAGTTGTTTGCAAACAAAAAAGAAGTTAAGCTGGTTATGTGGTAAGACTTAGGGATGACATGCCACATGTCATCAGGCCACACGCACAATGTAATATAAAGGGAACTACAGAAAGGTCCTCTAATCATTAGATATAATTAAATATTATAAGACTTAGACAAGAAGAATGGATGGGTTGTGATCTACATCACTGAAAGGGATATCCACATTGCTGATACCCCAAATCCACTGAAATATCCAAAAAGAGAAAGGGAAAACAATAGAGTAACATAGGATGCTAGAATTAGAAGGTCAGAGATTATTTATTCCCAACTCTTAAAATTTACAGATGGGAAAACTGAGGTCCAGAGGAATTTGTCATTACCAAGTCATACATGACTTAGGAAAGGGAAGAAAAGGAAAAGAAAATGGGATTAATACCATAGCCAACATCAAGGAAAAATATTTATCATTTAGTCAGTCAGAAAGTATTTATTGATCAACTGCTATGTGCAAGCAAAGTACTATTCTAGATAAAAATGATTAAGATCTGATTTTGGCTATCAAGGAAGTTACAGTCCAGAAAGTAGTAATCAGAAAATATTGGAAAACACACTTATTTTTACCTGTTCATTGTAAATTTCCAGCATACTGAATGTTACCTGTCAAGACAAAAGTGTAAAGAAAGTAAACATTGTTTTGAATGATTCTTTCTAAAGTAAAGAAAGTTAACATTGTTTTGAATGATTCTGTTTGAAATATAGTTAACCATTTCAGAATAAATGTGAAATAGAGGCAAGGAACACCATCCTCAAATTAAACCAAGTCAACTTGCTTTAGGTCTTTGAACAAGCTGGCTAGCCATTTCTCTCACAAAGGATTAAAGGGCTTATATGTAGAAAATAATTCAACAATCATCTTGTCTCACTTTACAGACCATGAAGAAAATGAGACACAGAGAGATCAAGTGCCTTGCTCAAAAAATAAAAGTAGGAGATGTAAGGACCCCTTTAAGCCCTGAATGACTAGATGTCTGAACTCGGTCAGTGTGTCCTCGCAGTGTGTTTGCTCTGCCCCTGTGACCTCACTTCCTCTTTAACAAGCACTCACTGTCCTGTGTTTCACAGGTACGGGGGCTTGGGGGATAAAAGGTCATGGGTCACATTGAGCATGTGCGAGTAATGGAGGAGCATGCCCCGCCTATCAGGCTCATGTTGTTGAGGCAAGTGACAAAGGGGAAGATAGACGGTCTATATAAGGCAGAGTATAAGGCAGAGGAGGACTTGGGAGCGCAGGACATGGAGCACAAGGAGGCACGGCACACATGGGGGCATGGCACACAACAGAATTGAATAAAGAGACCTATGCAACTCCACCAAGGCCTGTCTGACTAGTCTGTCCAATCCAGGATATCCCAAAGAGTCGTAGAGGTGACTGGGATTATCCTGAAGAGCCGTAGAGGCAGCTGAGGTTGAGTGTGCACATAAGGTAGGGGGCTTGGGGACCCCCAAGTCCAGCTGGCCTGGGCAGGAGAGCTGGGATATTAATCCTGCTCTTTTGACTTGAATTTCTGCTTAGCACACAGCTTCTCCTGTAGTTCACTTTCTTTGACCTTCCACAGGGGAAATATTAACTCTGATCTGAATGGTTAAATCTGAAGGAAAAAAGAATAGCATTTCTTAGTCCCTTCATCACCAGCTTCAATCCTGGTTGCTGTGAGGAAGAAGTAGAAATAGCTGATTGCGTTGGTCAGTTGATTTCTATTTTCAAAATATCACGAAGCATCTATTTATAGCAGGGTCTGAAATACAGACAGTACTTTAAAATCATGCATGCTAGTTATGGTGAGAAATTGGATGATACTTTAGATAAGAAAGAAAAATAATCCTTATTTTGTTACTATGAGAGTAACCTTGGTGAAGTCACTTGACTTTTCTGGTCCTTACTTTAATCACCTGTTGTGATGATAATGGGAATTTGAAGATCTTGTATTTGCAATCAAACAGGTACTTAGCACCTTGTTTCAAGTTCATGATTGTGTCAAGTATTAAGATCCAGAACTTGTGAATGTCACAGTGGGAGGAAGTTGCTGATGTAACAGGAAGGGGTCTAACAGGGAGGAGCTAATACCACATACAAAGAAAAGCTCAAGCTAGAGAGCCAGAACTTCTGAGAGCCACTGAGAACTTCTGATAGCCAGCCAGAACTGCTGGGAACAAGAACTGTGAAATAAGAAGAGAGAACTGGGAAGAAGCATGACTGTAGTGCCAGTTCTTTTTCTGTTTGTTTTGATGTTACTTTGTCAGATTTGTCTGTTGATAGAGGACATTGTTGTTGTTACAGAAGCCTTGGGACTTTACTGCTTGTTCAGAAGCCCTGAAAGAGGAGTTTCTTGTTGTATGTTCACAGAAATCTTGGAAGAAGATCTTACTGACATTTTCAGAAGTCCTGGGACTATACTGATGGTTTGTGTTGAGTTCTCAAATCTTATTGGTGGGTCCGAGTTGATTTCATAGGCAGATAGTGAATTGATGATGGTGCCAGCAATGTGTATGAATGTTATTGTGGCTTTGTAAAGCTTTTTCTTCCCAGGAACAGAAATTGTGAAGGACTTGAAGTGGACTAGACACTGTGAGTTTCAATATGGAACAAGAACTGCACAAGGAGCTGGACAAGGAATGGAGAGCTGGCTGCCTTTCAATGCAGGTGACAGTTGGATAGATTCAGGCAGGAGCTGGGACCATGGAAGATGAACCATGGAAGTTGAGAGCCGTCCTCCAGTCAAGATGAAAAGACCTCACCTTGTGTATTTATTGCAAACTCAGAAGATCATGTTTTACTGTGGCCTAAGGGTGGAGAACTTTGACCTTTACATTTAGATGATTGAGTTAATGACTTCTCCAATTAAGAAAAAAGAAGACTTTTTGATTGAACAGATTAAGACAATGTGACCTAGGGGTAGAGAACTTTGACCTTTGTACTTTGTGACTGAATTAAGGACTTAATAAATGAATGTTATCTTTTGCTTAAAACCATGTGACCATTTTGGTAAAAACTATGTGACCACTTTAGTGATAAGTTAAGTTATAACATTGTGAATGCTGTACTTTGATTTCTGTGAATGTTTTGTCTTAGTTTGTTACTGAATAAATAGAGAGTTCACTATACTGTGTAATCAGAACCTTGAAGCTGTTCACAGTAGCAATCCTCTGGAAAGCTGCTTGTGCTTGGCTTCACACCTGTAAAATAAGGGCCTGAGTATGGTGGATAGAACACCGAATTTGTAATCACAAAGAACTGGTTCTGAACCCTACCTCAGACACTTCTTAGCTATGTGACCCTGGAGAAGTTACTTAGCTCCTTTGTAATTTATAAAATGAAGGGTTAGATTCCATGACCTCAAAGGACTCTTCCACCAGTGATTCTATGAACACTTATAACAATAAATTGGATGAACTTCACCCAAGGTCAGAGGAGAAGAGAATAGATTAGAAAAGAGAATCCAAAAAATATATCATTTACAAGAAGCACACTTGAAACCAAGATTTACAGAGTTAAAACAAACAGCTGCACAAAACTACTTTTTGGTGACTTTAAAAGACAAGGGTAGCAATCATGACAACAATGCAAAAGTGAAAGAAGGAAACTACATTATATTTAAAGATAGATAAAAAAAATCAACATTTTTATAGATATGCACTAAATGGCAAGGCGTCAAAGTATTTGCAGGAACAGTCAACTGAATGTCAAGGAGAAATAAAAGAGCAAAACTATAATAATTGGGAAGCCCAACGTGTGCCTTTTCAGACTTACACAAATCTAACAAAAATAATGAAGTTAAGGAACTGAAAAAAAACTTAGAAAAGTGGGATGTAATAGATCTTCTGGTGATACTGAAAATGGTTGGTTCTGTGCAAAATCACTTTTTATAACTTCTTTTTAAAATTTTTTTTAATTTTTAATTTTTAAAAATTTTTTATAACTTCTGATGGTATGCAGGCAGAGACGGAAAAATAAACTTTGTACTTAATAATTTAATTTACTATGATATTCAAACAGTTGGTCTAGTTGTAAAATTGTTTTTATCTGAAACACAAAAATGATCATTATTTATCATTTGGGAGATAAAATAAAATTCCAGTGAACTGGAAACCTAGATATACTGACATTGGTGAAATAAATCTTACCTGATACTGCTGGTTTTTCTCTTTGTTTTCAGTGGCTTTAAAAAGTTCTTCACACACATTTGGGATTATGCCCTTGTCTGCACCATAACCAATCATGGAGTAGCTTTTCCCAGAGCCAGTCTGACCATAGGCCAAGAGGGTGGCATTATAACCCTGCCAGGCACTGTCCAGAACTCCTTGGCCAAGGTCACGAAAAACATCTCTCTACAAAGATCACAGGCGGGAAAACTTAGGAAATGGAGAACAAGGAGAAGCATGAATAAATATCTACCAAGTATTGGGCACCATGCTAGGTGCTGGGAATACGAAGCAAAAATCCAAATGGTCCCTGGCCCTGCCCTTTAGGCAAAACAACAAAATATAAAAATAACAATATCTAAATAATTTTTACATATGAAAATAATAATAGTTAGCTTTTATATAGTACTTGAAGGTTTACAAAGTGCTTTGCATATATTATGTCATTTGATCCTTTGAATATACTTTGTAAATTATTTTTGTAAATAGAAAGTATATGCGAAAAAATTTCAGGGGGTATTTGAAACTGGTGGTGGTGGTGGTGGGGAATTGAGAAATATGTAAGGAAATATGTAAGTAATAATAAGGAGAGAGCACAAGCTGAGCTTTGAAGGAATCTAGGCATTCCAAGCCACAGAAGTGAGGATGGCATGTAAACGCACAGAGGTCAGATAGAATACCATGAGTGAGAAGCAGTAAGTAGGGCAGTTTGGCTGAAACAAGAGTGTATAAAGGGGATAATATACAAAAGTGGAAAAGTGCCCTGGAGCCAGACTGTGAAGGGCTTTACATGCTAAACAAAGGAGATAGTATTTTCCCTCTCTCTTTTGCTTTTTGGAGGGGGAAGGCAGGGCAACTGAGGTTAAGTGACTTGCCTAAGGTCACATAACTAGTCAGTGTTAAGTGTCTGAGGCTAGATTTGAATTCAGGTCCTCCTAACTCCAGGGTCCACGCTCTATTCACTGCACCACCTAGTCATACCAGATAGTATTTTCTCTTATAGGGAGTTGGATATAGTGCTGAATTTGGCATCAGGAATACCTGAATTTTAATTCTGCTTCAGAGATCCAATAGATGCGTGGTATTATTGCAGCTGTTGTGTCAATTAGTCAAGTCTGACTCTTCATGACTCCATTTTGGGGTTTTCTTGGCAAAGATACTAAAGTGGTTTGCCATTTCCTTCTCAAGCTTGTTTGACAGATGAGGAAACTGAGGTAAATGACTAAATGACTTGTCCAGGGTCACACAGCTAGTAAGCATAGGAGGTCAGATTTAAACTCAGATCCTCCTGACTCTAGGGCCAGTATTCCATCCACTGTGTCACCTAGGTGCCCCAGTTTTAAATGCCAAACTGAGATGTTTGAGCTCTATTTTGTTATTTAGCTATTTTCAATTGTGTCTGACTCTTTGGGTACTCCCTTTCGAGGTTTCTTGGCTAAGATACTTAAATGTTTAGCCTTTTCCTTCTCCAGCTCATTTTACAGATGATGAAACTGAGGCAAACAAGGTTTACCCAGGGTCACACACCTAGTATCTGAGACCAAATCTGAACTCAGGACCTCCTGACTCTAGGGCTGGTAAAGTTACTACACCTTTTTTAGACAAATTGTCATCTAGCCTGTATTTCTAAAGATGATTTTTTTCAACCTAAGTGTAAGACTTTACCTTTACCCCTCATAAATTTAATCTTCACAATCTTTTCAAATTGTGTTATTTAATGAGTTAGATTGCTTCCCAAATTTCTGTCATTAAAAAATTCAATACATGTTATCTATATCTTCTTCCAAGTCACTGATAAAAATCTTAACCATCACTGGACTGTCACAGATCTGTGAGCCATTCAACTGGAGAACTCATGCCAGGCTAAAATGAAACCATTAACTGATCAATTACTTTCAGTGTAACCATTTGACCAGTTCTGAATCTATCTGCTTATGACATCATGTTGGCTCTTTGTATCATAGCATACTTTGAAAAAAGGGATCCATTCTAGAATTTCCCCAGGAATCAAAAGTCAAACTCACTGGTCTAGAGTTTGCAGGGTCTATTCTATTGCCTCTTCTAAAAAAATCTGGAAATTTTTTTTCCTTCTTCAGTCTCTCCTGGTCTCCTCAATCTTTCCAATATCACAGTAGAGTAGCAATTGCACCTGCTAGTTCTTTCTGTACTCAAAGATGTGGTTTATCTTGTCTGGTGCACTGAATTCATCAAGGGAAACTGGGTACTTCTCTTACCATTCTCCTTACTTACTTTGCATATTAAATCTCTGTTAGTTATTTTTGTTCTCTTTTTTTTTAGTGCAAAGCAATTCTCCTTGGCAGAGAAAACAGGTGAGAATTAAACAATATTGCCTTCTTTCAGTTTTAACTTATGAATACCATTCTTTCTGAAAAAATGGTACCTTTCCCTCTTTGATACTTCTTTCTTCCAACATAGGGGAAAAAAAGGACTATCTTTTCATTGTCAGCTTTCATCAATTTCAGCTGATCATGTGACATTTCTAATACCTTCATAAGACTGTGCCACATACATTCATTCTCTTACCTATTATTTGCTATTTTTTTCTACATATCTTGAAAGAATCTCACTTTTGGGTAAGTTTTGTATATTCCTTGCCTTCAATTGATGGCAGTGAGGAAAACACCACCTGTGCCCCTGTGGGCTTCAGTTTATTGCCTAAACTTTGTAGCTTCAGTGACACCTAGGTTCCTTCTGGAAATATCATTTGTGCCCATGTGAATCACCAGAAGCTGATAGTAGTCATCTGTTTTGATAAGCCTTGGGAAATTATAACATTGCACAATATGCAATGTTACAGAGATCTCTATTGTTATTAAGTTGCCAAAGAGCTGCCTTAGAACTTCCATATAGGGAATCATCACCACTTAACTCCTTTTCCTCCTCTTTGTCACTCCTTCTAGATGAGAGGAGGATACAAAACTGTTTCCTCCTTAGTGAATCAAGCTCTCTCTTCTTCATGGAAAGTTTCAATTTTTTTTCAAGCTGTAAGGATCACTATTCTTTCCTCCTCATTCTCTGCTGTGAGACATTCTACTCTCCAACCTCCTGACAAGGGTCAAGGTTCTGTCACTTCAATTCTCCCCTCCCCCCAAGTAATATTTTAAACAATACTTCATTGTCCCTTTTAAATTGGAGTATGAAAAATGTCATTTCACTTTCTGTTTGGGGAGGTAGATCAATTTATAAACGTAATATAGGTAGCAGTTACTTGGGTATAGCAAAAATACAAACAATATTCAATATAAGGCACTGCAAAATTTTTTCTTTCTGTATACTGAATAGGAATCTTGGCCTTGCTTTTAAAATGACTTTAGAGTATTTAATACTTCCACCTTCCAAACACCTCATTAAGCCCTTTAACAAGCTTTTATCACTTCTTAGAAAACTGAACTCTCCAACTTGCTTTTCTGTTTCCATAACAACTTTACAGGTATACTCTATTTCTTTTCCCTTTTCTTACTAATCTCATACTTCTTTCACTATTCAATTTACTAATTTGTTTTCCTTATTTTGCCAACTATTTTCTTGAATTCTTCTCTTCTGCTTCTTTTGCTTTAACATTTTTCTTTCTTCAGGAGAACTCTTCAGATTAAACCCTTCTCTTTGATTTAGGCTATTCTCCTTACTTATCCTCAAATTCTCCCAAATTTGAATGTCTTTCTTCCCAAGTCCAGATCCCTCCAAGTCACTCTTTATTCAGTTTTAGCCATAGTTTCTTTTCTGACATTGATGTCAGAAAATATGATGTCCAAAAAAAAGACAAGGCATTCCTAGAAGCTAAGAACACCATGCCTACATAGTCTTATTTAGGGGATGTGGAAGATCTCCTTGCTAAGCTGCAGTCATGAAACACAGATTTCTTCCTCTAATCTTTCCCCTTTCCACCACTCAGGCTTAAGACTTTTGGCCAAGCAATTTCCTAAGGAAGGACCCCTGTGGCCAAAGCCTAGGTTTTCTGCCTTGGCTGTTTCCCAACTGGTAGAATACTAGAGCTCAAATATGAGTATCCTGTCCAGTAGCCTCCAAAAGACTCTATAGTAGCACCTAGCATGGCTGAAAGAATCAAGGTAGAAATGGACTGGGGGCATGTGATCCTAGGAGCTGCTCATACAAAATTTAAAAATTTCTATGGGTGAAGGTGGGGGAAGGAGGAAGAAGTGATAGGGAAGCAATGAGTCTCACTTAATCCAATATACCTCTTTTGAAATTGTTTTTGGCGTCAATTTAGGAGCTAAGGAAATGAGTTTCATTACTTTCTAGTCATTCTCCTCCCCCTCCTTTTCTTTTTAAACCACGGATGTTTTTTATCCTGTTTGACCATCCACCTTTTTCACCACACTGAACTAGGAGTGAATTTTGTGTTCTGAAAAATCAAATCAACCCTCAAATGATGATGACTTGCTACCACTGAAGACATTTTAAAGTAAATATGGCTAAAAGGTCCTTGAGAGAGGGACAACCTCTTTGTCATTTTCATCTTCTCCAGTGCCTGGAACAGTGCTTTCCATAAGTAGATTTTTGATGTAATTACAAAAGTTCCAAAAACATGTAGAACCATAGCAATATCACTGGGATAAAGATTGATACTCTCAAGGCAACTATTTTGAAAGGTACTATTTACCTGAATGCAGGACATATACAGTCTTATATCTATTATTACCAATATGTATTGGTAAAATTGTAGATGTTAAAGTAAAACACAAATGAAATTTCATTTTAAGACAATTTACCTGGCCTGCAAAACCACTGCTAGAACCAGTTGAAATAAGTACACCATCTTTGTCCGTTTGAAAACCACTGTGAGACCAATACGCCAAATCAAAAGTAAAGGTTTTTATATGTTCTGGGTTCTTGGGATCATGAACAGTGGTGGTGGTCCCAGATTGCATTGAAATCACACATCTGCTTCCTGCATTCTTCTCTCGCTAAAAACAAACCAGAAACAGTTTTAGAATAATTAGATGCCTTTTTATTATCTAATTAAATTTATATTTATTTGTAGTTATTAATGCAATATACCTGAAATGAAGTTGTAAGTCCCAGTTACTCAACAATAAGCTTGTTTTTCTGAAGATGCATTCTTCTTTGTTGTTAGATGGGTACTCTGGTACTGTCTTAGAAAGGTTTTGTCTTGTTTTGTGAATTCTTACACAAGTGATTCACTAAGTAACATCTGCTCCTACCATACCCCCACCCCCAAAATGAGGGACATGGACATTGGAGCCTCTTTAGTTTTCTATTGCAATTTATGGACAAAATCATGGAATTTCAGAATTGAAAGGAATCTCGAGAAAATCTACTTCAAATGAATTTATAATCTCTCTATAAAATGCATGGAAAGTAATGATCCAGGTTTTGTTTGAAGGCCCCTAGTAAATGGGAAACAAAATATTTTGTTTGGATAGCTCCATTTATCTGGACTGTTTTTTTAACCTTAAAATTTGCCTTTTTGTTCTTTCCACCCATGTTTAGTTTGACACTCTGGGTCCAAAAAGAATGTACATTAGTTTTGTTATATATGACTACCCTTCATACTTGAAAATAGCTATAATGCTGCTCTTTCCCAAACTCACATGATTTTTCTTTGGACTATCCTCACATAGCACAACACAGTCAGCTCTTTAGCCTATTCTTCTCTGAATACTTGTTTACCAAAGTCCTTCCTTTATGCAGCATCCAGAAATGAACATACTCCAATTGTGGTCTGACCAAAGTATAGAGGCATTATCAGTTTTGTAAGCTTGTAGCCCATGTCTATCAGCCCAAGATCACATTAAATTTGTTGGCTGCCATATCCAACTTGTTGAGCTTTCTGTCCACTAAAACCAGTGGATCATTTTCAGAAAAATGGTAATCTCGTGTTGAGGAGCTAGGCGAAGAGTAATTATTAATCCAATCCAGGATTTGTATCCTACCAGGCTATGTACTCAGTTATGCTTAGAGAAAGGCTGGTGCAAGGCTTCTCCATGAACCCATGAACTTATTGCAGGTGCAAGATAAGGTACCAAGTAAAAAATGTTTTTTTAAGGTAATCATGGGAACCACAGAGTCTAAGGAAATGAGGGCCTATGTTATCTTCACTGTTATATTTCTTTGTCATAAGGGTATAAAGGGATACAACAAATGCATAATAAATGGATTGCTTGCTTGCATCCAGTCTGAACCATGTCTTTATCATCCTGTCACCAAGAACCAAAGTGTTGGAACCGCTGGATGAGTCCCTGACAATCTAGTCATGCACAGACACTTTTATCTCTATTACATCTTATTTTTTAAATAGGAATTTATTTTTAGTTTTCAACATTCATTTCCACAAGATTTTGAGTTCCAAATTTTCTCCCCACCTCAATTTGGCATGTACTCTGATTACCCCTTCCCCCAGTCTGCTCTCCCCTCTATCATCGCTCTCCCTCTTATCCCCTTTCCCCTTTCTTGTAGTGCAAGATAGATTTCTATACCCCACTGCCTATTTATCTTATTAACTAGTTGCATTTAAAAACAATTTTTTTGACATTAGTTTTTACAAATGTTTGAGTTCCATATTATCTCCCTTTGTCTTTCTCCACCCATCCCCATTAAGACAAGCAATTCAATGTTATGTGGTTATGCAAATATTTCCATAAGTCGTTGTAAAAGATTAACTCCTATCCGACCCGACCCCTCACTTATTCTATTTTCTCCTTTGACCCTATTCCTTTTCAAAAGTCTGCTTCTGATTACCCCCTCCCCCAATCTGCCCTCCCTTCTATCATCCCCCACCTATCCACTTCTCTACTTTCCTGTAGGGTAATATATCCAATTGAGTGTGTATGTTATTTCCTTCTAAAGCCAAATCGAATGAGAGTAAGATTGACTCACTCCCTCTCATCTCCCTCCCTTCATCTTCATTACAGGTTTTTTCTTGCCTTTTTATGTGAGATAATTCACCTTACTCTACTTCTCCCTTTTTCCTCCCAATATATTCCTTTCTCACCCCTTAATTTTATTTTTTAGAAATCATCCCTTTAGGGCTCGAACGATCGCCCACGTTGGCTGCTGCTCTTCCTATTGCGCCGCCTGGTCGTCCTCCAGCCCCTAGCCGCCTCCATGCTTGGAGGTCTGCTGCTCGGAGACGAGGCCCCCAACTTCGAGGCGGACACCACAACTTCGAGGCGGACACCACGATCGGCCGCATCCGTTTCCATGACTTCCTCGGAGACTCATGGGACATTCTCTTCTCTCATCCTCGGGGATTTTACTCCAGTGTGCACAACAGAACTGGGCTGTGCTGCAAAGCTGGCCCCAGAGTTTGCGAAGCGGAATGTTAAGATGATCGCCCTTTCTCTTGATTCTGTCCAAGACCATCTTTCCTGGAGTAAGGATATCAATGCATACAATGGAGAGGAGCCCACAGAGAAGCTGCCTTTCCCCATCATCGATGACCGCAAACGAGATCTTTCCGTCAAGTTGGGCATGTTAGACCCAGATGAGCGTGATGCGCAGGGCATGCCTCTGACAGCTCGTGTGATATTTATTTTTGGCTCAGATAAGAAGCTGAAGCTGTCTATCCTCTACCCAGCAACTACTGGCAGGAACTTTGATGAGATCCTCAGAGTGATTGATTCCCTTCAGTTGACAGCAGTCAAGAAAGTTGCTACTCCTGTTGACTGGAAATATGGGGATAGTGTCATGGTTGTTCCAACTGTCTCTGAAGAGGAGGCCAAAAACCTGTTTCCTAAAGGCGTCTTCACCAAAGAGCTCCCTTCAGGCAAGAAATACCTACGGTACACCCCTCAGCCATAGGTTACTCCAGCAAGACCATGCTGGAGTCTGGCTGGGGCTCCCTAGAAGATCTCTGCCAGAAGGGATACCACCAGCCTGCTAATCATGTCTTCCTA
>CM053593.1:111587040-111612992 GCA_028646575.1 Pseudocheirus occidentalis
CAGCCCCCCCAGCTTTGACTCACTGAAAGCGCACCCCAGGACCACCACTCAAGACCGCAATCCAGATCCAGGCCGCTCAATGCAAGAGCCCTTGGCCCTGATGGATCGCCTCAGCCCCCCTGCTATCTGCAGGCCGAGGGCTCTGAAGCAGCCCAGTGGAGGCCGCTGCTGCTCCGTTCCTGCTGCTATAGCCGCCTCCCACTGCTTCCTTGCCCTGGGAGCAGTTTGGCCGGACCCGCTCTTCTCCTCCCGAGCTAGCAAATTCCACTGACCTTTCCCTTAGCCTTTTTTTCTTCTGGCCTGATAAATGTGGTAACTGTGCCTCCAGTGCAGCCGATCTGCTCTCCTGTAGAGGCGGCTCCCCGCCTGATGCCCCGGGGCCTGATGCGGCCAGGGTTTCAGCTGCAGCTCCCACACTGCTGCGAAGAGCCTCGCCTGATGCGCTGCCTGTAGCAACAGATGTGCTTTCTGTCTTTTGGAGAGTTTTGGAGCTGTTTAGAGTCCCATTTTATGAGTTTTTTAGCGTGTTTGTGTGGGAGCTGCGGCGCTTTGCTGTTCTATGCTGCCATCTTGGCTCCGCCTGATTGTTTTATTTATTGTATCTTTATTCCTAGCGTCTGGCATATAGTAGGAATGTTATCAATGTTTGATTGACTAATTGATTGTAGAGCTAAAGACTCTAGAAGAAATGGAAAAACAGGGGTGGCTAGGTGGTGCAGTGAATAGAGCACCGGCCCTGGAGTCAGGAGTACCTGAGTTCAAATCCGGCCTCATACACTTAACAAACACACACACAAAAAAAACTAGCCGTGTGACCTTGGGCAAGTCACTTAACCCCAACTGCCCTCCAAAAATATCATTAAAAAAAAAAGAAATGGAAAAACAAAGTAAGGAGAGAATAGTAGAAAGAACAAGGAAGTGAGTCAGGAGAAAAGCCCATATTTGGAGATAACGATAAAGCAATTATAAAGAGAATTCATGTTGGGGGCAGAGCCAAGATACAGGACTTCCTCCAGCTCTGGCTTCTGCCTCCTCCAATATGTGTAAAAAATGACTCTAAACAAACTAGTGATACAGAACCCACAAAGAGAAAGAGAGAAGCAAATCTCCCACTGAAGGAAGCCCGGCAGGAAAGAAACATCCGTGGCAGGGGGCTGAGAGCAGAAGGCAGTCCTGCCTGAGCCGTGGCTTTAGTCCCAGGGCAGCCCCCACAAGCAGGGGCTGGAGCAGACTTCACAAGAGTAAATCATCAACAGCTGTAGCAGTTTCCAGACTTCTCAGTCTATAAATGCCAAAGACAAAATAAAAGGTCAGTGTGGAACTTGGTTGGTCCAGTGGGAGAAAGAAGAGTGTGGTCCGGCTGGTACTCCCAGACTAAGAAGCGACAGTGGCACAGTGGCTGCAGCCAGAGCACCTGGTGTGCAGATTGTAGGGGGACCAAGCGACTATTCAGAAGGTAAGTGCTCTTGCTTTGACCTGCTTGGATCCGGATTGTGGTCTTGGGTGTTGGTCCTGGGGTATGTGACCAGTGAGCCATAGCATATGGGGGCTGTAGAGAGGGCACCCATCTAATAACTCTGGGAGCTGCAAAACCCCCAGCAATTTGGGACATAGCTCTCTCCATTTTGGAAGCAGAGTTGTACTGTGGCAAAGAGCTCAAAAGTCAAGTAATTGGTTGCCAGTATAAGCAAGCAACAGAAGCATAAACAGACCATAGATTCCTTTTTCGGATACAAAAAGGATCAAGGCATGAAGCAGGAGGAAGAGGTGGAAGTCAGAACTCCTGCATCAGAAGCCTCAAAGAAAAATATAAATTGGTTACAAGCCATGGAGGAGCTCAAGAAGGATTTTGAAAATCAAGTAAGAAAAGCAGAGGAGAAATTGGGAAAAGAAATGAGAATGATGCGAAAAAATCATAAAAAACGAGTCCATAGCCTGCTAAAAGAAAAACCCAAAAATACACTGAAGAAAATAACATCTTAAAAAATAGACTAACTGAAATGGCAAGAGGCCCAAAAAGCCAATGAGTAGAATGCCTTAAAAAGTCAAATTTGCTAGATGGAAAAAGAATTTCAAAAACTCACTGAAGAGAATAACTCCTTCAGAATTAGATTGGAGCAATTGAGAATTCCTGTACTTTCCTAGTGTCTAGATAGATATGTATATATATAGGAAACATATGTATATATGTCTAAATAACTAACTTTAAATTGCTTTTTACTAATTATATGTCTCTAGCTATAATTTATAAGAGGCTATGAACAGTCTTTATCCAGTACAGCAGCTATTCTAAAACTACCCTAGAGAGACTTTTCAAAAATTTTATCTACTAGAATATAAGGTATTTCCATGGATTCACCAGATAAATATTGGATGAGTATATTTTTTCTAGATCTAGTCAGTCCCAGTGCATATATGTGATTTTTCAGAAGGTGAGAATAGATTTTTGTAATATTGCATAATGACATTGAGTTCATTATTTGGGAGGTACTATATTAAAATGAATTATCTGTACCTAATTTTGCCTGGAATTTTTTTTTTATCTTTCTTTTTAGCTCTCAGATTGTATAATTTTGGATGAAGATACGTATCTAATTCTGATTACAAATGATTTTGGTCTAAATTTAGGGACTGTATCATGCTATTACATTTTACTAATACAGTATCATTAGATTGTGTTTATGGTCTGACTTCCAAAATTTCATTTGCCTATTAAGTTCAAAAAGTTAACAGTTTAATATTTGCAGATTTTATAGTTGAAAAATAATTTTACATATTGTATTAATTTCCTCCACTGCCCCCACAAACTTGTTGACCTTTAGTTGTCATTCAAAATGATCTTGCTGCTGGACATTTTAAATGATTCAAAGCTTTTGTTGTCTTTATGTTCCTTTCCTGACTCTGACTCCTAACCCCATCAAGACAACTGCAAGTTTTTCTCACCCTATGCATCCTTTACTTAGGATTCCCTCTGAAGTCTGTGCTAGCTTTTCCTTGAAACCACAACAGATCATAGCCTCTGGATTTTTGCTAAACCACATTCATAATAAATCCCCAACCCTGTTTTGTCCCCATCCCCTCTTAAGAGAATCTCTGGTCATAACATCTCTGCTGTTGTTTTGCCAAGCCTGTAAAACTAATTTCAAAGTAAACTTTGAAATCCCTTTTAATGTTCTAAAGTTTTAAAACTAACTTTGCCAGCTTTTCACCTTTAATTTGCATATCATATTTCCTCGTTTTGAATGACCCCCATACAAACTACTTGGAGATTTTTCCCCAGGATAACTTTCATTTTACAGACTTTATTTTGTTTTGTTTTTATTGAGTAATACAAGAAATTTTTTCAGTCTTCAAAAAAATTATTGTTTAGCTGAGTAGGAGATTCTGAGGTGAAATCTTGTTTTCCTTAACTTTCTGTAAAGCACATTCCATCTTGATGTTCTCTTGATTGGTAGATAATATGGGATTTTAATTGAGATACTGTGATAAAGTAATTACACCTCTCGCAAAAAAAAATCCTTTCTTTATGGATGGAACCCTAAACCTTATTTTGAAACCATAATTATTGATTATGTATTTGACATTTCTTTCTGAGAGTATCATGTGAATTCTAAAGTCTCTGAATCATAGGACATCTAGGAAATTTTCTTTATGGATTACCTGAATATGGTGGTTAGGTTCTTTCTTTATGTTTTTAAAGGTAAATGTCATTATTCTTAAATGATCTCTGTTTTCTAATTCTGTGATAATTGTCTAACATTGTTGCATCTATGCTTCACCAGGTTGGAGGTGCTGAGCTACTTTCTGTTCTGTACAGAGACATTCACCAGATTTAGTCCTGGGGAATTGGCCTCTAGGGGGATTAGGCTTCTTGATCTTATATTTACTGGCTCACTATAGGTGGGAGGGGAAGAGAGAGAGGGGAGCATATTTTCTTAAGGCTAGGGTTATGGCTTCCATCTAGGTTTCCCCAAAGGGGGAAGTAAAAGAGGCACTTAGTACACATCCTTCTTAAAGGGAGATAGATTATATAGGCTTCGAGGATGATGCCTAAACTTCATTAAAAAATAAAGTTGCTGATTGAGCATTTTAAAAAGAGTGTGTGTGTGTGTGTGTGTGTGTGTGTGTGTGTGTGTGTGTTACATTTTGAGTTTTGAGGTGTCTTCCTATCTTCCCTCCCAAACCCACAAGACCAACATTTGATGTAGGTATATGTGTGAAACCATATACTACATCTGTACATCATTTATTTCTCTTGAGGTAGATTGCATTTTCCTTAGTCATTCATAGTTGATTAGAATATTCATATTACTCAGACTAGCTTAGTCATTCACAGTTACTTTCCGAATAATACTGCTGTTAGGGTATATAGCATTCTCTACTCATTTCTTTTTCTTTTTGGAGGAGGGAAGGTAGGACAATTGGGGTTAAGTGACTTGCCCAAGATCACACAGCTAGTTTTGTGTTAAGTGTCTGAGTCCAGATTTGAACTCAGGTCTTCCTGACTCCAGGGACAGTGCTCTAGTTGCTGAGCCACCTAGCCACTGAGCCACCTAGCCACCCTGGTTCTACTCATTTCACTCTACATTATTTTCATGGAAGTTTTTCTGTTTTTCTAAAATCAACCTGTTCATGATTTCTTATACCACAGTAGTATTCCATCACAGTCATATACCACAACTTATTCGACCATTCCCCAATTGGTGGGCATTCCCTCAATTTCTGTTTCATTGCCATTACAAAAAGGGCTGCTGTAAATATTTTAGAATATATAGTTCTTTTCTTTTTTCCATGATCACCTTGAAAAACAGATTTAGTAATGGTATTACTGGGTCAGGCACACATACACAGCTTTATAACTCTTTGGGCATAATTCCAGATTGCTCTCCAAAGGTTGGATCAGTTTATGGTTCCACCAACATTTTATTAGTGTCCCAGTTTTTTCACATCCCCTCCAACAGTTATCATTTTCCCAGTATATCATTTTAGCCAGTCTGATAGGTGTGAGATGGTACCTCAGTGTTGTTTTTATTTGCATTTCTCTGAACAGTAATGATTTAAAGCATTTTATATGACTATATATATATAGTTTTGATTTCTTCTTCAAAAACTTCCCGTTATATTCTTTGACCATTTATCAATTGGGGAAATGAATCATATTCTTATAAATTTGTTTCAGTTCTCTACATATATTTGAGATATCAGACCTTTATCGAAGAAAATATAAAAAATTTTTCCCCCAGTTTTACCACATTGGTTTTATTTGTACAAAACCTTTTTAATTTAAGGTAATCAAAATTATTCATTTCAAATCCTAGAATGCTCTCTGTCTGTTTATTCCTAAATTTTTCTCCCATCTATAAATTTGATAGGTAATACAGTTTTTTCTAATTTGCTTATGGTATCTCACTTTTTGTTTAGGTCATGTATCCATTTTGACCTTATTTTGGTAAATAGTGCAAGATGTTGGTCTATACCTAGTTTCTACCACAATGCTTCCTATTTTTACCAAATACTAATTTTTATACCAAAAGCTTAGTTCTTTACATTTATCAAACAAGGTTACTATAATCATTTACTACTGGTACTGGTCTTTTACTACTTTCCCACTATCTACCATTCTGTTTCTTAGCCGGTACCATATAGTTTTTGCAGTTATTGATATTTCAGAATTGGGTATTGCTAGACCTCCTTCCTTTACATTTTAAAAAATTAATTACTTTGGTATTCTTGACCTTTTGTTCATTCAAATGAATTTTGTTATTATTTTTCTGGCTCAATAAAATAATTTTAGGTAGTCTAATCAGAATGGCGGTGAATAAGTAGATTAGTTTAGAATTGTCGTTTTTATTTTATTAGCTCCACATACCCATGAATAATTAATATTTCTCCACTTGTATAAATCTGGCTTTATTAGTACAAAAAAAGGTTTCATAATTATGTTCCTATAGTTCCTGGATTTGTCTTAGCATGTATATATACTCTCAGATATTTTATGTTGTCTATGGTTTAAATGAAATAGCACTTACTATTTCTTCTTGAGGGGCTTTGTTGGTAATGCATAGAAATGCTGATGATTTATGTGGGTTATTTTATATCCTACTACTTTGCTAAAATTATTGCTTCTACTAATTTATTAGTTAGATCTCTATGATTTTCCAAGGATACTATCATATAGTTGGTAAAAAGAGATAGTTTTATTTCCTCAGTATCCATTCTGATTCCTTCCATTTGCTTTTCTTCTCTTATTGCTATTGTTAGGGTTTCTAGTACAATATTGAATAATATTGGTGATAGTGGGCATCTTTGTTTCACTCCTGATCTTGGGAAGGCTTCTAGTTTATATTCCTATTACAGATATACTTCCTGATGATTTTAAGTAGATGCTTCTTATCATTTTAAGGAAAAGTCCATTTATACCTTTACTTTTGAGTATTTTTAATAGGAATGTGTTGTATTTTTGTTAGAAGCTTATTCTGCACCTATTAATGTAATCATGTCATTTTTATTCCTTTTGTTATTGTTATAACCAATTATGTTAATAGTTTTCCATGTATTGAACCAGTCCTGCATTCCTAGTATAAATCCTACTTGGTAACAGAGTATAATCTTTGTGATATATTGTAATCTCCTAGCTAGTATTTTATTCAGGATTTTTACATGAATATCCATTAGTGAAATTGGTCTATAGTTTTCTTCTTTGTTTTTGCTCTTCATGATTTAGATATCTGCACCATATTTGTTTAATAAAAGGATGTATGTAGGACTCCTTCCCCTGTTATTCCAGATAATTTATTTAATATTGGCATTAACTGATTGGACATTTTTCATCTTGCCTTAGCTCTGTAATATCACTCCATTCTAACCCTAAACGTCCTCTGACCTTTGTGATCAGATGCTTTTACACCTAACTACTCTTACGTCTGATGTTAGTAACTTCTCAGGTAGACGCTGCCACCGTTGCATTTACAGACCTCCAGACCTTTAGAACTTAAAAGGTCATCTACACAGTAAAAAAAAAAAAAAAAACATAAAGTGGGAAAGGTGGCTGGAGCCCATTGACAAGATTATTAGGCTACCCTTCACTGCTGTCACATCATGCCTACCTGGACACTTTCAGCTGAAAGGGTCTTAGAGAAGTCAGGTTGAACTCTTATATACACCCTGAGTCATTAGCTTCATCTATTTGGGTAGTCACTAAGGGAATCAGACTCCTCATCAAATTTAAGCCCTTTATGCTTGACTCATACTTGATCAGAAGTTGGCCGGCCTCAAATCACCCTCTTCGTTGACTAGAACCAAAAGGATAAGTCTGAGCATATACTTGGGATGCCCTCAGTATATTTGCTTATAAAATTTTCAAACTTTTTTCCTTTTCAGTTATTTGATCTTGTTTTGCTACTGAGAATTTTATTTCTATTGATTCCATTTCATAAAATTGTTCTGACTGGATCCACTACAAATTTATGTTACATAATCTTCATCTGTGGCCTCATTGCTGCTAGGCAATCCTACACCTCCATCATTAACTCACCGTGGCTCTTCTAAACGTTTATATTCCTTTTCAAATGACCAATGGCTCCCCCACCCCTCACCCTCTCAGCTGAGAACCTTATCTCACTTTTTTTTTTTAAATTGAGACGATTTGACAAGAGGCTTTTACCACTGTCTCCTCCTTCATCCCTGTCTCATGTGGAGAAGTGGCTCTTCTTTCTAAGGGCAATCCTCCTCTACCTGTACAAGGGATGCCATTCTATTCTTTCTTCTCTAACAGATTGCCTTCTATCATTCCTGCTCTTTCATTTATCTTCAATATTTCCCTGTTTGTTGGCTGCTTTTCTCCTCCTACAAACATGACCATGTTTCCCTCACCCTTAAAAAAATATAACTTCTCTACAGTCCAGCTTCCTACCATATCATTTAACTGACACTGCTCTCCAAAATTGCCAGTAATCTCTTAACTGCAAAATCAAGTGACCTTTTCTCTTGATTCATCCTTCATAGAGGCAGGTAGATTTTACAGTGGATAGATTTCCTATTGCCTCTATCCACTTAATTCTAGTGCCTTTCCTCTGTTGATTATTTCATATTTATCTTGTCTATAACTTGCTTTTACATAGTTGTTTCCATGGTGCCTCTCCCATTAGATTGTGAGGTACTTAAGGGCAGGGACTGTCTTTTGCCTCTTCTTTGTATTCTCAGTGCTTAACACAGAGCTCCTTGTTGTTCGGTCATTCACCTGTGTCAGACTTCATGAATTTGTGGATCATAGCATGCCAATCTGGGTTTTCTTGGCAAGGGTATTGTAGTGGTTTGCCATTTTCTTCTCCAGAGGCAAACAGTGTCACACAGCTAGTAAGTGTCTGAGGCCAAATTTGAACTCAGATCTTTCTGATTCCAGGCTCTGCACATTATCCACTGAAGCCATCTAGCTGGCTTATGTTTGTTGTTTCTTGTTCTTCCTTGTTTCTAGAAGACCAATGACATCAGGAGGGTGATGACTTGAGGGTGAATTGGATTTAAGTGATGTAGGTCTATGCAAAGTCATTAGGCTCACTCTTTCCTCCAGAGTCATCAGAGTCCAGTGGCAAGATATAGATGCAGTGAGAAACCATGGCCTTTTAAAGCTAAGGTCTTTGCCAGGTCTCAGTTTATATGAGGCAAGGTCCATTCAGTAATTCAAGGGCTAGGTAAGAATTGAAGCAAAAGATGGCCTAGTTTACCTTTACAAAAGAATCAGTCTAGGATTAGGGACTGATAGGTTGTTTGCATTAGCACTACAACTAAATTGTGAGTTCCTAAAAGTGCATAAACCATATAATTAATTTCGTTTATGTCCTTTTCCCTTTGATTCTCCCCTATACTTGAATGCTTAGGTATCATGAGGGTTTCTGTCTCTTCTTAGGAAAGGTTTGATAGTTCTGAATGAACCCCCCCCTCAGTGAGGGTTTTATACTGTTGTCTTGATGCGGTTTGGGATTGCTGGGAAATCTGAAACATCAGGGTATGGGGTGGCATCTTCCTGGAAGGAGTTCACCACTCAAACCTTCTTCCAGTCAAAGTGGCAAAGTTGTTTTAAGACTAGTAATGTGAGTGAGATTCTCAAATAATCTGCAACCTAATGGGGGTGAAACTGATGCTTATATACAAAAAAAGGACAGTGAAAGGATCTGGCGGGGATTAAGAGTGGTAAATAGTCTGAGGAGGGCCAGGTGCCATAGAGTAAGGAGTACTAAGTAGTCTGGGATGAAAGGATTGTCAAGAAAGCCATTTAAGCCAAGAAGTGTGTTGGAGTGGGTCTAATGACTTGGGCAGAGGCATTGGCCATCTGGCCTACTGAAATATATGGGAAAATTCAGGGACTGGGTCCCATCACCCCATCAGTCTTAGTGTTCTTTGTTCAGGTTCTTTATAATTTACTAAAGAACATGACATTACTGGAAATGGTTACATTTGTCATGCTAATCAAATTCATAATAAATGACAAAAAATTGAAAATGACATTATTGGGGAGCCAAGATGGCGGTGTAGAAGCAGTAAAGTTTCGCCGCTCCCACACAGCTACCTCAAATACCCATAAAATACGACTCTAAACAAATTTTAGGGCCCCAAAACACAAAAATACAGAAAACACATCTCTTGCTGAAGGCAGCTCAGCACAAAGGGCTCATCTCAGCAAACTGCGAGCCAAAACCAGCTCAGCCTGAAACTGTGGCCAGGCCCCAGGGCGGTCAGGAGGAGCTGCAGCTGGAGTCTTCAGGAGAGTGGATTGGTGACACCTATGGCAGTTTCCAGATTTATCAAGCCAGAAGGAATAAGGCTAAGAGAAAGGGCAGTGGAATTCACCTTAATTTGGGGGAGAAAAGCAGTCTGGCCAAACTGCCCCCAGGAGAAGGAATCAGTGGAAGCCACAGTAGCTGCAGAAACAGAGGCAACCACCTCCACCAGGCTGCTTCAGAGCTCCCGGCCTGAAAATTGCAGGAGGGCCAAGGCGATTGATCAGAAGCCAAGTGCTCTTGCATTGAGCAGCCTGGATCCGGATCATGATCTTGGGTGGTGTGCACTTTCAGTGAGCCAAAGCTGGTGGGGGCTGCAGCATCCCCCTAATAGATCTGGTGGCTGTGAAAACCCCAGTGATTTGGGACAGAGCTTTACCCCCTGGAAGCGGAGTTCCACAGAGATAAAAAATGAAGCAATTAATTGACTGGCCAGAATGAACAGGAAAAGGAAGCAAAGTAAGAACAGCAATCAAACTCTAGAATCGTTTTTTGGGGGACAAAAAGGATCAAAGCATGGAACGGGACAAAGACAACACAGTCAGAACTTCCACACCAAATGCTTCCAAAAAACATGAAGATTGCCTAAAAGCCATAGATCAACTTAAAATGGACTTTGAAAACCAAATAAGAGAAGCGGAGGAAAAATTGGGAAGAGAAATGAGAATGATGCAAAAGAGAGTCAACAACCTGACTAAAGAAAATAACACCTTAAAGAACAAATTCACTCAAATGGCAAAAGAAGCCCAAAAAGCCAATGAGGAGAAGAATGCCTTAAAAAGTAGAATTTGCCAAAGGGAAAAAGAATCTCAAAAGCATTCTGAAAAGAATAATTCCTTCAGAATTAGAGTGCAGCAAATGGAAGCAAATGACTTTATGAGAAACCAAGAAACTATTAAAAAGTTACAAAGAAATGAAAAAATAGAAAGCAATGTGAAATATCTCCTTGAAAAAAAACCACGGACCTGGAAAATAGATCCAGGAGAGACAATTTAAAAATAATTGGTCTACCTGAAACACATGACCTGAAAAAGAACTTGGAAAGCATCCTTCAAGAATTTTTCAAGGAAAATTGCCCTGATATTTTAGAATCAGAGGGGAAAACAGAACTTGAAAGAATTCATTAATCACCTCTTGAAAAAGATCCCCAAAAGAAAACTCCTAGAAATGTTATTGCCAGGTTCCAGAATACCCAGATCAAGGAGAAAATATTACAGGTTGCCAAGAGGAAACAATTTGAATACTGCGGAAATGCAATTAGGAGAACCCAAGATCTGGCAGCTACTACATTGAGGGATCAAAGGGCCTGGAATATGATATTCCGGAGATCAAGGGAGCTAGGGTTAAAACCAAGAATCACCTACCCAGCAAAATTGAGTATAATGTCCCAGGGGGAAATATGGTCATTTAGTGAGGTGGAGGACTTTCAAGCATTCCTGCTGAAAAAACCAGAACTGAACAGAAAATTTGACATTCAAACACAAGAAGCATAAGAAGGCAAACATGGGAAAGAAATCATAAAGAACTTATCAAAGTTGAACTATTTACATGCCAATATGGAAAAATGATAATAGTAACTTATGAAACTTTTCTTAGTAGGAGGATAGGTGATGGGAATACAAATCCATATATATGTATACCTGCACATATGTCTACATGAGGGTATATATGCATATGAATACATATCTGAACATGTGTGTATATGTGTACATAGAGGGTACAGGATCAATTGAATACGAAGGGATGATACTTTAAAAGGTCAAATTCTGAGGTGGGAGAGGACTAGAATGAGAGGAGACAGGGAGAGACAAAATGGGGTTAATCATCCCATATAGAAGAGGCAAGGGATAACTGTTACAAATTTACTTTCATTTACTCCCATTGAATTTGGCTTAGGGAAGGAATGACAAACTCTAAACTGTGTATCTTGCCACACAGGAGAGTAGGAGGGACGGGGATGAGAGGCGGGATGATGGAGGAGAGGGCAGAGTCGGGATAGAGTTGCTGGAAGCACACACTTCAGTAAAGGGACAGGGACAGGGTAGAAAATAGAATGGGGGGGCAGCAGGATAGGAAGGAGGGACATATAATCAGCCTCTCACAATATGTCTACTGTGGAGATGTCCTGCGTAGTTACATATGTACAGCCTATATTGAATTGCTTGTCCTTCCAGTGGGCATGGGTGACAAGGGAAGAACTGAAAGAATCTAGAATTTAAAGCTCTACAATCAAATGTTAAAAATATATGCGTGTGTGTGTGTGTGTGTATAATTATTATTATTAACTGCCTGCAACTGGGAATTAAGATATACAGGTACTGGGGTAGGGAGACCCACCCTGCCCTACCAGAAAGTTAGAGGGGCATTGGAGGAGGACATAAAAGAGCAGATTGGGGAAGGGACTTTACAGTGGGGTCAGTGTTTTGGGGTTGGGGGCAGGGGAAAATTTTGTATATCAGGAAATGAATTATGTAAACAATAAAATAAATAAAATAATTGATTTTTTTAATGACACTATTGGCATAAAGTTGGTTGGCATGATAATGGTTTGTAATGTGAAACAAGTCCAAACTTATTTTTACATTTCTCACATATATATATATATATATATATACACACACTCTCAAGCAGAGTTTTTGTCCAGGGTCTCCCAAATGGTTTTGTTTTTAATTTTTGCAGAATCTTTATTTTTAAATTACATTATTTTTAATACTATATTGTAGTTTTCCCTTGTAATACTGTTTATTTTATTTTATATATTTAAAACATTATTCTCAGAAGTCTGTAGGCTTCACCAGTTTGCCAGAGAAATCCATAACCAAAAAGGTCAAAAACTCCTGCTTAAAAGTATACCCAAAACATAGCTAATGTGGAAATATGCTGTACGTGATTTTACACATGAATAATTGATATCATATAACTTGCTTTTCAATGAGTGTTAAAGGGACTGAAAAAAGGGAGAGAATTTAGATTTCAATATTTTTTTAAAAGAATGTTTTTTAAAAGAAAATAAAATGAAGTCTGCTCCCTGACTGCCACTCCCCTATTTATATTTTCTCTCTCTGATCATTATAATGTAAAGTTCCCATGGAAAAGAATTGTATTTCCTTTTGTATTTGTATCACCAAACCTTAACCCAGTGCTAGGCAATTAGGATATAACCAGTAAATACTTTTTAAAAATAAAAATAAAAAAGTATAGCCAAACTGTCCTTCTTGCTGTTCTTCATGACATTTCATCTGCTGTCCTTGTTTCTTTCCCTAGACTGCCCTCTATAAATGGAATGCACTCCCTTTTCGTCTCCATGTCTTAGAATTACTGTTTCCTTCAAACTTTTTCCAAACTTCTGCTCAAACACCTTTGTGTGGTCTTTCCTCATCCACTCCCAGCTGCTTATGCTTCCCTACCCCTCCCAATTACTTTGTTTTTCACATATTTTGTATGTATTGCTATTTGCACATGTACATATGTTATACATATACATATGTACATATATTGTGCATTTCTACATCCTTTTGATGGAATGTAAAGTCCCTGAGGGCAGCTGCTGTTTCATTTTTGTCTTTGTATCCTGTTACTAGCACAGTATCAGGAACATACTAGGTATTTAATAAATACTTGTTTGACCATCTAATTCAAACCCCTTGCTTTACAGATAAGGAAACTGAAGTCCACAGAGGTTAAAATAACTTCCCTAATTTTAAAGGTAGTAATCATCTTTACATGCACAACTGCTGTAGGTAAAATCATTGGACTTTTTGTTTGTTTTAAATCACTGGGGAGTTAAAAGTACAAGTAAAGCCCTAGGGCTTTCATTTGTAAAGGCATGTCTACAGCATCACCTGATGCACTTAAATAGAAAATTAAGCCCTAAAAAAGTCAAGACAGCTGCAAGATTTTGTCTTTGAGAAGGCCAAATCTAAACTAGCATCTAAAAATGTTGCTCTTAATCTCTTTCAGAGATTATTAACATTTTGTCCTACATTAATACAGACTGAATTTATAAGTTGGAGATTTTAATGGTAACGTAACTAGGAAACTTTGAATAGAAACTATTAGAGAAAATGAGTATTTCTCAGTCTTAAACATTTTTATCTTAGTACTTTATAAATTGTCAAATTATTTCAACTTCAGTATTATACATATGTCAGTAGAAACGTAGAATGGAAAATTAAACTGGTCAAATTTAGATATCTATATGAAGTATTTCTTTGCTAAGTAGATGCTTTCGATTCAAATCAAAACAGTATATTTCAGCTGCAAAATATGCCCAAATCAAATTAAATAAGTAGTATATAACTGTTTTAATCTCTGCTTTTAAGAACAACTATGACTGGCTCTTAATAAATCCAAAGCCTTTAAAGGTAATCTAATTCTTATGCAAATTAAACAACTATGAGGTACCACCTCACACCTGTCAGATTAGCTAATATTATAAAAAGGAAAATGGGGGTGGCTAGGTGGTGCAGTGAATAGAGCACCAGCCCTGGAGTCAGGAGTACCTGAGTTCAAATCCGGCCTCAGACACATAACACAAAAAACTAGCTGTGTGACCTTGGGCAAGTCACTTAACCCCAACTGCCCTCCAAAAAGCAAAAAAAAAAAAAGGAAAATGATAAAATGTTGCAAGGGATGTGGGAAAATTGGGACACTAAAACACTGTTGGAAGAGTTCTGAACTGATCTAACCATTCTGAAGAGCAATTTGTAACTATATCCAAAAGAGAAGGTTGAAAATTGAAGGTGGGGGGAGGGGTAGAAACAGGAGAACTCCTTGAACTCTCCCCATAACCACTTCAAATACCTATAAAATATGATTCTAAACAAATTTTAGAGCTACAGAACTCAAAATGACAGAGAAACAGTGCTCCCGCTGAAGGTAGCCCAGCAGGCAGACGGAAAGGGCTCATCACAGCACACTGGGAGCCAAGCCCAGTCTGACCTGAAACCAGGGTGTCAGCCCCAGGGCGGCCAGGACAAGCCATAGCTGGAGCACTCAGGAGAGTATATCACCAGCAGCTGTGGCAGTTTCCAGAATTATCAATATATAACAACCAAGGACAAAGTGAAAGGTCAGTGGAACTCAGCTTAATTTGGGAGAAATAAGTGGGTCCGGTCATCTACCCGCAGGGCAAGAAAGCAGCAGAAGTGGAGGCCCTGCAGCTGCCTCCACGTGGCTGCTTCAGAGCTCCTGGCCTGCATACTACAGGGAGACCAAGCAACCATTCAGAGGCTAAGTGCTCTTGCCTTAACCTACCTGGATCAGATTGTGGTCCTGAGGTGTGTGACCAGTGAACCAAAGCTGGAGGGGGCTGCAGAGTCAGTGATCTCCTAATAGCTCCCACAGCTGCGGAAACCCCAGCGATTTGGGACAAAACTCTCCCCTCTGAAAGCAGAGTTCTATTGAGCCCAAAAGTCAAGTAATTGACCGGCAACATGAAGAGGCAATGGAAAGCAAAGCAAGAACAGCAACCCAACTTTAGATCCCTTTTTGGGGGACAAAAAGGACCAGAGCATGGAATGGGAGGAAGACAACACAGTCAGAACTCCCGCACAAAAAAAAAAAATGTAAACTGGTTACAAGCCATAGAGGAGCTTAAGAAGAATTTTGACAACCAAATAAGAAAAGTGGGGGAAAAATTGGGAAGAAAAATGAGAATGATGCAAGTAAATCGTGAAAAGAGAGTCAACAACCTGACTGAATAACACCTTAAAACATATAGATTAACTCAAATGGCAAAAGAGGCCCAAAATTCCAATGAGGAGAAAATTGCCTTAAAAAGCCGAATTTGCCAGATGGAAAAAGAATCTCAAAAGCTTTCTGAAGAGAATAGTTCCTTCAGAATTAGAGTGGAGCAAATGGAAGAATATTACTTTATGAGAAATCAAGATACTATTAAACAGATCCAAACAAATGAAAAAATAGAAGACAATGTGAAATATATCCTTGAAAAAACCACTGACCTGAAAAATAGATCCAGGAGAGACGATTTAAAAATGATTGGACTACCTGAAAGCCATGATCAAAAAAAGAACCTAGAAATCATCCTTCAAGAAATTCTCAAGGAAAATTGCCCTTATATTTTAGAACCAGAGGGCAAAATAGAACTTTAAAGAATTTTCTGATCACCTCTTGAAAATGATCCCCAAAAGAAAACTCCTAGGAATGTTATAGCCAGGTTCCAGAGTTCCCAGATCAAGGAGCAAATATTACAAGCTACCAAGGAGAAACAATTTGAATACTGTGGAAACACAACCAGGGCCTAGCAGCTTCTACATTAAGGGATTGAAAGGCCTGGAATATGATATTCCAGAGATCCAGGGAGCTAGGATTAAAACCAAGAATCACCTGTCCAGCAAAATTGAGTATAATGTTTCAGGGGAAAATATGGTCATTCGGTGAGATGGAGGACTTTCAAGCATTCTTGCTGAAAAAAACCAGAACTGAATAGAAAATTTGACATTCAAATACAAGAAGCTTGAGAAGGTAAACATGGAAAAGAATTCATAAAGAACTTATCAAAGTTGAACTATTTATATGCCAATATGGAAAAACAATAATTGTAACTTATGAAACCTTTCTCAGTATAAGGATAGGTGGAGGAAATATAAAAGTGTGTGTGTGTGTGTGTGTGTGTGTGTATACATATATATAAACATGTCTATATAGGAGGGTATATATGCGTAAGAATACATGTGTGAGTATATGTATATATGTGTACATAGAGGGCACAGGATCGATTGAATAGGAAGGGATGATATTTTAAAAGGTGAAATTGAGACATGGGAGAAGAATAGAATGAGAGGAGACAGGGAGAATAGAATGGGGTTAATCATCTTATATAGAATAGTCAAGGGATAACTTACAATGGAGGGGAAGAACAGGAAGGCAAAAGGGAATGGGGTAAACCTTATTCTCATTGAATTTGGTTTAGGGAAGGCATGACATACACTCTAAATTGGGTATCTTGCCCTATAGGTGAGTAGGGAGAAAGGGGATGAGAGGGGAAATGATGGAGGAGATGGCATGTTGGCGGGAGAGGGTTGTTAAAAGCACACACTTCTGTAAAGTAGAGAATAGAACAAGTGGGGAGTGGGATAGGAAGGAGGGAAATATAGTCAGTCTTTCACAATATGTCCATTGTGGAGATGTTCTATGTAACTACATATGTATGGTCTGTATTGAATTGCCTGTCTTTCCAGTGGGGTTGGGGGATGAGGGAGGAAGGAAAGAATCTAGTATTTAAATTTCTAAAATCAAGTGTTAAAAAAAAATACATATACGTGTGTGTGTGTATAATTACTATTATTATCATTATTTACATGTAGCTGGGTTATTACCTAGCTGCATACCAGGATATAGAAGCACTGGGGTAAGGAGATCCATCTTGCCCTACCAGAAAGTCAGAGAGGTGACGGGGAAGGGGATATACAGTGGGATCCCTGTTTTTGGGGTGGTAGGTAGGAGAAAGACGGGGAGAAAGTTTGTAACTCGAATGATGTAAACTTAAAATAAAATTTAATTTTTGAAAAATTTAAAAAAAAAGAGAAAATTGAAGAAGCAAGAAAGCATCTAGCTGCCTTTGATCATTTTAGGTTACCACACCCAGATGATCATCTCAGGGTACCAAAAGGAATTAACGAATGTAATTTCTGGGGCACTGTTAATTATTTTTTTGTGTGGAAAAATGAAAGTAGTATTGCAGGATGGTAAAAGGATATATGTTCCACTTTTGTTTCTTAAAGGGTAAAATGTATAACCCAAAAATAGTAGGTCAGTGAGCTTGACTTTAATTTTTGACACTCAGGATTGTATTAAGATTATATTTATGAATATTTTGAGATACTATATGTAAAACACTTTGTAAACTTAAGAGTACAATATAAATTCCACCTATCATTTATTTTTATGTAGAAAGGGAAGTGGTAATAAACTAGAGAGGCTTTTATTCAAGGACTGGTTATACCAGATTAACATAATTTTCCTTTTTTGAAAGTGTTAGTTGGCATGATAGGGCAAAGCTGAAAGGGATTTAAAAGTAGAAGGTACTGTAAAGTTGAACTGGTTAATCAAAGGGTCAAAACAGGAAAGGAGGAGAGTATAGGAAGTGCAGTTGTGATGGCTTATGAATGAACTGAGGGGTGGAGAGAATGGAGGTCATAGTGAATACTAAGAAAAGGGTTAGGAAGATGACATGACAAAAGATCATTTATTATGCTTCACTAAACCTTTTTTTGTTGTTTTTTGAATATTTATTTATCTATTTTTAGTTTTCAACATTCATTCCCACAAGATTTTGAGTTAGTTTTTTTCTCCCCGTCTTTCCCTACACCCCCATCCCAAAATAGCAAGCCTACTGAATATCCATGCTCCCAGTCTGCTGTCTTATAGCGTGTCCCCTATCCTTCCCTAACTTTCTAGTAGGGCTAGATGGATTTCTATACCCCAGGGCCTGTATATCTTATTTTCCAGTTGCATGTAAAAAAAAAAATTTGTTTTTTAAACATTTGTTTTTAAAACTTTTGAGTTCCAAATTTTTTTCCCTTCTTCCCACCTCACCCAACCCCACTGGTAAGATAAGCAATTCAACATACGTTGTACATGTTTATTTACCCAAATAATTTCCACAGTACTTACATTGTAAAAGACTAACTATATTTCCTTCCATCCTATCCCATCCCCACATATTCTGTTTTCTCCTTTGACCCTATCCCTTTTCAGTCATTCCCCCCTCTTATCCCCTTCCCACCTATTTTCCTGGAGGGTAAAATACCCAAATGAGTGTGTATGTTAAGCCAAATTCAGTGAGAATAAGGTTGTCCCATTCCCTTTCACCTTACTGCTCTTCCCTTCCATTGTAACAATTTTCTCTTGCCTTGTGTATATGGGATAATTTACCCTATTCTATCTCTCCCTTTCTGCTTCCCCCAATTAATTCCTCTCTCATCTCTTAATTTTTTTAGATACCTTCATATTCAACTCATCCTGTGTCCTCTGTTTATGTATACATGAACTTATATATGCCCACACTCACATATATTTATATACACATATATGTATGTATAGATATATAGATATGCATTTCCTTCAACTATCCTCATACTGAGAAAAATCTTATGAGTTACAATTATCATTTTTCCATATAGGAATGTAAATAGTTCCAACTTAAATAAGTTCCTTCTGATTTCTTTTTCCTATTTACCTTCTCATGCTTCTCTTGCTTCTTGTAGTTGAAAGTCAAAATTTCTGTTCAGCACTGGTTTTTTCATCAAGAATGCTTTAAAATCCTCTATTTCACTGAATGACCATATTTTTCCCTGTAGCATTTTGCTCAGTTTTGCTGCGTAGGTAATTCTTGGTTTTAGTCCTAGCTCCTTTGACCTCTGGAATATCATATTCCAAGCCCTTTAATCCCTTAATGTAGAAGCTGCTAGATCTTGTGTTATCTTGATTGTGTTTCCACAATACTCAAATTGTTTCTTCCTGACAACTTGTAATATTTTCTCCTTGACTCGGAAACTCTGGAATTTGGTTATAATATTCCTAGTAGTTTTCTTTTTGGAATTTTTTTCAAGAAGCGATTGATGAATTCTTTTATTTTGCCCTCTGGTTCTAGAATATCAGGGCAATTTTGCTTGAGAATTTCTTGAAAGATGATGTCTAGACTTTTTTTTTAACATGACTTTCAAGTAGTCCAATAATTTTTAGATGATCTCTCCTGGGTCTATTTTCCAGGTCAGTGATTTTTCCAGTGAGATATTTCACATTGTGTTCTATTTTTTCATTTGTTTTGATCTGTTTTATAGTATCTTGATTTCTCATAAAGTCATTAGTTTCCAATTGTTCCAGTCTAATTTTGAAGGAGTTATTCTCTTCAGTGAGTTTTTGAAATTCCTTTTCCGTCTGGCAAATTTGGGCTTTTTAAGGCATTCTTCTCCTCATTTGCTTTTTGGGGTTTTTTTTGCCATTTGAGTTAGTCTATTTTCTAATAGTGTTATTTTCTTCAGTGCATTTTTGGGTCTCTTTTAGCAGGCCGTTGACTCGTTTTTCATTATTTTCATGCATCATTCTCATTTCTTTTCCCAGTTTCTCCTCTACTTCTCTTACTTGATTTTCAGAATCCTTCTTGAGCTCCTCACATGGCCTGTAACTACTTCATATTTTTCTTGGAGGCTTTTGATGCAGGAGTTCTAACTTCACTGTCTTCTTCCTGCTCCATGCCTTGGTCCCTTTTGTCCCCAAAAAAGGATTCTGTAGTCTGTTTGTCTTTCTGTTGCTTGCTCATGTTGGCAGCCAGTTACTTGACTTTTAAGCTTTTTGCCGTGGTAGAGCTCTGCTTCCAGAATGGTGACAGTTTTGTCCCAAATTGCTGGGGGGGTTGTATCTGCCAGAGCTATTAGGAGAGCACCCTCTCCACAGCTCTCACAAGCTTTGGCTCACTGGCCACACACCCCAGCACCACCACCCAAGACTGAGATCCAGATCCAAGCAGGTTAAAACAAAAGTGATTACCCTCTAAATGGTCTCTTGGTCCCCCTAGGATCTGCAGGCCAGGAGCTCCTTAAGCAGCCATTTAGTGGGCTGCACAGCTGCCACACCTCAGCTGCTTCTCCCACTGGGGGCAGGGGCCAGATCGTATACTTCAGTCATCCCCCTCCCCATTCCAACAGAGTTCCCCAATGACCTTTTACTTTGTCTTTGGCGTTTATGGGTTGAGAAGTATGGAAACCATCACAGCCGCTGATAATTCCCTCTCCTGAAGTCTGTTCTGGCACTGGTCAGGGCCACCCCGGGGCCAGAACTATGCAGCTCACAGAGACTGCTCTTGGCCCCCAGCGTACTGCAGTAGACCTTTCCTGTCCACCTGCCAGGCTTCCTTGAGCGGGCAATGTGTTTCTCTTTTTCAGGGTTCTGTAGCTCTAAAGTTTGTTCAGAGTCATTTTTTTACATGTATTGGAAGTGGTGGGAGCCAGAGCCCACACCAAGTTTGTGCTTCTACTCCGCCATCTACTAAACCATTTTTAAATAGGAATTCCTTAAAAGTAATTGCTTTTATTATTGTTTTGCACTGACAGGTGCATGTTAATGTACAGTGAAATATTCAAAAGTCAAGCAGCCTAAGGATAGAGGAGCAAAGAACAAGAATAAGCCACATGTTTTATAAATATAACACTTTGGTTGGTTATAATTAAATTGAAATGCTTTATTTTACCGTGTAAGAGTTGTTTATGCAGTTGTGAACTTTATTTAAGCAGTGTAATTTTCTTATTTTTCCTTTTTTAGACATGGGGATATTTTTAATGAAGCTTTGATGGTTCAACAAAGGATGCGCTAATGGATGACAGAGAAACTCCTACAAATGACCTACAGCTAGAACCACAAGATGGATGTCATGCCGAGGACAGCATGGAAGGTACAAGACTGTGCTTGCCTTCTATATCAGATGAAAATGAAAATCGGTTTGATGGGAATGTGTGTGAAACTGTGTCCAGCAGTGACAATGAGATGGGAAAACAAGAAAAGTTTGAACAAGACAATCTCAACAATAATGAAAGCCGCAGCAACTGTGACAACTTTGTTCCCCCAAGCCTTGAAGCAGCAGCAAGTGATCATTCTGAAAAAGTGCCCCCTGAAGGCCCCACAGATGAAAAGCCCCTCCTAGGAAAGGAGAAAAAAACTCTTGGGAAAAAAGCCTCAAGAAGCAAAAAAGGAATGATTACAAAGTCAACACCAGGTAATTCAAACAAAATCCTTTTTGAAAAATTACACTGTATTCTTTGAGAAAACTCTCAAAATACTTCTTCCATTTTCTTTTTGATGTGTCGGCTGTTGTCTTGTATTCCATTGTGATCTTTAATTGACCATCTTCTGTAGCTTATAGCATAAAAATTAAATCATAGAATCTTAAAATTGGAAGGAATTATAGGAGTGATTTAAACCAACCCTTTACCTGTAGTATGAATCTCTCCCACAGCAAGCTTCCCTGATAGATGTCATATTATCATGTTACCTTTCAGTTTCTTTCTCCTCTTTGCTTATGAGGTGCTGTTTAATAGCTGTTCCTTTAAGGTCTTACATTCTCTTTGTTCTATTTATGTCCTCAAAGAAAATATTACTCTAGATTAAAGTGATTTCCCAAACTTCATACCAGCTCTGGAATACAGGTTCTTAACCTGCTACCCATGGACTCTTTCAGGGATCCATGTATAGATTTCCGAGGTAAATGTGGAAGGAAAAAAATTATCATCTTTATTTTCACTAACCTCTTAATTGAAATTGAGAATTTCTTTCAGTTATAACTGCAGGTAGCAAGGGGTCTCTAAGGCATCCCTTAAGTTTCACCAGATTGCCAAATAAGTCCATAACAGAAAAGTTTGTAAGAAGCTGTGCTCTAGAATAAGCTTACTCTCCTTTTTAAGTTATGTATTGATTTGTCAGTATTGAAGGAAGGATACAAACAGGGTTCTCAGGGTGTGCTCCTGTTGATCTTTCCTCCCCCCCCCATACATACCAGGGGTGGGGAACCTGTGGCACTGAGGCCAACTGGATTCAGTCTAAGGGCTGCACTTGAGGACATAGAGGCCAACCCTAGACTATGCTTTGGTGTCTTGAACAGCATTTTGTTGTTATTGTTATCTTAACCTACATAACAAAGCAATGTCTAGCCTGCTTTAAATTGTATTTCATTATGTCCAGTTTGTATTCTGTTTCTGCATTGCCTAGCAAAATTGACTACATAGCTTATTTGGAGCTGCTTGCTCTTAATGAAATATCTTTATAGTTCACCTGTCAGAACTTAGATGTAGGGTTCCTTTCTCTGGATTTTGAAGTGCTCTGTGGAAAAGGGAACCTCTAGCACTTTCAGAGTAGTGATGAGGGGGCTAGGTGACTCTGATACATCTTAGGCTGAAATTTTTAGTTGACACTTTCCAGGGCCCTAGCTGTTAGACTTGGCCCAGACCCGTGATGAAGGGAGACAGTTTGTTAACTCTCATCTTTTCTTCTTGTCCCTCGCTTGTTTTCCTCACTAACTGGTTAGAAGTATGGTCTGTTTATTCCAGTACTTCAATTATCTGTGATTTCATCAGCATGGATTCTCCCATCACCAGTACTACTTCCTCTCTGACTTAGCCATCTGTCTTCATGAGTTGCTATTGCCAAAAATATTTCAGTGATTTGATGGTCAGCTGTCCAATGGCCAGTCACAGCTAGGCAGACATTTCATTGCAGGGCTTTTCCTTAAAGCCTTTCCATGTTGCTAGTACCTTCTAGAGCTTATGCTCTACTACTACAGCCTTAAAGAACCAAGGGTCACTGCTGTAGCATGACAAGAGACTTAAAGAACTCTACTGAGAGAAAGAGGATGGTCTCTGTTGATAATGGATTATTCTTGTTTAGGGGTTAAAAATCTTTTTCATAAATTCACTTAATTTGTTCATATAAATACTTGGAAAATTGTTAATTGGTGAAGATTTTTAACTTTTATTAATTTTTTTATTCATTTATTTTTTTCTTGTTTACATCATTCATTTCCACAAGATTTTGACTTACAAATTTTCTCCCCATCTTCCCCCCCATCTACCACCCCAAAACAGCCATCCCACTATATAACCCCTCCCCCAATCTGCTCTCTCCTATGTCCTTCCCCATCGCCCCTCTGACTTTCTGGTAGGGCAAGATGGATCTCCCTACCCCAGTGCCTCTATATCTTAATTCCCAGTTGCATGTAGTTAATAATAATAATAATAATAATTTCATATATACATATATATTTTTAACATTTGATTATAGAACTTTAAATTCTAGATTCTTTCCCTTCCTTGCTCATCACCCACCCCCACTAGAAAGACAAGCAATTCAATATAGGCCACATATATGTAGTTATGCAGAACATCTCCACGACGGACATATTGTGAGAGACTGATTATACGTCCCTCCTTCCTACCCCGTTCCCCCAACCTTTTTCTATTCTCTACCCTGTCCCTGTCCCTTTACAGAACTTTGTGCTTCCAGCAACCCTCCCCACAGACCCTGACCTCCCCTCCATCATCCCACCTCTCATCCCCATCCCCCCTACTCTACTCTGCGGCAAGATACCCAGTTTAGAGTTTGTCATTCCTTCCCTAAGCCAAATTCAGGTTGACCCTTTCCCTTTTGCCTTCCTATTTTTCCCCTCCAGTTATTCCTTGCCTCTTCTATATGAGACGATTAATCCCATTCTGTCTGTCCCTGTCTCCTCTCATTCTATTCTTCTCCCATCTCAGAATTTCACCTTTTAAAGTATGATCCCTTCCTATTCAATTGATCCTGTGCCCTCTATGTACACATATATACTACATACTCAAATGTGTATTCATACATATATATATATATATATATCCTCCTATATAGACATATGTATGTATGTATACATATATATATATATACATTTGTATTCCCTTCACCTATCATACTGTGAAAAGTTTCATAAGGTACAATGATTGTTTTTCCATGGTGGCATGTAAATAGTTCAACTTTGATAAGTTCCTTATGATTTCTTTTCCATGTTTACTTTCTCAGGCTTCTTTTATTTGAGTGTTGAATTTTCTTTTCAGTTCTGGTTTTTTCAGCAAGAATGCTTGAAAGTCTTCTGTCTCACTGAATGACCATATTTAACCCTGGAACATTATACTCAATTTTAATTTTGCTTCATAAGTGATTCTTGGTTTTAATCCTAGCTCCCTTGATCTCCGGAACATCATATTTCAGGCCCTTCAACCCTTAATGTAGAAACTGCTAGATCCTGAGTTATCCTAATTGTGTTTCCACAGTTTTCAAATTGTTTCTTGTTGGCAGCTTGTAATATTTGCTTCATGATCTGGGGACTCCAGAACCTGGCTATAACATTCCTAGGAGTTTTCTTTTGGGGATCTTTTTCAAGAAGTGATCAATGAATTCTTTCAAGTTCTGTTTTGCCCTCTGGTTCTAAAGTATCAGGGCAATTTTCTTTGAGAATTTCTTTTTTTTATAAATTATTTTATTTTTTTTCTTGTTTACATCATTCACTTCCACGAGATTTTGAGTTACAAGTTTTCTCCGCGTCTTTCCCCTACCCACAATCCCAAAACAGCGATCCCACTGTAAAGCCCCTCCCCAAATCTGCTCTCTCCTATGTCCTCCTCCATCGCCCCTCTAACTTTCTGGTAGGGCAGGATGGGTCTCCCTATCCCAGTGCCTCTATATCCTAATTCTCAGTTGCATGTAGTTAATAATAATAATAATAATAATAATATTAGTATTAGTATTATTCTGTATATATATATATATATATATATATATATGTTTTTTTTAAACATTTGATTGTAGAACTTTAAATTCTAGATTCTTTCAGTTCCTCCCTCATCACCCACCCCCACTGGAAGGACAAACAATTCCATACAGGCTGTACATGTGTAGTTACGCAGAACATCTCCACAGTGGACATATTATGAGAGACTGATTATATGTCCCCCATTCCTATCCCGTTCCCCCCCTTATTCTATTCTCTATGCTGTCCCTGACCCTTTACAGAAGTGTATGCTTCCAGAAGCCCTCCACCCTTCTGCCCTCCCCTCCATCATCCTACCTCTCATCCCCTTCCCCTCTACTCTCCTGCAGGGCAAGATACCCATTTGAGAGTGTATGTCATTCCCTCCCTAAGCCAAATTCAATGAGAGTAAGGTTGCCCCATTCCCTTTTTGCCTTCCTCTTCTTCTCTTCCATTGTAACAGTTATCCCTTGCCTCTTCTCTATGGGATGATTAACCCCATTTTGTCTCTCCCTGTCTCCTCTCATTCTAGTCCTCTCCCACCTCAGAATTTCACCTTTTAAAGTATCATCCCTACGTATTCAGTTGATCCTGTACCCTCTATATACAGATATACACACATGCTCAGATATGTATTCATACGCATATATACCCTCCTATATAGACATGTGCAGGTATATATACATATATGTATGTATATATATACACACATACATTTGTATTCCCTTCACCTATCCTCATATTAAGAAAAGTTTCATAAATTGCTATTATCGTTTTTCCATATTGGCATGTAAATAGTTCAACTTTGATAAGTTCCTTATGATTTCTTTGCCATGTTTACCTTCTCATGCTTCTTGTGTTTGGATGTCAAATTTTCTGTTCAGTTCTGG